>BSBK01009379.1:102500-472500 GCA_027943335.1 Chamaecyparis obtusa | reverse complement strand
TCCTTATGACAATGATGGTTTCTACTTCCAGCTCAGTTGATTTGACATGGCAGGAGCACTTCTTGACATTAGGGGAGATGATGTGTAGATTCTCCTTCTCTATTTTGTCCTAGGGTTCTGGAATGTTGAAGCCCTCTACCCTCAAATAATCTAGCTTCCACTATGTCTCCATCTCCTCTTTTAGAAGCTCTTTGTAAAGGTAATCTAGGTATCACGACATTACTGGCCAATGCTCATCGAATTTCTCTTCATCCTTGAAGGTCATCATTGGAATCCTTTTAGATTTTGGAATTTCTTTCAGGTTCTCAATCTCCATGCTCATGGTTGTCTCAGGGTAGGGAATAGATAGATGGTGATCTATGCTATAGACCATTTTCTCCAATCCTCCTAGAAGAGTCTCCTTAAAGAGAATTTTAGCAGCTTCGATGACTTCTTCCTGCCTTCATCTAGCAAAGGTGGAAATGGCTATAAAGATCCTGATAATATTGCCATTGGTGTGAAAAGTAAATTTATTATCGAATGGTTATCACCTAGTCCCTTTTCCAAAGCCCTTCTTGCTGATACAGAGATAGGGTTAAGTAGCTGGTTCCACCTTTTCGATTTGATAGAACCCCTAAATGCCATCACTCTACTATCAGGGATAGTGAAGGTAATAAGCCTAGTTTCCATTCTAAAACAAACTTCTTTGAATCATAATCCAAGCTCTTTTTGGGAAGAAATTTCTTGTCAAGTCACGACCCCACTAAACCTATTAATACATGTAAAATAAGTAAGCTTTTTGATTCATTATTGTTGCCTCAAATCCCATCTTTTCATCATTAACTCCCAAGCTTAACCATGGCCTTTGAATCTGTGTCATGTCAGTAGTGATGTAAAAAAATTTAAATCCAGTTATACTTGGAAAGGGCGGAGAGAAATCCTCCCTTTTTATCAGACCTTGTAAAAGCCCTTGGGATCTAGAAAGTTCACAGAGGATGAGAGCCCGCTAAATGATGTTAGTGCCTCTTGGGTAATGATGAAAGATCACTACTATTAGTTAGTGAGAGGGATCTAGGCCAAGTGGCTTTTGATTAGAGAATGAGGGTAAACATGTTTAATCCCACTTGTGTGAGAGTACTTTAGGAGAGCAAGGTTTAATAAGTTTCGATCTCAGCTATATTTTTATTTGATGGTTCACTTAAAGGTGGATTACTTTCGTGTATGGTTATATGTTGTGAATATAAATGAGTACCATTTCTTGCGTATGATCATTAATAAATTCCTAATGTCACTAGTCTTAATGAGTTTAAAACTTGATTTATGTGATATGATTCTAGTGAAAGGGTGCAAAAATATGTTTGTGTATAGTGTCTAAATATAAATGCTTTTTCCTAACATAGTCTAGCATGGGTATCAGTTTCTTAGTACTGAGCTTTGAGAACTAGGATAGGGCTTGGAAGTCCTAATATTAAGGGTTCTCTTATGAGAGTAGAACCCCATCTGCACCTAAATTGTCTAGTTTGTCTGCTCTCTTATTTCCCTCCCTATAGATGTGGTTAATATAGATCTTTTTAAAGGATTTACAAAGGTTTAAGGCTTGGGAAAGGAGGGAATTTAATCTCTAGTTTGGAATTTCTCCTTTCCTAAGTGCATTAATAATGACTATTGAATCTCCTTCTATTTTAAGGTGTTGTAATCCCATGGAGGCACATTTACAGAGTCCTCTAACTAAAGCACAAAGTTTTGCCTAGTTGTTGGTTTCAATTCCAATGGGGGTAGCCAGGGAGGCAATTTACTTCCCTTCTTGGTTATGAATACAACACCCTATTCCTATTGTCCCCAGATTCCCTCTAGAAGCTCCATCAAAGTTAAGTTTGAAACAACCATCCATTGGAGGGCTCCATTTACAATATTTTCTCTTGGATACCTTGTTTTGATCTCCTGAGCCAATAAAGGGGGGTAGGGAGAGAGCAATCCATTTCCCTCACATTTTTCCATCCCAATGACTCATATGAAGATCCATTTTTTGGATTTTAGAGATTCTACAATTCATGTTCTCTATGATGGTAGCCTCAATTTTTTTGCATAGTTGTTTCCAGTCTAGTTTTTCCTCTCTAAAGATTCTTCTATTTCATTCTTTCTAGATTTCCTAAACCAAAATTGAGGGAGAAGAAGTCCATAGGTTGGCATAAATTCTATCTTTTTTAATGACCGGCCATGCCTATAGCATTGCAAGGAGAGAGTGTGGGAAAGCCGATGACCATCCCAAGTTCCTTGCAAGCCACTTCCAACATTGATTCGTAAAGGGGCAGTTTAAAAATAAATGGTCAACATCCTCTTCACAACTCTCACAGAGGGAGCATTTACTAGGACCTAAGAAGCCTAGCTTCTTGAATCTTTCTGTAGTTAAAAGCCTATAATTTAGGGCTAGCTAGGTGCAAAATCCTTCTTTAGGGAGGCAACCTTTACTCCAACATAGATTAATTGGTATTTCAGTTTTGGGCCTTTTGTAACTTTGGGAAATGAGATTCTACCTATCTTTTGTGTTATATTCACCCATTTTAGATCCATCCCATACTAAAGTACCTTTAGAATTATTTAATGAGATCTTCCTCTTGTTTAGAATTTCTATAACTACCTCCTCTTCTGCTAATGATATCCCTGATCTTTTCAGGGACCTCCATACCCATTCTTCTTTGTTAAAAATGATATAGTCTTTAAGGAGGATTCCAATCTTATCCTTCAAGAAATTTATGAGGGGAGATGGGGTTATCTAAATGATTGGATATTGCTTCATAACACCTAATGAATCATCCTAGAAAAGAACCTCCTCACTAGTACCAGGGCACCAAGTTAATTTCTTCATAATAATGTGTCTACATTCCAACATGAAATTCCATATTCTCAAACCTTTAGGAGGATTAGCTTCTCTGAAGATATTGATGGAGGACTTGTCTTTTAAGTATTTGTGAATGAGGAGTTTTTCCCATTTAGCTTCTGGGTTCTTGAATAGTCTCCATATTAACTTGGCACCAAGGGAACTCCCTCAATCCCCTAAGTTTTTTAGACCCACTCCCCTTTATTGTTTTGGTTTGCAAATTTTTTCCCATGAAATTAAGGGCATTTTCTTATTTTCATTACTCCCTTGCCAAAAAAAAGTTCTTAAGTGCTTGATGATTTCTGATTTTTGTTAGAGGGGAGATGCATACATGATAATTGATAAGTTGGCATAGCTTCCAAGACTGACCTGACCATAGTTTCTCTTCCCACAAAGGATAGCCATCTTCCTTTCCATGAATTCATTTTATTCTCAATTTTTTCCAATTATGGGGTCCCATATATCTGTGGCTTTGTTGTCCTTAACTAGGGGAAAGCCCAAGTATCTACAAGGAAGCTTACCTTGCTTAAAATTAAGGATTTGATTAATATCTTTCTCAACCTCTTTGTCAGTATTAAAGAAAAAGATTTCCAATTTTTCTAAGTTAATTTATTGTCCCCATGCTTTTGTATATGATTCTAGAATCTTCTTAAAGGATCTTACCTCCTTTCTTTTACTGGCCCCGTATAACAAAGTGTCATCAACAAAATGTTGATGTGTTGTGGGATCTAAATTATTGGTAATGGTTATTCCCTCAATAGTGCCCCTTTCATGTTCTTTTGAGATGGCGCTACCTAATGCTTCTTCCATAATGATGAATAAGAAGGGGGAGATAGGGTCTCCCTATCTTAGCCCTCTAGAGATGCCAAAAAAACCTTTTGGGGTTCCATTCACTAACATAGATATCATAGGGGTGGAAATGCATTCAAAGATTAAATTAATCCAACTCCTGGAGAATCCAAAGGCTTCTAAGCATTTGCATAGGAATCTCCAATCTACTTCATATGCTTTCTTTATGTCTAGTTTGATGAACATACTAGGATTCTTATTTTTTTGGATCGAGTGGATGGCCTCTTGTGTAATGATGACACCATCAAAGATAGATCTTCCTGGAACAAACCCTGTTTGTTCCTCGCTTATGATTAGTGGAAGGAGTTTTTGTAGTCTAAGTGATAGGGTTTTAGTGAGAAGTTTATATAAGGTATTGCATAGTGCAATTGGTCTAAAATCATTGAGGCTTGTAGGCTTATATTTTTTGGGAATAAGAGTAATAAAAGTGTTATTTACTTCCTTTAGTATTTTCCCTGAGTTTCTAACACCTTCTAGTGCTTCTGTTACTTCCTTTCCTATAAAGTGCCAGCACTTTTGAAAGAAAATAGCCAAAAATCCATCTGGCCCAAGAGATTTATCCAGATTCATTTGCATTAGAGCATTTTTAATTTCCTCTATAGTGAATTTTTCTGTTAATACTTTGTTATGTTGTTTAGTAATAACTTTAGGTATATTTTTAAGAAGTTCTATTTGACTATCTAAGTTAGAATATTCCAGATTGTTAAGAATGTTACTAAAGAAATTCACTATTTCAGTGGCTATTTCTTTTGAGTCTCTTATGGTATGAACCCTCTCTATAATGTTGGATATCCTCTTGGTATTTCTTCTTTGTTTCGTGCTGTTATGAAAGAATTTAGTATTTCTGTCACTTGCTTCCAACTAGGTTTCTCTTGACTTTTGTTTCCAAAATATTTCTTCTCTTGCCAATATCTCTTCATAATTCATGAGTAAATTTTTTCTTTATAGTATAGATCTTCATTCATTCCTACCTGAATGACTTGAGAATTGACCTCATTCATATCTTTCTCAATGGACAGTTTTCTCTTGAAGATATTTCCAAACTTAGTCGAGTTCCATTCTAACAATTTTTTTTTAATCCATTTTAGATTGTTGACTATAATGAACATCTTGGATCTTGATATGTTGGGTTTTGACCACCAAGTCTCAATTAGATTCAGGATTTTTGGATCCCTAAGCTAAGCTTGTTCAAATTTGAAGGCGCATTTTTTAGTTTTCATTTGTGTCAAAATGTTGAGAAGTATAGGATAATGATCTGATCCAAATACTGGTAAGATCTTGGCTGCAAGCGAAAAATCATAATTGGTCAGGCTTCCTTTGAGGAAGAATTTGTCTAACTTCTCTACTATGTTGCAAAAACCTTGTCTCCTATTGTTCTATGTGAAGGAATTGTCCTTTGTCATAATTTCAAGAAGGGAGTTTCTATCCTTCCAGAGGATAAAGTCTTTAGCTGCCAAGGGAAGTGTATTCGTGCCTCCTTTATTTTCTAATAGCTTCATTATCACATTAAAGTCTCCTCCTAAGATACAAAGTTTTTCGTTCCTTTGATTGAGATAAGATTCTATTTCATGCCAGACTAAAAGTTTCTCTTTGTTTTGAATAGGACCATAAACATTAATTATGTCAAAAGTTAGATTAATTTTGAAGTTCCTAACCGTTCTGCTCATCCAAAATTGCTTTCTTTCTCTTATGTTTATTGAAATGCATCCAGGGTCCTAGACTATGGTCAAGCCCCCAGAAGCACCTATTACTGGTGACGCTTCAAGTTCTCTAAGTCCCAATTTCCTTTTCAAATTTTCCATTTCTATGTTATCTAGCTTAGTTTCTTGTATTAACATTATTTCTGGGTTATGATTTTTAATGCAGTGTTTAATTAATCACTTCTTGTTAGGGGCATTCATGCCCCTAACATTCCAAGAAAGGACATTCATGGCTCCTTGGAAGGCTCTTCCCCTTCCCTACATTAAGAATTGATGTAATTTTAACCTGGCCTATTGCTTCTCCCACCAATTCTCTTAATTCTGCATTTGGCTTCCTTCCTCTCTTTCTTGTTTTTTTTGCACGGTCAGGAGAGTTCCTATTGTCTAATAGGTGAGAAATGCCTAGAGTTTTTGGGTCTTATGATTCCCTATTTTTAAGATCAATTAAAATTTCTTCCACTGAACCTCCTAAGGTTGCAACATTTGAATTGATACCTTTAATAAGTAGCTCTTTATGAAGTTCTAATTCTTCTTTATCACAAATTTCATCCATGAATTGGTCCATTATTTCTTCTATCAATGATTCCCCTATAAATTTTGCTATTGTGTTAACTTCTTGGATTTTTTCATTGTCAGATTTTGTCATTTCATTAGGTACAAGTTCCATCACCAGAATCTGATCCATATAGCTATCTATTGTTTACTTCAAGGGGTTGATTTTAGTTTCCTTAGTCAGATTATCCTTATCCTTTCCCATCTTAGTTAGGTTGTCTTCAATCTTCCCCTTATCCTTCTTATGACTTTGGAGATTTAACTTATTTGGGACTTCAAGAGCTAAGGATATGTCTTCAGCCAAACCATCTATGGCTTTGTTGATTATTTGTCTTTCTTCCATTTGAGAAATCACCATTGGTTGGGATATAATTTATTTATCGATCCTAGCTTCTTTTGTAATGATTACATTTGACTTTACGGGGGATGGCCTAATTGGAGTTAACTTTTTCCCACTCTTTGGGTCTGAGGGGATTCTTGGGAAAACTGGGCTCTTTTGTCTTTCCAATATTGCTAAAGGGGATATGTCTGAGAAATTAATCAAAAAGCCTCCTCCTACATCATTGAAATGGATGGCCACTCCTTCGGAAGGGACTACTCCTATCTAAATAGGTCTAATGTTACCCGAATCCTTCTTGAAATCTATTATTACTTCCTTCATCATAATAAGGTTTATATTATACATATTTGAACAACTTTGAATCAGAATAGGAGGACAAGATTTAATCAAGATGTCCATCTCAACTATGATCAAATGTTTTGATTGAGGGTACTTTGTTTTCACATATCTAACAAATTTCCCTAATTTATTACCTATATTTTTAAGAATTGTGTTGTTGAAACATTCTATGGGCGTGTTGGTTAATTTAATTGCTCTGGATACTATGATGTCTTACAAATTATAAGGGTTGAAGGATGGAATCCAGTCCAATATTGTGAAATCATACCCAAGAAATTCAAGGCATCTATTGTCTAAGAATTTTTTCTTAGTTTCGATTTTAAAACAAAAAACAAACAAAAACTCATCTGGAAGAAGCGATATACTTACCTAGTTGTCGAGATTTTCTGAGAACCAATCCACTATCCTAGTTGCTGGAACTCTGTACTCATTCCATCTCAAGAAAAATCCCTTATGATGCATGAGTTCTTCAGATTGTTCTATGAGTTCATCCTCAATTTTAATTAACAAGGGTGAATGCGAAATGCTCCTGCGGTGGGGATTAGAGTAAGGAGGGATTTTAGGGTTTTGGGATGTATGTTGATATGGTTTAAGTTGATAGGGTGTGTCTCTTTTATGTGAGGGTGTGTATGTTTTGATGGGGGACTGAGAAGGTTTGTGGGTCAAATTTTTATGTTGTTTCTAAGGGACCCAAAAATGAGAGGGAGGTTCTTGTTGGTTTATGAGAGAATCAAAGTTGTTATTCAGATGCAGGGGTTTGGAAATAAACATAGGGGCATAAAGTTGTCTCCTATTTTTAGAATTATCCATCTTTATCCAGCCATCATCTTTTATTTCCTCCCCCAAGGGCTTATAGGGGCCCATCTATTCTCCAAACAATCTGTCTCTACTCGCACTAGAGTGAGTGTCCTCGGTTCTAGATGAAATTCCAGATTGTGGAGCCCTTCGTTCCCCTCACACTAGTGAATTGATATTCCTTTCAATGCATTGAGTATTGTGTGGGAGAGGATGCATGGGAGCCAGCACATATTGGGTTTTTGCATACACCATAAGTTGGTGCTCTAGTGATTTGATGTTGCAGATGGGAAGTTTTTTGTGAAAAGGAAGTTTTTGATGCCATTGTAGTAATATAAATGCCCTTTTATTATTTATATATATTATATATATATATATATAATATGATTATTAAATTTATTAAACCCCGCCCCCTAAAAAAAAAAGAACCGATTAACTTTTTAGCGCAGAGCGCTTAAGGAATAAAATTCAAATTTCTATTTGGGGAGTGGCACATGGGTCGAGTGTGGCCAAAGCCACCCTACCTTCGCTCCCACATCCCCCCTCTGTAGGTGGTGGTGGGCAGCACCGACACCACACACCACCATTGCAATAGCAGTGGTGGTGCGGGGTACGGTGGCGACCAAGCACCTCCCCACCACTGGTGCCTTCCGCCTCCTCCTAGCCCGTGCGTGCATCGTGTAGGGTTAGGGAGGGGACATTTAAACTAAGATTTAAACTTGTTTTTTAAAAAAAACTTATTATTTGTTAAAGTTGTTTCTTTTATTTTATAATATTAATTAGTTTTTGGTATTAATAAATTTAGTTATGTATTATTAAATTGTTTAATGAAGGTTTTAAATATTTAAAATTGTTAGATCTAAGTTTAGTTTAGTTGACTTAATTATAATATTAGATATATTTTAATATTATTAATTTAGTTGAATAAATTGAGTTGTTGAATTTAATTTAGTCTTGTTGGATTAAATTTAAATAAAGTTTAAACGTACTTTATTATGTTATTATTTTTTAGTATAAATGGCATTGTTCGTGTATCATCTTAAAATGGAAGCACTTCCATGTTAACAAAGTTTAGCCCTCCGAGTGAGTGGTCTGGGGTCATGTTAAGCACCTTGATCAGGTCTTTGCATGTATCTAGCTATTTCCCCCCTGTTCTGCTTCTCTCCTCCTTATTTCCAGCCTTTTTTTGACATTTTTCTCTGAGAATATGGAGTTTCTGACTATCAGAGTCAAAGATGACCTGGTAGGGTCAAGGATCACCTAGACCCTGACCTAGGTTAGGGATGACCTTGACCTTGACCTAGGGCGGAGTCTACCTCATCCCTAACCCTAAGTCCAATTTTTTAGATTCTGGGAGTTGCTGGATGTAGTCTTCGAAAAGTTTCTTTTTCCTACTTTCGGGTCAGCCACTTTGGGCTTTAGAATGGTAAATCCTTAAATTGAATTTAATCTAGGTCCATTTCTAGGGGTTAAGATTAATTGGGATTTAATTCTCCAATGTCAACCTCTCTAGAAGTTTGTGCCCTAGATCACTATAAAAGGAAGCCTTCCTCTCTCCTTTTCTCAATCAATTCATATCAAATTTTGGAGATCTCATAGCATCCATAATCTCTCAAGAATTCAAGCATTCAAGTGTTCAAGCATTCATCAAGGAGATCCATTGTTAACTATTGAAGGATTCAATCTCTTTGGAGCCCCCTTGAAGATTTCTCCATCCATATTCATCCAAGCCTCTTCCTATGCAAAGATCCATTGAAGATTGATGTTGAAGATCTAGTGCCATTCATTGGAGACATCCTATATTCATTTCTACATTCATTTGGAGCATCCCTACTTGTGGATTCAAGGATATGAATCCTCCATAAGGACTTCAACATAAGCAAGGTGAATAGTTCCATTTACTTTGTTTATGCATATTACAATTTCAATTCAATTTTAAGGTTAATTACTAAATTGGGGAATGACCAAGGCAAACCCCCCATCCAAACAATAAAAACCCATTTTTCTTGCAGGTACAGGTACATGACTGCGAATCAGAGCTTGGATCTGGATACCCTTTTCAATAAAATTCTAGGATCTGCGAACAGATTTTTCATCAGAGCTATTTCAGGTCAAGGATGACCTTCAGTAGGGGGAAGGATCCTACCCCAGGGTAAGACCTTGCCCTGCTATCTGGGTCAAGGATGACCTGCTTCCTGAAAGACAAAATTTTTTTGGGTTTTTTCTGCCTCGACATTTCCAGTCTGAAACAAGTTGTAGAATTGTCTGAAACTATGCACAGACATAAAAAATCAACATTTTCCAGATCTTCCCTATTTTGAGGTTACTATTTGCCTTCTATTTATTATAGATTTCAAGAATATACTTTTTATAGTAGATTATAGGAATTTCTCCTTTCTTCACATTCTCCATTGTTTGATTCTTTTGTGCATTGATCACTTCTTCTTTGTTATTAATCCATTTGGATCTTTCCGTTTGGGAATTTGGATTGAGGATAGGTCCTATATTCCACCCCTATATCATATATCTTACTCCTATTCTAATTCAAACCTCATTCATTTTGGTGAAGCCAACACACACCCTCTTTTCTTTTGTGGAATTAGATGCCCTATAGTGTTTTGTGGTGTTAGATTTCCCTTTATATTATCTTGTTGGTGTTAGATTTCTCTTTTATGTTAAATCTTGCACGATTTAAAAAATACAAAAAAATTTGCAAAATTTCTTTCAAAATACAAAAAGATTCATGCTCTATGTTTTCTTAGTTTAGTTCATTTGCATTGCATTGGTTTATGAGCTTTACTACTTCTAGTCCTACTTATAACATTCTGGTTAGACAAATTCATAGACTTATGGGTGCCTTTAATCCTGAGTCTTCCTCTCCTTTCCTTAGGATCCCAGATGATAATTTGATTCTTCACGATTCCAATCCTATTATGGAGCAAAAATCTTCTCACTCATCTCATGATGAGGATGATGCTTTAAGAGTTCTTCCTGAACAAGTCCAAAAACTTTCAACTGAACTTGATCAAATGGGTAATTGGCTTATTCAAGAAAACCATAATCAAGATTCTATTCAAGCTATAGAGGCTCTTAAGAAGGTTCTATTATCTCTATTAAGCATTAATTATTTGTCATTAGTATCAAAGGTTATCAAAGATATTGCTTGGTTACATATATGAAGCCAGTCAGTAACTATATGCAAAACATGCCAGTTAGTTAAGTGTATACACTGAGCATTAGACAGTTTATCGAGCATCAATAGACATCAATACCGAGCGACAGTAAACACTGAGAATCAGTATAAACACCGTGCAGTTTATGTAGTATTTACCGAGGATCAAAGGAAATGACATACTAATAAAGAATGACACATTATTCTATGCAAATAGTTACAACAGATCATAAAACATTTTACCAAGATCAAGAACAATTTATTGTTGAGATATCTTATGTAATAGTTTGATCTAGGTTTTTTTTTGTACACTGTAGATCTTAGGGTTTTGTCTAAGATTGGTAAACCTAATTTTGTATAAGCAGCATAAAGTTGTATGCTATATATTTTATAGGTTACATCATTTTTGATGTGAACTAATGTATGAGCGAAGAAGCACTTGAAGTACTAGCGAAACTTCAAGATTATTAGTTGACAGAGAAGATCAGTATTAAGAGGAAATCAGATTAAGCAGAATCAAAGCAGGCTAATTGAGCAGTTCAGAGCAAAGATTCATCATAGTAAAGGTGATGTTTTATTAGTACTTTATTGATCTATATCAGATAATTAAGTTGTCATTAGCAGATAGTTACCTAGTGCTTTCTAATCATTGTAATAGAGTTTTGTAAAATCTCTTAACAAAGTAGACTTGACAGTCTTTGTTGGAAACAATTGTCTGAAGGAAATTGCTACTCAAATTATGTATTGTCTTTGATGTCACACAATGTCATAGTCCACAGCAATCAGTTCCTACCAAGCTCAGTCAGTCTGCCAGATAGGAATATTAGTGCTTACCAAGTCCACTCGGTTATCAAAGAAAATCAGTGTCTACCGAGTCCACTCGGTTATCAAAG
This sequence comes from Chamaecyparis obtusa, assembly GCA_027943335.1. Taxonomy (NCBI): domain Eukaryota; kingdom Viridiplantae; phylum Streptophyta; class Pinopsida; order Cupressales; family Cupressaceae; genus Chamaecyparis; species Chamaecyparis obtusa. Next base: position 461,003 of record BSBK01009379.1, on the reverse strand, counting down.
AAAATCAGTGTCTACCGAGTCCACTCGGTTATCAAAGAAAATTCAGCGTTTACCGAGTTCAGTCGGTTATCAAAGGAAATTCAGTGTTTACCAAGTTCAGTCGGTTATCAAAGGAAATTCAGTGTTGACTGAGTTCAGTCGGTTATCAAAGGATTGTCAGTGTTTACCGAGTTCCCTCGGTCTCTGAAAGATTGTAGAAAGTTATGGTCACCGAGCACTGTCGGCCCTTGAAGGATTTTTGCAAAAAGAGTTTGCTTAATTCAGCTGACTGTTATACTAAATAATGTCGATTTGACAAATCTAAAATCATATAAATAAAAGGTCAAATGTGAAAAATAAAGAGGGATATACAGCAGAAGATTTACAGAAGAAGAGATAGAAAGGTGTGTGCAAATTTGTGAAGGATGTTCAGATATCCTTGAGGTGTAGCACAAATTTATTCAATCAAGAAGGATCACACATATGCAGAACAGAGATCTATAATCAGCAAGGTAGTTGCATTATTATACAGGTCATTTTTTCATTGTTACCTTCTTATCATTGTAACAGTGAATTCTAAATCTCTTAACCAAGTTGGTTTAACAACCATATTGTAAATCCTCTAACAAGGTGACAATTCCATTCAATTGTTTTCAAGACCTCTTACCAGGCCACTCCTAGCAGGGTGTTTAAATCCTCTAATAAGGTCACACCTAACAATGCGTTTTGTAACCTTTTATCGGGTTGGCTTCTAACTGGGCATAACTTCAAAAAAGTGAAAATCAGTATCTAGATACATTGGTGGTTTTTCCCATATTGGGTTTCCACGTTAAATCTTGTGTCTCTTGTGTTCTTAATTGCTATCTTAATCATACACCAGTGCTGATGAATATCTAAAAGATAATTTTGTTAATACTTTCTGCATCTTCAAAGTTACTGCAATCTATTTACCGAGTACTAAAATAGATAACATTGTTAAGATATCCTAAGGGATCTGGAAAGAATTAATTGTGAAGTGTTTTATGGTTGACTGATTCACCCCCCCCCTCTCAGTCACTTCATCCATATTCCATCAATTGGTATCAGAGCTTTTGGTGCTTGCAGGAAGGGTTTCAAGGACCTAAGCTAAAGATCAGGATGTCTTACAAGAGGGAAATTCCAAAGCTCAACAGAGATAACTTTTTAGCATGGCAAGGTCTCATGCGACTTCATCTGGTTTCCATTGGTGATTCAGGATGCAAATACATTGATGAAGAATACACAATTCCTAATGGCGCATTAACTGTTGAAGACATTGCAGATAAAAAGACTCACAACACCATGATGATAGACATTGCATCTACTCTCAGCTATGAAGAATTTGATGATATTAAAGAATGCACTACTGCATATGAAATGTGAATGACACTGAAGAAAATATATGGTGGTGATGCAAATGTGAAAAGAGCCAAAGCAGAAAGCCTAAGAGGACAATTTGACAAGATGAATATGAAGGAAGATGAAAACATTGAAAAATATGTTGAAAGAATCAAAGCAAGTGTAAGTGCAATTAGAGCTTCTGGAAGAACAATCTCAGATGAAACTGTTATAAGTAAGGTACTTAGAACATTACTCCCTATCTATGCAATAAGAGTATCAGCTATTCAAGAAAGAAGGTGTGAAACAAACCACAATATAACTTTGGATGCTTTAGTTGGAAGATTGACAGCCTTTGAATTAGACAACTATGACAACTATGTTCCTAGTTCCAAAAATATTGAATCAGCATTTGAGGCTAAGGTTTCACTAAAGAAGAACAAGAAAATTAAAGAAGTTCAGTCAGAAAGTGAAGAAGTATCAGAAGAAAGTTCTGACAGTGATCTTGAAATTGTAGAAGCATTACTTGCAAAGAAGTACTCTAGAGGGAAAGGTAAATATAAAGGTAAAACTCCTTTAATCTATTTTTCATGTGAAGAAATTGGACATATTGCAGCTAGGTGCCCAAACAAGCAAGTCAAGGAAGAGAAGAGAAGTCACAAGTACTATGGCAAAAAGAATTTCAAATCATTCAAGGATAAAGGTAAGAAAACATGTTTTATGGCTAAAGATTTTGATGATAGTGAAGAAGAAATTGTTTTTATTGCTATAAAAGATGAATCTGATGATGATGAAGATAAGATGGCACTTATTTCTCATATAAGAAAAAATGATATATGGATAATAGACAACGGATGTTCACACCACATGACTGGTGACAAGACAAAATTTGAATATCTAGAAGACTGTGATAGTGGTAATGTAATATTTGGAAACAATGAACCTTGTTCTATAAAAGGAAAAGGAAGAATCTCATTAACCAAAGAACTCATATGTGATAATGCTTATTGGGTTGAAGGACTAAAACATAATCTTCTAAGTGTAGCATAGCTAATCAACACTAGTTTCAAGGTTGAATTCATGAATGGTCAAGCAAGACTGCTAGATGAAAAAGGAAAACTCATTGGATCAGGCAAACAAACAAAAGGTAACTTATTTTATCTTGATCTCAGTGAATATTCATGCTTTATTGCTCAAATAGAAGAAAGTTGGCTATAGCACAAAAGGTTATGTCATGTGAATTTTGATAACATGATAAAAATAAGCAAATTCAAGAAGGTTAGAGGCATTCCTACTTTGAAGAAACCTGATACTAGTCTATGTAAGAATTGTCAGATTGGCAAAATGAGTAAAACTAGTTTCAAGAGTAAGAACTATCAGTCTAAAGAAATTTTGGAAATTGTCCATACTGATTTATGTGGACCTATTGGAATACAAAGCTATACTGGAGATAAATTCTTTATTCTTTTCATTGATGATTATTCTAGAATGATGACTGTCATGTATTTAAGAGAAAAATCAGAAGCATTTGAAAAGTTCAAATGGTACTTAGCAAGAGTGGAAAAGGAAACAGGGAAAAGATTGAAATGCTTAAGATCAGACAGAGGTGGTGAATTCATCTCCATGATTTTAACAACTTTTGCATTGAAAGAGGAATCAAAAGACAGGTATCAGCTCCTAGAACTCCTGAGCAGAATGGAATAGCAGAAAGAAAAAATAGATCTATTATGGATTGTGCAAGGACTCTAATGATAGAAAAGAACATCGCTATAAAGTACTGGAAGGAAGCTATCAGCATTGCAGTTCATACCTTGAACCGAGTACAATTGAAGAAAGACACATTCAAAACTCCTTATGAATTATGGTATGGCTATAAACCCAATGTAAGTTACATGAAAATATTTGGTAGCAAGTGTTATATCTTAAAAGAATCCAGAAGAAATAAATTTGATGTGAAAAGTGATGAAGGAATATTCCTAGGATATTCTAGCAAAAGCAAGGCATACAAATGTCTGAACTTATCTACTCACAAAGTCATAGAAAGTATACATGTAAAATTTGATGAGTTTGTAGAAAAGACTGAAGAAGAAAGCAAAAGGGAACCTGAGAACTACAAAAGATTCATTTACATTGAACCTGAAACATTGGCAGACACAACTATCAATAAGGAAACTATATCTACCAAGCTGAGCACAGTTACCGAGTCACAAACTGAGTCATAGGAAGAAGTTCAAACTGAGTCACAGGAAGAAATTCAGACCGAGTCTTAGCCTGAAGTTACTGAGAAAATATCTACCAAGCCCGAGCAACCTGAAGAAGAGATCCTAGAAGACAACAACATGAATCATTCAAAAGGCAAGGAACCTATACTAGCCAAATATGTCAGAAGACATCATAAACCAAATCAAATTAATGGAAACAAATCAGATGGTACTATGACAAGAAGCAAGCTAAAAGGTACATGTCTGCTTACTGACTTTGAACCTAGAAATATCAAAGATGCATTGGAAAATGAAAGTTGGATTGAAGCAATGAATGAAGAATTAGAACAAATACAAAAGAACAAAACATGGACTCTTGTACCTAGACCTAAAGATAAGAATGTAATTGGAACAAAATGGGTATTCAGGAATAAGCTGAATGAAGATGGTCAAGTGTCTAGAAACAAAGCTAGACTGGTATGTAAAGGTTATTCCCAAGAAGAAGGTATAGATTATGGAGAAACTTTTTCTCCTATTGCAAGATTAGAAGGTGTAAGAACTCTACTTGCTTATGCAGCACACAAAGGATTTAAGGTATATCAGATGGATATAAAATCTACATTTCTCAATGGAATTCTTGATGAAGAGGTCTACATTGAACAACCTGAAGGTTTTGTTGATCCAGATAAAAAGGACATGGTCTGCAGGTTACACAAAGCATTGTATGGTTTGAAACAAGCTCCTAGAGCATGGTATGAAAGACTCCATAACTATTTGATTCAGATTAATTTCAAAAGAGCCAATGATAACAGCAATCTGTATATTAAAGAAGGACCGGATGACAAAATTGTATTGGCAGAAATATTTGTAGATGATACTATATTTACAGGGAATGAGGATCAGTGCAAAGAATTTTCAGAGCAAATGAACAAAGAATTTGAAATGTCTATGTTTGGTTTAATAAAATTCTTTGTTGGTCTTCAAATTCAGCAAAGCAAGAATGGTATATACATTACTTAATCTAAATACATTAAGGAAATACTTAAGAAGTTTGGTATGGAAGATTCAAAACCAGTTGGTACACCCATGTGTACTGGACTGAAACTTACCAAAAATGATGATTCAAAAGAAGTTGATCAGACCATATACCGATCTATGATTGGAAAATTGTAGTATGTAGTACATACAAGACCTGATATTGCCTTAGCAGTCGGTATAGTAGCTAGATTCTCAGCAAAACCTAAGGAAAATCATATGATGGCAATCAAAAGAATCTTAAGATACTTAAGAGGAACTGAAGAATATGGTTTGTGGTATAAATTTGGAGGCAATCTAGACTTGAAAGTGTTTACTGATGTTGATTGGGCAGGAAACATTGATGACAGAAAAAGCACAAGTGGTGGAGCATTTTTTCTTGGAAAAAGACTGGTATCCTGGACTAGTAAAAAGCAAAATTGCACATCTCAATCCACAGCTGAAGCAGAATATGTTGCTGCTGTAGTAAACTGTTGAAATATTGTTTGGTTTAAATAGTTATTAGAAGGTATGAAGGTTGAAATCAAAGAACTAGTTGTTATATTTTGTGACAATACCAGTGCAATAAACATTTGAAAGAATCCAGTGATGCATTCCAAAACCAAGCACATTGCTATTAAATATCACTTTGTCAGAGAATTGGTGCAGGACAAGGAAATCAGATTAGAATATATTCATACAAAAGAATAGATTGCAGACATTTTTACCAAACCATTACCTAAGGATGCATTTGTGTATCTAAGAGGTAAGTTAGGGGTCATTCCCCTATCCGAGGCTCACTAAATATAGTTTTAGTGATGCATCAACCAGAACATGATTGAAAATCAACCAGTTGATGCAGCATATTCAAGGAATCATTGCATATGAATCAGTACTTGAGGTACATTAATTTACACCGGTAATATGTGAATTGTCTTTGGCATGTGTTGTCAAAGAGGGAGGGTTTTCTATGTCTTTTCTATTACTTCAAGAAATTTTCAATAGTCAGAAGGAAGAATTTTTAGGATAAAGGAAGTTTGCTGACAGAGGGAGATTTGAATCTGAACCGAGCTAATTCTTTCAAATTTCTTATGCTATGACATATTGTGTTGCCATCAATGCCAAAGAGGGAGATTGTTGGAAACAATTGTCTGAAGGAAATTGCTACTCAAATTATGTATTGTCTTTGATGTCACACAATGTCATAGTCCGTAGCAATCAGTTCCTACCGAGCTCAGTCAGTCTGCCAGACAGGAATATTAGTGCTTACCGAGTCCACTCAGTTATCAAAGAAAATCAGTGTCTACCGAGTCCACTCGGTTATCAAAGAAAATCAGTGTCTACCGAGTCCACTCGGTTATCAAAGAAAATTCAGCGTTTACCGAGTTCAGTCGGTTATCAAAGGAAATTCAGTGTTTATCAAGTTCAATCAGTTATCAAAGAAAATTCAGCATTTATCGAGTTCAGTCAGTTATCAAAGGAAATTCAGTGTTTATCGAGTTTAGTCGGTTATCAAAGAAAATTCAGTGTTTACCGAGTTTAGTCGGTTATCAAAGGATTGTCGGTGTTTACCGAGTTCCCTCGGTCTCCGAAAGATTGTAGAAAGTTATGGTCACTGAGCACTGTCGACCCTTGAAGGATTTTTGCAAAAAGAGTTTGCTTAATTCAGCTGACTTTTATACTAAATAATGTCGATTTGACAAATCTAAAATCATATAAATAAAAGGTTAAATGTGAAAAATAAAGAGGGATATACAACAGAAGATTTACAGAAGAAGAGATAGAAAGGTGTGTGTGAATTTGTGAAGGATGTTCAGATATCCTTGAGGTGTAGCATAGATTTATTTGATCAGGAAGGATCACACATATGCAGAACAGAGATCTGTAATTAGCAAGGTAGTTGCATTATTATACAAGTCATTTTTTCATTGTTACCTTCTTATCATTGTAACAGTGAATTCTAAATCTCTTAACCGAGTTGGTTTAACAACCATATTGTAAATCCTCTAACAAGGTGACAATTCCATTCAATTGTTTTCAAGACCTCTTACCAGGCCACTCCTAGTAGGGTGTTTAAATCCTCTAACAAGGTCACACCTAACAGTGTGTTTTGTAACCTTTTACCGGGTTGGCTTCTAAGTGGGCATCACTTCAGAAAAGTGAAAATTAGTATCTAGATACATTGGTGGTTTTTCCCATATTGGGTTTCCACGTTAAATCTTGTGTCTCTTGTGTTCTTAATTGCTATCTTAATCATACACCAGTGCTGATGAATATCTAAAAGATAATTTTGTTAATACTTTCTGCATCTTCAAAGTTATTGCAATCTATTTACCGAGTGCTAAAATAGATAACATTGTTAAGATATCCTAAGGGATCTGGAAAGAATTAATTGTGAAGTGTTTTATGGTTAACTGATTCACCCCCCCCCCTCTCAGTCACTTCATCCATATTCCATCAGTCTTTTTGTAAATCTCTTAACTGAGTGCACGCTCAAGTAGTGTTGCTAAAATCCTATAACTATGTAGATCTAGCTAATCTAATATGTTACTCCTAACAGGGTAAGATCACCATAATTGATCAAAAATTGTATCCCTAATAGGTAAACCTTTTCTATCTGTAGTAGTGAAGAATTTGTGGGTGTCATCCTCACCGTAGTTTTTACCTTCTAACAAGGGTTTCTGCATTACCAAAATACTTGTGTTATGGGACTGTTATATTGTTGATTTCATGTTTTTTACTTTCATAATTTGAATGGATGAATGATACATGCATTAGACATAAGTTATTTTGGAAGGTTACTATTGTTTGCTATTGTAGATCTGAAAGGTTGATGTGTTAAATTTTTTGTGGGCACTGATTCACCCCTCCCCTCTCAGTACCCTATCTCTCCTAATTCCAACAGTTGGTATCAGAGCCCGGTTCTCTTATTAGATAGTCTAGCCACTGAAGGGTAAATATCTAAGTCATGGAGAGGTATAAGTTAGATAAGTTTATTGAGAATCAAAAAATTCAGATGTAGATATTTGTTGAATAGTATAAGCAAGCCAAGGAAAGACTGAAGAAATTACTGGTTGAAAGGAAGAACCTAGCTATTTTGCAAAATGAGATTGGCTACCATGAAGAAGAAATTGATGATATATTTGATCATATTGGATCTAGTTCTGGAAGTATTTCTGATGGATCTGAAAGCATGATCTCTGATTTGTTTGAAAAGAATCAACATTTAACCAAACAAGTGAAAGCACTGCAAATCGGTCAAGAATCTTAGATGGTGAGAATGGTTGAAATAATGAACAATGCTAGATAGGCTGAACAAGAAAGGAATCTAGATATTGAAGATTGAAGACAGACAACTAAACAACTACAAGCTAAAGAAAGTGAGCTACAAAGACTCACCAATCATCACTTTCAAGTATCTAATCAGATGGTGACTGTGAATCAAGAAGTCAACCGAGTAAATGGAGAATTGTCTAGAAGACTTGAAGATGTTGCAATACTCAGAGAATAAAATAAAAAATTGAGAAATGAGATAAAGACACAAAAATAACATAATGAAATGATGAGGCTAGCTGAGAACAATTCTAAGAAAATTGATGATTTTTTGGATAACCAAAGAAGATTTGGGAGTAGAGCTAGATTAGGCTATACCGGTGAAGGAGAATCATCACAACAAGTTGAACAGGTCAACAAAAATCAAAATTAGAGACGTAAAGTGTTGACATGTTATCACTGTGGAAAACTGAGACATACATCTAATGTGTGTAGAAGCAAAGCACAAGGTAAACCTCCTGTCACTCCTAAGTTCAATGGATATTGCTATTATTGTGGTAAGTATGGTCACCAAGCTTATGAGTGTAGAGATAAATAGAATGATATTGCTAACAATACTACTATGGAGAAAATATGTTATACTTGTAATAAACATGGACACACTGCATGAGAGCGTAAGGCTAAGACAAGGTAATTATTATGTTTGGGATTATAACACATGGGCTAGCTGTGTTGCATGTGGAAGATATGGGCACATTGCAATGAATTGTAACAGGAAAAGATGGGCTAGATTATCAAGAAGTTGGACAAGCACTGGATTGGCATGTATGCATTGTCATAAGGTCGGTCATTTAAGCAAGGACTATAGAGACCAAGCACCAAAATAAGGTCATGTATTTGAGAGTGGAAACACTATTATAGATATCATGAGAATAAGGAATAGCATGTGGAAGAAGGCATCTAATGAGAATGCAGAGTCAAGTAATGCTATCGGTGAAACCTCGTCCACTAGATTGGGTGACATTGGTACCTCCACTTAAGGTGATATAGGTATGTATGGGGCTGACATTTCAAAATGATCACATTTTACATACAGTTCCTTATATATGTTGTGCACATACCAAATCTGCATGAATGAATATGCATTATAGTTTATATGTTTTGAGCTAACAAAGTTATACAGTCAGTAAAAGTTAGACCGAGCATTGGTTACTCATCGGTAATCACTATTCAAGGTTAACTGAATAAAAGTATCAACCGAGAAAGGAAGTCTTGTGTTAATCAAGCTGATGAAAGATTGTAGCTATCACTGAGCTAACAGTTATCATGAACTAAAAAGTACGTTAAGCATTTATTGCATAAAGTTTTGAGTGGGAATATCATAAATTCTATAAATACACAGAATAAAAAGTTTATTTTTCACATTGTGATTTCAAAGAGCTAAGATTTCACAGAGAAAGTTCGAGCAAGAATCTTTCATGCAAATTTAAGTAGTTGCAGATTGAACCAAGTACACTCTTCGATACATTCTGAGTAAGTTGAAACCCTACCGAGCACATTTCTCGTACTTATCAAAAAACCTAGTTTGTTGAAATGACATCTACTTTGAGTTCATCTAAGGTTGTGGATGAAGAAGTTAACTTAATTTTGTCAGCACGTTACAAGGAATCACCTTACAAGTTACACCCTAAAGTTGCCTTGAAAAAGGATTTAGCAGGCACTTTTTCAAGCATCCCACCTAGGGTTTTGTTGATGGAAGATATACGATCATACATAAAATGTAAAATTGGGGAAATAGGTGATTTTGATATGTATGTTGCGTATCAGGCTCTTTGTGATGAAAATATAAAACTGAAACTAGAGCACAAATTGGTTGAGACACTTGGTCTTACTCATGCCCTCGATTTCCCAAAGGATTTTAAGAATGAATGAATTAGGGTTGTGTTGAGTCGCTATCATAAGGGCACATTATGGCTAGATAGACCAATCAAGGTCACAAAAAGGATGATTAGTAGGGTTACTGGTTACCCTACTACCGATAAAGCCAAAGCATTTTGAAGCTCATCCAGAGTTGATGTTGAGAAGAATACTGGTGCAACATGGGACAAAAGAGCACTGAAAGTTTCAACAATTATGGATCCTAAAGTTAAGTTCACAACACATGTAATTGGGTACAAGATATATCAGTCAAGCAGGTTAAACATCGTACCCTTTGGTGCAGTCGACATGGCACACAAACTGATAAAGAAGGGTCATGATATTGACCTAGCTGAGCTACTACTAAGACAGGTTGAAGAAAACATGAAGACAATCAGGACACAGAAGTCCAATACCTATAAGTTTGGATCACTCCTAGTATGCTTATTTTTCTATCTCCAAAAATTCTTTCCCTTTGTCAGTTACACTGACTATATAGATGATACACCGATCACTTCAAAAATATTTAATATCATGAAAGGTTTGGGAGATAATGCTGAGAATGTGATAAATAGTTATTTTGAAGATGAATTTAAGAAGTAGAATTCTTGATGAATTGGTCAAAAAATATGCAATGGATATTTGTTTCTTAGTGAACACCGACCACACTATGATAAAAGCTGCAGAACCAAGGACAAAATGACTAGCACCTATGGGCTATGAAATAGATTATGATTTTGGATTGAAATCTATTAAGGCACTGCTAGAATTATCGAAGGATCCTAAGGTTGCAAGGTTTGGAACCTTTGAGGAAGCTAAGTCAAGAATAAAAACTAATCTCATCATCGGTAAAATGATAAGGAAGTCAAAGAAAATGAAGAAAGTTCTAACTGAGCACTTTGGAGATGTATCAGACTCATCTGAGGAGTCACCAGTTGAACCTACAACCAAAGGTTAGTTGATGTTGGATAACAAACCATATGACAGTGAGGAGACCAAATTTGAAAAAGAACAAGAAGCTACACCGGTTCCTCCTACTAAAACCCCAAGGAAGAGGCAATTGCCAGTGCAAATAGGCGCATGCACAAGGTCATCAATTGTAGCTTCACCACCAAAGAAGAAAGTAGTTGAGAAGGTAATAAAATGAAAGGATGCTACACTGAAAAAGACTTATGCAAATAAAGGACCCAAGGTTGTAGCAGAGGTACCGAAGAAAAGGATAAAATTGATAAGAAATAGAGAAGACCTTGAGGATGAAGAAGATGACAACAATCAATTCAAGGTTGTCAGTAATACGAAGAGGTTGATTGATGAGATTGTTGAAGAAATAATTGAGAATGGGAATCTTGCAGCTCCATAACTCAGTAAGTTTGACAATATGTCAAATGAAGACCAAAACAAAATTGAGGAAGCCATCATCCAGATGATGATCTATTTCAAATGAGTTCCATTAGAGTTTGAGTTATCGCTACCCAAGACATTAGAGGACTGAGTAAATCAAAAGTGGTCATATGCCTTGGACACCAAGAAGAGGATGAGGGAACAAGCCCTTGTAGTGATTGCACTAGATTTATCTCTTGATGAGATTAAAGAGCTTTTGGATACTTATGTGAAAAGATTCAAAGTCAAGCACTGAGCAATGCAGATAATATATGAGAACCTGGCAGATCTCAATGAGTCTTGTCAACTTATCTAGAGCTCACTTTTAGCTATCAGAGAACATAATGAGAAAGTTGCATTTCAAAATTTATCTAAGAAGAGATAGAATTCAAAAGGTAAAGGAGTATTCATTGAGGATAATGTAGCAAAGAAGAATAAAGAGTCAAAGGTATCTCCTACCGAGGTAATTGATACAAAAATTGGTCAAGAAATTAAGAATAGTTCACAAGATGCACTGAATCTAGAAGTGATTCAGATTGAGGATACAAATGACAAGGGTGTACTCATTGAGAACATCACAAATGGTGATCTTGATGACATGGATGATGATGATGATGATGTGAATAATGCATAGGACAATGCACAGGATGAAGTACATGTTACTGAGTGTGCATTTCCATCACTATTGGGTGAGCTTCCTATACTTATTGAAGTTGTAGAGATTCTATCCTAGGAACAAACTGAAGGCTCTATCCCTAAGCAACCTAAAGACACAATAGGGGAACCAAGCAATGCACCTCTTGTAGAGACAAACAAGCTTGAAGGAAAAGAGGCTGATAAATTAGAAACTAAAGGACAAGAGGCTGGTGAAATAGAACCAAAGGCACAAGAAGAGCCTAAGACAATTGAGAACACCCCACTAGACACCACATCCAAGGCTCCACCTTATTCAACTGACACACTGGTTACTGAGGAGCAGAAGAAGGAAGATAGTGTGTCTATTGGGTAGAACACTCCAAGGGTAGAAGACATAGCTATTGTCACCGTTGTCAAGAATTCACCACTTGCACAGGAGAAGAAGAAGAAGAAGAAAGGAAAAGGACCAGTCACTCTAGACAAAGTCATTGTGATACCTAACTATGACCCGAGGACCCTTAGCCCTGATGAATTTGGAAAATATGGGGAATTATGTACAAGGAAAGCAGGACAAGATAAATTGAGACAAGAGAGTAAGAGCAAGGAAATACTAGAAAATGTAAGAGACATCTTACAATAGGTCATCCCCAAGATACATGTAGATGAGGACACACCAATTATGGACCAACTTGCTACTCTTGCTAAAGGAATCAACACCCCCGATGTCGATGCTGACAAAAGAATTGAAGAGCAGGCAAAATCAAAGATACAAGACAAATTAGCTGAAAGAATAAGCCAAGAAGTGGCAATAAAAAAGGTTAAGCTTTCAGAGGTAATAACTGAAATTCAGTCTATTACAACATTAATCTATCAAATCTTGTATAAGCTATGCACTTTCGGAACCTTCACTGCAGAGATTAGTGAAAATATTAAATAATTTGAGAATGAAATCTCAGTCAGTGCACTAGTAGCTACAACTGAGCCACAAGCCTTTTCAAAGCATATACTTAGAGTTTAAGAACTTAGGTGGTTGATAGAAGATCTCAAGAAGCAAGAAGAGTGCATAACTGATTAGGTTACTGAGTTGCAGATATAACTCCTTCCATACCTAAAATTTTTTGAGAAACATATTGTCAGGGCACAATCACTTGTTGCAACACCAAAAATTTCTGTATTGGACAACATATTTGATATGCATGCACAAGTCGGTCTTGAGCACATTTCTCTCACCAACTTGAAAGAGGAATGGGAAAACCTCTTGGAGTCACTGAAGAAAACCCATCAGCACATTTTTGACAAGCTATAAGTATACAATTTTTGTATTTGGCATTAATATCAAAAAGGGGGAAAATCAATCTATATGCTAAATATGTACATTTTTTTTGCTAAGTATACTACACATTACCAGAGCATGCACCGAGGGGGAGTATTTATAAATTTTTGATATGTATATGTATATGGTGGAGATATAAGTTTTTGAGACATAAGGTCTATATACATTCAAAGTTTTGATACTAATGCCAAAGGGGGAGATTGTTATCTCTATTAAGAATTAATTGTTTGTCATTAGTATCAAAGGTTATCAAAGATATCAGTCAGTTACATATATGAAGCCAGTCGGTAACTATATACAAAACATATCGGTTAGTTAAGTGTATACACCAAGAATTAGACAATTTACTAAGCATCAGCAGACACTGATACCGAGTGATAGTAAACACTGAGAATTAGTATAAACACCGTGTAGTTTATGTAGTGTTTATCGAGGATCATAGGAAATGGCATAGTTATCAGGAATGGCACATTCTTCTATGAAAATGGTTACAGCAGATCAGAAAACATTTTACCAAGATCGAGAACAATTTATTGTTGAGATATCTTATGTAATAGTTTGATCTAGGTTTTTTTTTGTACACCATACATCTTAGGGTTTTGTTTAAGATTGGTAAACCTAATTTTGTATAAGCAACATAAAGTTGTATGCTATATATTTTGTATGTTACATCATTTTTTATGTGAATTGATGTATTAGCAAAGAAGCACTTGAAGTACTAACCAACCTTCAAGATTATCAGTTGATAGAGCAAATCAGTATTAAGAGGAAATCAGATTAAGTAGAATCAGTGTAGGCTAACTGAGCAGTTTAGAGTAGAGATTCATCACAATAAAGGTGATATTTTATCAGTACTTTATTGATCTGTATCAGACAATTAAGTTTTCATTAGCAGATAGTTACCTATTTCTTTCTAATCATTGTAATAGAGTTTTGTAAAATCTCTTAACAGAGTAGACTTGACAGTCTTTTTGTAAATCTCTTAACCGAGTGCACACTCAAGTAGTGTTGCTAAAATCCTATAACTACGTAGATCTAGCTGATCTAATATGTTACTCCTAATAGGGTAAGATCACCAGAAGTGATCAAAACTTTTAGCCCTAATAGGCAAACCTTTTCTATCTGCAGTAGTGAAGAATTTGTGGGTGTCATCCCCACCGCAGTTTTTACCTTCTAACAAGGATTTCTACAATACCACAATACTTGTGTTATGGGACTATTATATTGTTGATTTCATGTTTTTTACTTTCATAAGTTGAATGGACAAATGATACATGCATTAGACACAAGTAATTTTGGAAGGTTACTACTGTTTGTTGTTGTAGATCTAAAAGGTTGATGTGTTAAAGTTTTTGTGGGCACTGGTTCACCCCTCCCCTCTCAGTACCCTATCTCTCCTAATTCCAACAAGTTCTTCATGATAGTGATCAAGGTTTTAATCTTCTTTGTGGTATTAGTCACCTTGTGCATTCAAATGTTAAACCTTTAGCTCAAGAAGCTCAAGATTTAGGGTTGATTCCTCTTGTCACTAGTGTAGAACCTTCTGCTAATCCTTTACCAAGTGTTCCTACCTATACTCCTTCTTTGGTGACTATGATGGTTCCCTCTATTCCTATGAGCATTCCCTCTATGTCTCTTCCTATATCACAACCTTCTTATCATAATGTTCCTTTTACTTATTCCAATCTGCTTCCAACTATAGTTCCAAGTGTTCCTCCAGTTGTGTCTTCCATTCCTGCAACTTCTTACACTTTACCTAGTGTTTCTAATGTTGTTGTTCCTCCTATTTCCTCTAATGATTCAATAATCATCAGTTTGTCTCAAACGGTGTCATCCTTACAACAACAACTTGCATCCTTGAATCAAAACAAGTTTAGTATTCCTACATGTGACATGGGAAGTCCTTTGTCCTTAGATATCATTTGTACTCCTATTCCTCAACAAGTTGATATGCCTCATCTTGAGAATTATAATGAAAAAGGAGACCTTGTGCGTCATGTTAAAACATTTCAAATCCTTTGTAGTGATTATGCTCATGACATAGGATTTTAGCCAAATGGTTTGCTAGAACTTTCCGTGACAAGGCCTTACAATGGTATTATTCCTTGCCTCCTTATTCTATTGATTCATTTCCAAAAATTTCCAATGCTTATATTCAATAATTTCAAAACAACATTGGCCTACAAGTGTCTTTGACTGATTTGATGCATTGTAAACAAAGTGCTAAGGAAAAATTAACTAAATTTATTGCTAGATTTAAGCACTTGCATTCTCAGATTTCCTATCCTATTCCTGATATTGATATTCAATGTATGTTTATTTCAAATTTGCAAAAGGATATTAGAGATACGATTTTGCTTACTGAATTTACCTCTTTTCAACAACTTTGTGCAACGCATCATCATTATCAATTATAAGTAAGTCAATTTGAGAGCACCACTCCAATGGCTCCTATTCTAGTTGATAAGAGTGATGCTACTCCTAGTCCAAACAAATTTAAAAAATTCAACTACTATGTCAAGATAAACAAACAAGCGAATGCAGTTGCTGATCAAGTTGATGTTGCATCTCACAATGCCACTTCTACATCCACTTCTTTTTGATTAAATCATACATTTAATCCTCTTTCTGAATCTTTACATTCTATTATGAATAGGTTGTTAACTGCTAATATGATTACTTTACCTCCTATTTGACCTCTTTTACTTGCTACGATTGCATCTAAATCCTTTGATCCTAAAGCTTTTTATGAATATCATCATCAGAATGGTCATGATACTGAGAAATGTTATTCTTTAAAACATAAGATTCAAGACTTAATTGATTCTAATGCCTTATCTATTGATAATCTTGATGGTAGTGAGAACAAATTTGTCTCTCCTCCTAATCAAAACCTTCAAATCTATATGAATCATTTACTCACGCATGATACTAATACCATTGCTCAACCATATTCTATGGAAATTATGTATGATTCAAAGATGGATGATCTTAATCACATTGTTAATCAAGTGGAGCATGTTGGTCAATCTGTATCTCCACCTCAACCTCAACCTCAACTTCAACCTCAAGTTCAATTTCAACCTTAACCAAAACCTAAGCCTAAATTGAAAAATCAACCTAAACCTTGACAACAACCTAAGAATAAAAAATCTTGGGAACTTTTGATTACCTTTGATGATTCTGAGACTATTAAAGCTCCTGATGGTCCCCTTTACATTTATGCTAGGATTTCTCAAATACCTACTCATGGTTGTCTTGTTGATCCTACATCCTTAGTCAATGTTATTACTGAAGAAAATCTTTTTATGAAAATTTTTCAACGTGATTCTTATGATACATTTGATGTGTGGATTCAAACTTGTAACAATTTTCTTTATCCATCATTTAGTTCTATTAATTTACCAATTGAACTTTGTGGAAAAATTGTGAACACTACCTTTGTTGTTGTTCCTACTTCTGATCAGTTTCAAGTTCAGCTTGGTTTGCCATGGTTAAATTCCATGCATGTTGTTGCTTCACCTATCCATAAATGTCTTAAATTTGTTCATGATGAAGAAGTGAAGATGGTTAATCATAGTTTATATCAACCTTCTAGGCACATAGATTGTGCTACTCTTGACTTCTTTTGGCCTTCATTACCTAATTCATGTCCTTCTCAACCTAATAATATTTTCCATTCATATCAAGCCTATAAGCATCATAAGATTCTTGAATTAAGTGTACCTCCTATGGATCTTAATTGTGGTCTTTTGCCTACACCTTCCATACCTCCTTTATTTATAGCTTATAGTTCTATTAATCAAGCTCTTAGTGCTGCTTGTCAATCTACTAAGAATCTTGTTAATCCTCCTAAAGAACCTGTGAAGGATCTTGTGATTGTTCCTCCTAGTTCTCAACATATTTCAAGTAAAGCAAAGTGTAATCGATCTTCTAATGAACACCGTAAAAAGCATCATGCTCATGCTAAGGCTTGTAATTTTGTTCTTCCAAATTCTTTACCTTCTTTTGATCAATTTATACATGACGTGTTAGAAGAAGTTAATGCAAATGATGTTAAGTTGCATGATTATGATGATTTTAATCATATCTTAGATCCTATTTTGATTAATCTAGATGATGAAGATACTCTTGATGATGTTAATGAGGAATATGAGACTATTGACATTGACATTGATTTACCTAATATGATTTCATCACAATTGACCATTACATCTAGTGTTGAACATTGTGATTCTCAAGAGGATCCTTGTTTGGAACTAGCTATCATTCCTACTATGTTGGATATAGTCCCTCATGCAAGTTACCCACCTTCCCTAAATGATATAGAATGAGATGGGGAGAGTAGGTGGCACGCTTGATCAGCTTGTCCTTTATGGTAGCTTTGTTGTGTGTTTTCCTATTGTACTATGCTTCTCCCATGATGTGTTTGCTAAATGTTGTTAGATTCTTTTATGACCCTTGTTTCTTTGTTGGTGCAAGGTGATAAAGGAATCGAACCTGTTGCACAATTCCTCTATATGTATCTCTATTCTTCTATATGTTGTTTCATGTTATGTTTTACTTGTGCTATTGTTCATAAAATTTTCCTTGTGTAATCTACTTGGATTCGAGACTTGGTAGCACTGATTCTTTTTGGTCTCCAGGTCATGGTCTGAAAAGATTCTTCTTCATATCTCTTATGTGATCTTTCCTCCTTTGTGATTGTAGTTCTACTTTCTTTGGGGAATGATGTCAATTCATTTTGAATAATATCATATATATATTATCTTATGATCATACTGACCCCACGGTAGGTAGATCCATTCTATGTTCTTTGTATGTTTATGTGATATTTCCCTTGATTTGTCTTCATTTGGGGGCATCTCATAGTGGAAACATAATTATTGGAGTTGTTTATATTTTCGTTAAAGCCATTGCTCCTATTAAAGTGTTAGTAATGACTTTAACATGGGGGCATACACTCTGCTCACCTATTGCACACATGCACTTTTTGATACACATATATTATTATTTTTCAAGATAATTTTCTCCCTTTTTGGATCAGCGACTAATCCTTAAAGCATGGATTTATATTTTAGGATCTCTTGATCGCTCCAGTTTCAAATTTTTTATCCCTTAAGATCGAAGGTGTCCTTAAGAATGGATCTCTTTTGTTTTTTGGTTTTACTCTTATGGAATAGAATATTCCTAAGTGTGAATCCTTGATGGGTTGACTAGTGAGTAGCCACATTCACTAGGTGGTTCAATTCCATCTTTCCAGTTGCACCATTTCCTTGTGTGGTTCACAATGAAATATAAGTTCTCATTGGCTAAGATAATCACACACACACACACACACACACTCTCTCTAGAGATGCATCTCTTATTGTGATCTTGGATTTGACAAAGACTTGAGTGCTTAGGGCTTGAGGTTTCCTTTGTCCCTTTGAGTACGATAAGATTATCTTTTCATTATGATCTCCTTTACCAAGAGTTTGCATCGAGTCCATAATCTTGCTAAAGTGGGGGCTTAATGTATCATCTTAAAATGGAAGCACTTCCATGTTAAGATTGTTTAGCCCTTTGAGTGAGTGGTCTAGGGTTATGTTAAGCACCTTGATCAGGTCTTTGCATGTATCTAGCTATTTCCCCCTATTCTGCTTCTCTCCTCCTTATTTCTAGCCTTTTTCTGAGATTTTTCTCTGAGAATATGGAGTTTCTGACTGTCAAGGTCAAAGATGACTTGGTAGGGTCAAGGATGACCTAGACCCCAACCTAGGTTAGGGATGACCTCGACCCTGACCTAGGGTGGAGTCTACCTCATCCCTAACCCCAGGTCCAATTTTCAAATTCCAGGAGTTACGGGATGTCGGGCTTCAGAAAGTTTCTTTTACCCGCTTCCGGGTCGGTCACTTCAGGTGTCAGAATGGTAAATCCTTAAATTGCATTTAATCTACGTCCATTTCTAGGGGTTAAGATTAATTAGGATTTAATTCTCCAATGTCAACCTCTCTAGAAGTTTGTGCCCTAGATCACTATAAAAGGAAGCCTTCCTCTCTCATTTTCTCAATCAATTCATATCAAGTTTTGGAGATCTCATAGCATCCATAATCTCTCAAGCATTCAAGTGTTCAAGCATTCATCAAGGAGATCCATTGTTAGCTATTGAAGGATTCAATCTCTTTGGAGCCCCCTTGAAGATTTCTCCATCCATATTCATCCAAGCCTCTTCCTATGCAAAGATCCATTCAAGATTGGTGTTGAAGATCTAGTGCCATTGATTGGAGACGTTCTACATTCAGTTGGAGCATCCCTACTTGTGCATTCAAGGATTCAAATCCTCCATAAGGACTTCAACATAAGAAAGGTGAATAGTTCCATTTACTTTGTTTATGGACATTACAATTTTAATTCAATTTCAAGGTGAATTCCTAAATTGGGGTTTGACCAAGGCAAACCCCCATCCAAACAACAAAAGCCCTTCTTGCACGTACAGGTACAGGACTATGAATCAGAGCTTGGATCTGGATACCCTTTTTGGTGAATTTTTGGGATCTGCAAACAAATTTTCTATCAGAGCTATTTCAGGTCAAGGATGACCTTCACTAGGGGGTAGGATCCTACCCCGAGGTAAGACCTTGCCCCACTATCTGGGTCAAGGATGACCTGCTTCCCGAAAGACAAAAGTTTTCTAGGTTTTCTCTATGTCAGCATTTCCAGTTTGAAATAGGTTTCAGAATTGTTTGAAACTGTGCACAGACATCAGAAATCAGCATTTTCTAGATCTGCCCTATTTTGAGGTTAGTATTTGCCTTCTATTTATTATAGATTTCAAGCATATACTTTTTATAGTAGATTATAGGGTTTTCTCCTTTCTTGATATTCTCCATTGTTTGATTCTTTTGTGCATTGATCACTTCTTTGTGATTAATCCATTTGGATCTTTTCGTTTGGGAATTTGGATTGAGGATAGGTCCTATATTCCACCCCTATATCATACATCTTACTCCTATTCTAATTCAAACCTCATTCATTGTCGTGATTCCTATTCACCTTTATTCAGTTCGTATTAGAGTTGGTTTTTACTTATTTAGTGGTTTGAAATATTAATTTAGATTTATGGATTAATCTATCATTATGTTTCCAGTTAACCTTTTTAGCTTAATTAGTTTAGCGATACTGATGATAGGATACTATGTTGATTTCCCCCTATCGTTCTTGTGTTAGTTAACCTTTATAGACTTGTTGACCAAATTTTGTGCATAGTTGACTTTTGGTCAACCTTTAGTCAAACCTTGGGTGAACCCCTCAGTTTGCATGCATGAACTCTCCCTATTATGTTTTAAACCTTAGTAGATCATCGTTGGTCATATTTGGGCATAGTTGACTTTTGGTCAACCCTCTATCAAACCTAGGTCAAATGCATCAGTTTACGTGCCCAAGTATTTCTAGATAAGTTTTGTTTCCTTTTAGTTTGGTTACACATATTCCAGTGTATGATTGACTTTTGGTCAACTTAGTTGACTTTAGTCAACTACCTCAAATTGTGTGTCACTCGAAGCGTGTTGTCTATGGAGACCTATTGCATAGTTTGTAGTCCATTCTGTGAAGTTTGAGTTTTGCTCAAAATCGGTCCACTTGGTCAACCTTCTCTGGTTTGATCCTTGTGATGTTTCTAGACCACTTGGACCCTTCAGTTCTCCGTTTCCTTCTACATCATTTTGCATGCACATTGGATCTTGTGTCAGATAGTATTTCACTTATTAGCTATGTATGTGTGTATGTTTGTAGTTGGTTAGTAGGTTTTAGAAAAAAAATTGTAGTTGTGTTTTACTCACTTTTGGGGCATCATATCATAATTGTTTCAGTAGGATCAAAGGTAATATAAGAATGGGGTTTAGGTTGGATATGCTCAACTTGATTAACAATATGGTTGGTTTCATCAACTTTATCTTTATAAATAATGTTGGTAGGGGTAGAAGGTTTCACAATAGTGTTGGTTGAATGAGATGACAAATGATTAGTGTATATTTGCAAATTCTAGTTAGGAGGTACAACTAATTTGTTTACATGGTTAATATCAACATCAACAAATATAGTATTGGATTCAATGAGGTCTTGTATTGCATTCATCAAAGGAAAACATTTTTCAGTATTATGAAAATTTAAATTAATAAGATTTTTGGGAAGATTAAATTATTTTTGTACTTAAAAAATTTGTGGAAATTTTGAAAAAATAAATAAAATTTTCCTAAACAAAAATTTATTTCCTACAAGTTGACTAGCCTTTAATTTTGATTGCAATGGTATTTTTAAAATTAAAAAAAAAAACCCTATATACCCGATGTTTGGGATTTCAGGTATTTAAATACACCAACAATTATTTTTATAAATACCCTTTTACTACTTATATATAGACATGCAAAAATTGGACAAGTGCTTTTAAATTGCAAAAATTAATTTAATGGCTCAAAATCATCAAAATGCATTAAAAAAGATCAAATCAATCAAAATGGACATAATTAAATCAAATTGGACAAAATCAATTAAAAGCAAAGGAAAAATCAAATAATGATGTTAAATAATTAAATCAAAGCTTAAAGGGGTGAAAAACACTACATAATTGATTTTAATCAATTAATTGTATATTTGTTTAAATCAAAAAATCAAAATGAACCCATTACCCTTACATGGCTAAATTTAATTAATTAATTAAATTAATAATTCCTATTTTCTTTTAACAAAGTTGAGCCACCAATGAAAATTGAGGACAAAAAGACACAAATCACTCAAAAAGGATGAATCTCAATCACTCATTCTAAAGTTTCAATCTCATCCACTCAATCTTGTCCTTTTGTCCAAAGCTTTGAGACAAACCTTTAAATTGTCCCCCCATTTATGAACAAAGCAAAGTATTTGACTCAACCTAAGGTAAATCATGATTACTTCACTCCACCCCCTACCCTTGGGAATTTACTATAAATATAAAGCATTTTGAGAGCAATGAGGATCTTAGAACTTCATTTGCAAAGCATTGTTATTATAGGCATTTTTAGAGCATTGTGAGCAATTGAAGATCTTTGTATCAACTTGAGCTAGATTAAGCATTGAATGAGCATTGTAGAAGCATAGTAGAAGCATAATTTCTCATTTTAGAAGTGTCACTAGTGAGGATTTGAGCTGAGAGCTTCACTTACCACCTCTTTCTAGAGAACCATGGGATGCTATAGATCTTAGTTTCAATTCTAATTATATTTGCATTATATTTACTTTCAATTGTTACTATTAGATCTTAATTTCATGAAGGTGATTAACATCATCACACAAAATGGCACCCACCGTGGGGCTCTAGGCCTCATTTCATCATTTTCATCATAATTTGCATGCTTGTATTTTCTATTTTCCGTGAATATTTTGTAGGAAACTGGTGAAGTCACACTTACGGGAGATCTGTTCATGCTTGCAGTCATTTTACTGCCACTTACAATCTCTGTCCTCACGCCTGTTATTTGATGATTCACGCTTGGCATGCAAATTCTACGTGGTTTTGAGAACTTTGCAGTCACTTACAAATCATTCACTCACGCCTGTGAGATAAATGCATTCAGCCTTTGGTACTTAAAGTCACACCTGTGACTTAGGAAGTATCACTTATCCAAAATCTGTTATCACTTACCTTCATGGTTTGCTTCACCATTTTGAATAACCGTCACGCCTATAATATTTCAATTCACGCTTTCTGTTATTAAACTGTCACTTAACATAAGTCATTTTCTACACATTTAAGTTTTGTTCACGCTTCGTGAGAAATTGTTTACGCCTATGTAATTTTTAGTATCACTTGTGTCACTGCAGAGTGTCACTGGCTATCAGTAAAGTTACGTCCGCTAACAATTTGTTCACACTTATTAGCTGGACAATGTCACCTGTGACCTGTTGTCTATATTTACTGTTAAATTGATCAAATAATTTGTCTAACTCCCTGTTTATATGATTTAACAGTAAATGAGCAACCACAGGAAAGTATAGAAGCCAGAAAGTAGATTTAACAAAGAAGGAAAGGCTCTAGCAAGGAAGATTAAGAAGGAGAACTTTGAACACATAAAAGCTGTTCTTGAGACTACACAAGAGGAGGACAATTAGGTATTTCAGAATTACCTTGCAATTGTACAAGCATATAAAGCAAATTTTGTCTCTCTAAATTGAATTTTTAGTCCTTAGATCAAGTTTTCTTTGGAAATTTGCAAATAAGTTCTATAAAATTCATACATAAGTGTTGCTCCTTCAAATTTCAATTTTGGTTTCCCCTCAGAGTGTTTGTTAGTTTTGACTAATTTGTTGGTGAACAAGCACATTTGGAGGAGGCTATTGCCAAGGTGAGTAGAAAAACAATGATAAAACCTCCCAAAAATGCCCCTAGCTTAGGCTAGCTACAAAGGAAAGGTATTCTTCTATTCAAGCTTGCACTTGATTAAATAGTGGCATTACTTTTGAACATAGCTTAATTAAAACAAGAAATGAACCAAACACTTCAATTTTAAGAATCTCCTTGTTAAGAGATTGGGAAAGAACAAACTGGTGTTTGAGTGTTTGGAACAAAGAAAGACAATAGGGATATGCTCTTCACTTTTTAAGTGAATCAAACTCCCAAACTTGTCCACCTAAGTTCACTTCTTGCTTTCAATATACATGCTAGTTAAAGTAGAGATTTAGTGGGCTTGCCTCCTGAGTTGTGCCTTAACGAGGTTGGTGAGAGGGATAGCCCAAAGTAGGATACGCTTGCTTTTACCATGAGAATCTAACCCACTATAATATGAAATGCATGCATCCTTAATGAGGTGTATGACAAATAGATCTTAAATTTTTTGAATTTCCTCTAGTAGTCTTCACGGATTGCACAAAATTGTACCTTGGTGCATGTGGGAAACCGCTTAACATACTTGGGGGATGAAAATTTAAGATTTATTTGAATGGAATCTACAATAAAATCCTGGATAAAGTAGCAGGCCTACCTTTTAGAGCCATGTTAAGAGCTAAAATTTGACTTTAGGTAAGTTGCTTGGAATTCTTTCTTGTGTTATACTTGTGGAAACGATTGAAAATATACACATTAGATTATTTTAGGGACATTGATGTGTGTGTTGCGTTTGTTTTTTATTTTCAAACAAGAAAATTTCAAAAGACTTGATCTTAAATGTTTTAAAAAATTCAAAATCTTACAATCTAGTCAGAGAAGTGCTGCCTGTGCACAAATCAATCCTGCCTATCAGAGGTTTAGTCACGCCTGTGACTTTTATAAAAACACGTATCAACAGGAAATTCATGCCCATAACACATTGATCCACACTTTTCAAAACTAGAAAGTTTCCTATCAATAGGAAAGTGCTGCTTGCATCCCTACAAAGTGCCACCTAACAATAAACCAGTACGCGCGTATGCAAAATTTAGTCACACCTACAACTAGTTCAGTGATGCCTAGAAATCCAAAAGGGAAAACAAAGAGTACTTGTACGGAGGGTCAAATTTTTTTGATTATATATTTGAGTACCCTTTTCCTTGTTCTTACTATTCCAACCTTCAGTCTAGTCAAAAATCCTGTTATACACCATTTTTGCAAATTTTACAAAGGATTTGGCCAAGGGCGTAATTGATTCTTGTTTTCCAAGTGGTTTGTTCATGCTCACTTTTACTAGATCCTACTACATCAAGAAAAATATACAAGTGGATAGAACGTACTTAAGACAAGAACTCCCTTACTCAGGAGACGAGTCTACCACCCCAAGAATACTCGAAAAATCACCCGAACAAGAAGGGGAAGGCAACATGATGTATTATGGTAGTTTGGGTAACAAAAGCAATAGTGGCATTAACCCTAATAATCAAGGTGATGCCAATAATGTGGGCATTGACATAAAGAACCAAGGCAATACCAATAGTGCGGGGGGGTGGATCCAAATGCTCAAGGAATTGATACCACCCACTAAAGAACTAACACTAAAACAACAGCCGATGATGCAACCGATGATAAGGTTGACGAAGTGGTTCAATGACCCTATTTCTTAAGACTCATGGAAAAGGCAATGGCAAGGGATAAAGAGAAGTATTTCATGGACCTAGCCCAAGCAGGTCTCAAACTTCCACGAGATTATGATGTAAATCAACTAAAACCACCTGAAGTTGAAGAAAGTGCCATAGACATTGTGAACAAACAATTTAAGATATTTCAAATGCAATTGGATACAATCAAGAAAAGTGGGCTCCTAAACCCTTTTCCATCAAAGCATTGTGTCCATTCCCGTTTGATAAAATTTTGTTAATGGAACCATTCCCAATCAATGTAGTGTTCCCCAAATATGACAAGTATGCAGGAACGTCAGATCCACAAGATCACTTTGAGTTTTGTGCATTGAGCTTAGAGTTCATGCATGATACAACCTATTTAATGAGATTATTCCCAAGAAGCTTAGGAGGGATGGCTATGGAGAGGTTTTCTAAGTTACCCTCTGGCATAAAGACCTTTGAAGAATTAGCTTCAAAATTCATGGCCCATTGCTCATATAACATCAAGCATGAGGTCACGATGATAACATTAGGCAACACTAAACAAAAATATGGAGAGGTAGTCCTCACTTTTTTACAAAGGTGGAGGACACTATTTGCGAGGTATCCTAGGAGTGTGCCTGAGAAAGAAAAAATGCATATATTCATTAATAGTTTGAGCACCAAGATGAACTACCGACTGAGAATGCAATGTTCCAAGACATTTCAAGACCTCATAGAAAATGGAGTAACAATAGAAGAAGTGTTGATTAAGAGTGGGGAGCTGAAATTATATAAAGAGAACAAGAACAACTCTAACAACAACAACTCCAATAATGGCACCAATCAAAATAAGAATTGGTTCAATAGCAATAATCGGTACAAAAACAATAATAAGAGAATAGTCAATGATGGAGTTGTTGACTCTAGTAACTTGAAGGTGACTCCATTTTCTCTTACAAGAACACCTAACCAGGTGAATAATACCAACCAGACCTCCAATGCACCTTCCAACAACAACAATGCTAATAATGGCAACCAAGGAAATAATTCAAGGAGTAATAAATTTGATAAATATTTGGTGCCAACTCCTCAAAGGAACTTCACACCCTTGGGTGAACCCCTCGAAAAGGCACTAAAGACCATCATAGCTAATAATATCATTGCTCTACCTAGCATCTAGCCTTATGAGCCACACAAAAAGCCTAGTTGGTGGAGTGCCATTAGCCATTGTGAGTACCATAGGATTCAAGGGCACACAACAAACAAATGCTTGTAGCTAAAGAATATAGTGCAAGATTTAATTGATAATGACATGATCACCATTGATGGACCTGAAAGAAATGAAGACCATACAATGTTCAAACAACCCTTCTACAAACATGACAAAGGGGAGTCATCTAATAGCAAGAAACAAAGTAGCAATAACACAACTTTGCACCACCTTATGATAATATTGTGAATGCTATAATAATCAAGGAACATCCCCAAAAAGAGACATCAAATGTTATTACAAGAGGGTAGACTTCGAGGGTTACCTTACAAGGGATTGCTCCTAAAGTTATTAGCACTCCATAGTCCAACATTGTGATCAAACAATCTTCTACAACAACAAAGCCTTATAGTTTGGTAGATTAGTTGCAAAGAACTCCAGCACAAATCTCTATCTTGGAGCTATTAAAGCTATCCCCTAACCATAAAGAAATTTTAGAAAAAGATCTAGTAGAGATGAATGTTCCTACTAACTTAGAAGAGGAGAAGTTCCAAAACATGGTAGGTCATCTCATAGCACCTCATTGCTTGTCATTCTTCGACCAAGATGACATGTCTATCATGCATCCTCAAAACCTACCACTACATATAGAGGTCTTGATTGAATGCCATAGAGTCAAAAGAGCTCTCATTGATGGAGGAGCTGGCCTTAATATTTGTACATTAAGTCTTGTTAAATCCTTAGGGTTGTTCAAGTCTTGCATTGACCCTATGAAAAAAATCACCATTAAGGCTTATGATGAAGCTGAAAGGGCCTCTAAAGGCCTGATCATATTGCTCATTCAAGTGGGACCTATCAAGAAGGATACCAATTGCCAAGTATTGGACTTGAAGTTAACTTATAATATTTTTTTGGGGAGACCATGGATCCATGAGATGCAAGCAATCCCATCTACATACCACCAATGCATCAAATTTCTATACATGGGTGAAGAAATCACCATTGGAGGGGACTCAAACCCATTCCAATATTGCAATGCACTCAAACCCCTTCATGAGCTATTTATTCCACATAACTGGGAAGGAATCATTCCAAGAGCCACCATTGAAGATACCAAAATGGATGATTCTATCATAACATTAAATACTACTCCAAACCCTCCTCAAGCTAGCTCAATGACATCAACTAAGGGAAAGAAAAAGATGAGCTACGAGGGTCCAATTACAAATGAGGGTTCACATTAGTGCCTAAATAAGGGATAGTGCCCTACAAACCCACTAGAGAAGAAAAAGATGAAGCTAAAAGGAAAAATTATAAGAAAATGGATGAGATGATGGATGCCTTTGAAAAAAAATGTAAAATTAGTTCAAAAGGAGTAGGGGAATACTCCATTTCCCTATTTGACATGCCCACATCTCCAAGAACACATGGAAAACCATCAAAAGAACACTTGCCTCATAAGTACAACTCTTACTTTGTATGAGAAAGTGATAAAGCAGCATTCGACAAGGAAGAGGATGAAGTCCTTCAATGGTTTTATCATGATGAAGAGGATACCTCAAACACTCCCATGGAAAGAATTCAACATGTTAATATACAAATTGAGCAATATGGAAAAGGGTTTGAGATAATGCATAAGATGAGATACAAGAGAAGAGGACCCTTAGGTCAAAGAAATAGAGGCTTACTAGAACCCATTGAACCTACTTGGAGGGAAAAACAAGAAAGGTTCGGAGTAGGTTACCAATACAAAGGCAAAAGCTCCAGCCCAATGCAAGATTTCTATCCTCAAGTAAATGCCTTAGAATCTGATGGAGATAGTGACGGCTCCTGGGATTATGAATGGGACACCTTATCTAATGAATCATGTCAAGATAAAGAAGTAGTCACAATACATACTTATGCAAAGATTCCAAGGCAAGAAACTCAAGTCAATGAAGAGCCTAATATACAAGGTCTTCACATAGGACAAGCACCTACTAATCCATCATGGATAGATACATTTTGGATGCCTTCAGAGGAGGGAGATTCAAACATTAGTTTTAATCCACTCGTGGCTTTTCCCATGCTATTTCTCATAGAAGTCGATGAGGACTCAAGTGAAGGGGATTTTGGCCCTTCTTCCATGGATCATCTTGAGGAAGTGCACATCATAGATCTAAATGATACAATGTACAA
Organism: Chamaecyparis obtusa; assembly: GCA_027943335.1. Classification (NCBI taxonomy): domain Eukaryota; kingdom Viridiplantae; phylum Streptophyta; class Pinopsida; order Cupressales; family Cupressaceae; genus Chamaecyparis; species Chamaecyparis obtusa. Next base: position 432,502 of record BSBK01009379.1, on the reverse strand, counting down.
ACCCTCAAACGAAGTCATGTCCATGAACCCAATTGATGAAAACTTGCCTAATGAAACCTTATCCTTAATAAATCCCCATCTTATTGATTGGGACCAAACCGAGCCAAGTGACTTACTTTACTTCCCAAATGACCAAGTAGCAAACCAATACCTTAATGTGGTTGAGCCTTCTTCCACCAATGGACTCGAACTGAACATGATAGAAGTAGTAGGGATTCAATCTCTTAGTCAAAACCAAAAAATGAAAAAAAAAAAGAAAAAGAAAAGTTCTAGTGCTGAAAACCATTATGTGGCAGCCTTAGAACCCAAAAAATTAAAGATAAAAGATGGTTCCTTTGGTGAAAAGCCAATTTTGGCATCAAGGGAAGAGAGATTGGATACTCTACCAAAGCATGAGGAAGAAAGGTCACCTATACTCATAGAGCTGACAGAAAAGGTTAACATTGGGACAGAAGTGAATCCAAAATTTATACACTTGGCAGCATCACTCACACCTCTAGAAAGAGAGGACTTCATCAAGTTCTTCGAAGAACAACAAGTAAAATTTTCATGGTCATATGCCAACATGCCTAACTTAGATCCTAACTTTATAATGCATTATCTGAATTTCAGACCAGGGGTTAAGCCCGTTAAGAAAAAGTTAAGGAAGATGCACCCACATATAGCTCTTTTAGTCAAGGTGGAATTAGAAAAAATGTTGAAGGTGGGATTCATAAGGGAAATAGCTTATGGTGAATGGATATCTAACATTGTACCAGTCACAAAACATGACAAATCCATTCGAGTATGCATGGATTTTGAGACCTAAATCTTGCTTGTCCTAAGGATGACTTCCCACTTCTGAGCATTGATGCAATAGTTGACTTGATAGTGGGTCATTCCATGTACTCCCTAATGGATGGTTTTAGTGGGTATAATCAGATCAAAATTGCACCTAAAGACCAGGAGAAGACTACTTTTACTTGCCCTTGGGGCACTTTTTGTTGAAATGTCATGCCCTTCGGCCTTAAAAATGCCGAAGCCACATATCAAAGGGCCATGACAACTATCTTCCATGACATGATGGATACATTTTTAGAGGATTATGTGGATGATATATTGGAAAAATCCCACAAAAGAGAAGAACACCTCCAAATTTTGAAAAAGATATTCATTCAGTTGGAGCAATTCAAAGTCAGATTAAACCCAAAGAAATGTGCCTTTGGTGTCCAATCCAGCAAGTTATTAGGCTATATAGTTTTAGCCAAAGGAATTGAAGTGGACCCAGAGAAAGTACAAGCAATAATGGACATGGAGATACCAAAGAACATCAGCCAAATGAGATCCTTACAAGGAAAAATACAATCCATAAGAAGATTTATCTCTCAATTGGCCGAAAAATGTCATTCCTTCACCAGATTGCTACATAAGGATACTATATTCATGTGGGATGAGGAATGTGATCAAGCTTTCACATCATTGAAGACCTATTTAATAAATCCACCTATTCTCATGCCACCAATCAAGGGTAAAGCATTGCTTTTATACATATCTACTACTGAAAGATCCCTAGGAGTACTTTTGGCACAAGAGGATGAACAAGGAAAGGAAAGAGCTATCTACTATTTGAGTAGGACATTGATCAAATATGAACTTAACTACACATTCATGGAAAGGGATTGCCTAGCAGTGGTGTTTGTATCTCAAAAGTTGAGACATTATATGTTGATGCATAAGGTCAAGCTAATAGCCAAAATTGATCCTCTCAAGTATTTGTTAAGTAAAACTGCCTTAACAGGTAGGATAGCCAAGGGGGTTATGATATTGAGTGAATTTGACATTGAGTATGTCGATAGAAAGGAAATAAAAGGGAAAGTGATAGCAGATCACTTAGCTGAAAACCCCATGACTTCTACACAAACTATCCAAGTGGAATTTCTGGATTCTGCCATTGTAAACATAGAGGCAAAAACGTGGAAGTTATATTTTGATGGCTCCTATACTCAAGGAGGTTCTGAGGCCGACATACTATTGGTCACTCCTCAAGGTTACACCATTCCTAAGTCCTACAAGCTTTTGTTTCCATGGACAAATAATATAGAGGAATATGAGGCACTAGTCATAGGCATCAAAATGGCCTTAGAGTGGAACATCACAGAGCTACAAATTTATGGAGATTCTCAACTTATCATCAATCAAGTCAACAATGAATATAACACTGAAGATGAAAAGTTGATGCCATATAAGACCATGATTGATGGATGGAAGAAGTACTTTGCCTTGATCACTTTTGAGTAGATTCCTAGAGAGAAAAATAGAGCATCTGATGCCATGGCCACCTTGGCTTCCTTGTTACAAAAACTAGATCAAAATGAGAAGTACGAGTTCTTGGTGGAAGAATTGGTGAAACCAGCATTTGACCTTCCTGAAACCCAAATTATTTCCCTATTACATGGACATGACTCACCTTGGTATGGACCTATATACACATATCTCAAAGACCAAGTGCTACCCTTAGACCAAACCCAAGCCCAAAAATGAAACTTTATACGCCAGTCAGCTCGTTACATAATCCTATTAGAAACATTATATCGTAAGGGTCTTAAAGGGACATTACTTAAGTGTCTAGAAGAGGAAGAGTCTAAATTAGCTTTGCATGAAGTTCACAAAGGCATTTGTGGGTCACACACAAGCAGGTTACACACAAGCGAGTTATATCTAGCTAAGAAAATCCTTTGCTTAGGGTATTTTTGGAAGACATTAGAAAAAGATGCTTGCCACTTTGTAAGGATATGTAGCAAATGTCAATATCATGGTGACATGATACATGCACCGGCACAAGAATTACACCCATTTGTTACACCTTGGCCTTTTTATCAATGGGGGTTTGATTTAATTGGCATCATATACCCACCTTCTTCAAATGGCCACAAATATATCATAATGACAATGGAGTATTTTACTAAGTGGGTCAAAGTGGTTCCCTTGATCATGACCATGGGTAAGTAGATTTCCATGTTCATCTTGAACCACATCATTTGCAGATATGGCATTCCTCATGCCATAATAACAAATAATGGAAAGCAATTGAAAAAGAAGGATGTGGATGAAATTTGTGCTACATTTCATATCACTCAACACTCCTCATCAATCTATTACCCTTAGGGAAATGGGCAAGTTGAAGCCATGAATAAGAATATCTTGAAAATCTTGAAGAGGTCAGTCAATAAATTACGAAGGGATTGGCATGTGCAAATTAATCCAACATTATGGGCCTATAGAATGAGCATTCAAACACCTATGGGAGCCACACCATTTTCATTAGTCTATGGGGTTGAAGCAGTTCTACCATTAGAGGTTGAAATCCCATCTCTACGAGCGTCATTACAAGGATTGATCACTGATGAGGACTATAGAGTAGCTAGACTTCAACAATTGGAGTTACTTGAAGAACATCAAACACAAGCTTATGAGAACCTAAAAGTGTATCAAAATAGAATCTCGAGGAACTATAATAAACATATCAAACCGAGAGTCTTTTAGGTAGGAGACTTAGTGTTGAGAGAGAATCCAAAGAATCAGGTTGAAAGAGAGAATAAAGGAAAATGGGAGGCTAATTGGCCTGCCCATTCATCATAGTGTCTTCATTTGGCATGGGAACCTATAAGTTATTAGATTGTGAAGGGGAGGAACTCCAAGAACCCATCAACAACATTCATCTCAAAAGGTTCTACACATGAGGGAGACAAAAGATTATAAAGAGTATCAGATAAGGAGCATCATATTTATTGCACATAGTCAAAGAGATCTTGAAAAATACAAAAAAATTGAAAAAAAAAGAAAAATACAAAAAAAGAAAAAAAGAAAAAGTGCCTGGGTGAAAACTGAGCAATAGGCACCTTGGTAGAAAAAAAAAGAAAAAGATCCAGAAGGTGAAAACTTGGTAAACAATCACCTTTTGTTCCCTTAAGTTTGTCTTTCCTAGTCACATATATCGATATTGCATTTCCAACATCCCATTTGTACAACTACCATTTCATTCGTCATTTGTACATAGTCATAATAAAGTCATTTAGTTGCATTGTTGCATTGCCTATCTACCCTAAGTTTGTCGACCGATCACATTTATCACTTGGGGGCACAAGAGGATTGGAAATTTGGTACCAAGTGGATTCAATAAGTGCTACAATCAGTCACAGTAGAGAGAGATTTATTAGAGTTTCAGAAGAGTGGAAAGGTATTGAACCTTTGATTGATATCATTGTTCAAAAGCCTAAGTATTTGATCCTATGACATGATCCTTGAGCCTACCTTGACTTTATAATTCAGGATTAAAAATTGACAAAACACCTTAAAGATTAGAATGCTTGGAAATACTTTTTGAAAATAGGAAATATTGCAAAACACTAGAAATTTTCTTTTTGATAAATCTTTAGGAAATTGACTTTTTATCATCTCTTTTGAGGTATTCAATGATGTTTCGACTAGATTAGTCATGAGAAAGATATGATATTTTATTGCCTTTGAGTGATTATTTTGAGGAAGATTCATCAACTTATGAGAGTTTGTCTAATGATATGGTCATCAAAGAACCATCGAGGACTATCTCATAAGAGGATGGATTGACCTTTTCTTGTTTACGCAAATGGATCCCTTGGCTATTTAGATCTTCTATATCTTAAATACCAAAAATCTACTTGCAACATTGAATCCGTTGACACCAGTATTCAGACTCCCATAGTTTGGTCATCCAACTAGTGAGGGTTGTACTTGGTCCAAAATGAGGTTACCAAAAGTGATAAGAAGTGGTATTCATATCATCATGATGTGGTCAGTGATGATTGTACTAGCTTTTTGGTCCCAAACTGCTCAATGATGAAAATTTATCTCCATGGCATTTCTTTGCTAAAAGCTGGTGACACTTAGGTTGCATTGCATTATCATGTTAGATTAATTGCATTATCATGTTAGCTTAATGGTATTGCATTGCTTTATCTTGTTAGATGGATTTATCATGTTAGATTAATTGCATTTGTTTGTGGTTAATTTTCTAAGGGCAAAAGTGGGTACATCAATAATCTTGGTTAGTCAAAACATTAAAGAAATGAGGGATTCAATCAAACATCTTACTCTTGATCAATCAAAACAAAGAAAATGAGATTATCTTTGGCATTCATGCATAGCATTAATCATTAGACATTATCCATATACCAGAAAAAAGAGAAAAACATCCATACATCATTTGCATAAAAATACCTAAGGATAAGATTGCATTGCATCTAAAAATTCCAAAAACATAAGGGACATTTCCATAGGCATTTCCATAAAACATTTTGCATCCATACATTGAGAAAGAAAAAATCATGTCATAAATCCATACATCATTGCATCATTTATCTATATCATAAAATAAGATAACTGCATCCATAGCATAAATCAAAGACATGCATAAAACATCATATGGTTGCATAAAAGATAATCTCATAAAACAACTCATCAAGGGGAACAAAGGAGTATATCATCAAAAAAGTGTTCATTAATGATCCATCAACTTAGTATATCAAGATACAATGTCATACAAAGGGATACATCAAATGGTCCGATCAATCAAAAAACATGGCATGTGATACAAGTACATAAAACCATGAGTGCATCTATCATCAAAGATATCAAGAGCCTATAGGAACAGATCCATCTGGACCTCTACCATCTAGTGGAGGAGGAGCTTGGGAAGTGCTCACTCCACTCTATCTCTATACCATAGCTGACATAAACTGCTGCATCAAGGTGACAACCTGATCTAAATGCCCAACAACACTAGACATATCTATCCTTAGAGACTAAACCTCTCATACTACAACACCTATAGTATGAGCATCCTATGAACCCTGTCCATGGTCCTGTGGCTATTGATCCTATCTAGGTACCTGCTATGCCGGAACCTGATCCTGCTATGCTACATCATCATCCTACTGAGTCAAGGCTACTCTCTGCAATTGAACCAAAGGATCCAATCCACTAGGAATCTACCGAGTAGCATCAACATGAGCCTGTCTCTCCCATCTCTAATGTCTATGAGCTCTCTACTATCTATCTGCTCTAGGCTATCTATCAAGTACATCATCATGATCTCTAGCATGATCTCTATCCCTTACATGACCATCTCTCACCCGTCCTCTACCAACAATCACCAGAGGATCTCTCTGCCCTCATTGTCTCCACCATCTACCACCACCACCTCTATCACCCCAACCTAGGATAGGCTCTACTAGATTAGTGAAATGAGTAAACCTATTACAAGCCCACCAATCAAAAAACTCATGAGACATACCTGTATCAGCTACACTAAGAAGCATCTCCCATCTGCAATAAGCCATACCAACAATCTGATCTAAGGAAAACTGATAATCAATAAGAGGACCCCATATGAATCTCTCTACTTGTACCTGAGCATACACTATTGTACCCTATGGCATATCCTGTGTCTGATCGTATTGTCTAGAAACTCTACCAAACAAAAAGTGCTCAATAGTGGTAGTAGTGCAACCAATCATCCAGCGAGGGGCAAACATATATGGTAACTCATCATCATCCTCTCTCCATAGCTTGTAACCCCTATAAGGTCTCCATAAAACCTGATCAAGATCATTAATTTGTCATCACCAAAAATCCAAATGACCCAAATGATGTTGTATAACCATCCTAGTGTATAGAAAAGCATAAGGAAAACCCTGAGGCTGAACCCTGTCAGAAATGGGCCTAGTAATGGGAAGATGCTCCCATATCCACAACTGAAGAACCACTGCACCAATTGATAAAGATGCACTCTCTTGATAGACCACCTCATGTAAATCATGATATAGCTATGCCAAGATGCATGAACCCCAATCAAAGCGTCAAGGATGAGCAAGAAAATCCTCCAATATCCTACCCCATCTGACAGAAAAACCATGACCTCGCTAGTCAGGAAGAAGCAAACCACCAATCAATGCACCAAGTACTATTGGAAAGGTAGGAAAGGGAGAAAACTAAGGCCAAGTGATCATATCACCATCATCAATAGAATTATCCTCGATGAATCATAGATAGAATCATAATATACTATCTCTCCTCTGCAAGGGATCCGTAGTAATCGATACAGGCGTGATCGTCATCTCTCCATATGGAAAATGAAATGTGTTGTGGTCAGAGTGCCATTGCTCCACCACTACAATAAGTAACCCATGGTTCAGCTGGAACCATGGAAGATCAAGGAGAAAACTCAAACCACACAGCTCAATCATGTGGAACTCAGCATTTGTAAGCATCTAGCCCAAATCAATGACCCAAGAAGCCACTGTCCGAATGTAAAAAGTAGGAAAGTTTGCCTGTTGGAAAAGAAAAGGAATTATATCAATATACCATATCAAGGAATTATCTCACATCAATCAAAATTTTATCAAAAGTATCAAGAAATCACACCAAGTACCATTTGTTCATTTCTTTATGTCCTGAGAATGAAGTAGCAGTATGAAATCATATCGGTTTTCAAACTGATTGATTTATCTTATCAATATCCTATTCTAATTAGATTGACACATCACATTCATTGGTAACACTATCCTGATATCCTAATCCATTTGTTTTGTTGAAAGCAACAGACCTAATCTAATCATTTGACTCAAGCATCGAAAGTCATCAAATTTTTCATCAGACACAATCAAAGTACAAGCATGGAAAAAGTATAGAAATTTTTTTTAGAGGTCTATAGGTGTGATTTTAATCATCCTAGGTGACATTCCTCCTAAGCGACAACTGGAAGTTGAGAAGTCACATTATTTAGGTGTTAGGTGATAGTTCTTATGCTAAGCGACACTGAATTAGGCTACGCGACAGAAAAAGGTGGCCTAGGTGACATTAAAATTGCTAGGGTTTCCTAAGCGATAGACTATTCGAAAAAGGGCATTTTGACCTAGCCGTAGGCGTGAGTATCCTATTCCTAGGTGAGGATAAAAGTTTCTTAAGCGGCATTAAACTAATTGGAAGCATGAGAGAAAAGCGTGGATGTCACAGTTAAAGGGTCTAAGTGATAACAAAATGATCCTAGGCATGATTTTACAGATTAAACACAATGATGAAACAAGAAATTGCAATAAATGCAAATACGAGGTTCAAAATAACTTACTGGAGGTCCATACTCAGGTGGCCTCACATATCTTTGACATCTCTTGAATCAATGCTCTCGAATAGGGAAAACCATCTCAAAATTCACCACAGGATCAGAGCAAAATCACCAAAGAGAAAAGTAAAAAATGAATAGTAAATCAAGGTTTTTCAACCTATTTAAGCTATTTTGACCTAATTTTGGAGGTGAAAATTGGCTTAGACCCATATATTGACATATCAATCCAACCGGGGCATCCTTTAATGCATAGCATATCATAAAATTTTTTAGAAATGAAAACATATTCACTGCATCAACATCATCAAAATTTATCAAACTAAGAAATTAATATGTTTTAATTTCTGAGGGGGCATCAGGGTATCAAATTGAAGTTGCAATCAAACATAATGAAATCAGTGGGGCATCAAAAAAATTTGTATCATCAGTATCAACAATCATATCAATATCATATCAGGGGCAACAATCAATCAGTATCAGAGGCATGTCAGTGAATCATCAATTAGGACCTAAAAGCGATCAGGACTCAAAAGAATCTTTGAATCAATGTTCTTCGCAGATCAATTCAAAGAGGGGCATTTGTAGACATGCAAAAATTGGAGAAGTGCTTTTAAATTGCAAAAATCAATAAAATGGCTCAAAATCATCAAAATGCATTAAAAGGGATCAAATCAATTAAAATGGACATAATTAAATCAAATTGGACAAAATCAATTAAAAGCAAAGGAAAAATCAAATAATGATGTTAAATAATTAAATCAAAGCTTAAAGGGGTGAAAAACACTACATAATTGATTTTAATCAATTAATTGTATAGTTGTTTAAATCAAAAAATCAAAATGAACCCATTACCCTTACATAGCTAAATTTAATTAATTAATTGAATTAATAATTCCTATTTTCTTTCAACAAAGTTGAGCCACCAATGAAAATTGAGGGCCAAAAGACACAAATCACTCAAAAAGGATGATTCTCAATCACTCATTCTAAAGTTTCAATCTCATCCACTCAATCTTGTCCTTTTGTCCAAAGCTTTGAGACAAACCTTTAAATTGTGCCCCCATTTATGAACAAAGAAAAGTATTTGACTCAACCTAAGGTAAATCATGATTACTTCACTCCACCCCCTACCCTTGGGAATTTACTATAAATATAAAGCATTTTGAGAGCAATGAGGATCTTAGAACTTCATTTGCAAAGCATTTTTATTATAGGCATTTTTAGAGCATTGTGAGCAATTGAATATCTTTGTATCAACTTGAGCTAGATTAAGCATTGAATGAGCATTGTAGAAGCATAGTAGAAGCATAATTTCTCATTTTAGAAGTGTCACTAGTGAGGATTTGAGCTGAGAGCTTCACATACCACCTCTTTCTGGAGAACGATGGGATGCTATAGATCTTAATTTCAATTCTAATTTGATTTGCATTATATTTACTTTCAATTGTTGCTATTAGATCTTAATTTCATGAAGGTGATTGACATCATCACACAATATATATATATATATATATATATATATATATATATATATATATATATATATATATATATATATATATATATATATATATATATATATAAAATTTATTAAACACCCCCCAAAAAAGAACCGATTAACTTTTTAGTGCAAAGCGCTTAAGGAATAAAATTCAAAGTTATGTTTGGGGAGTGGCACATGGGTCAGGTGTGGCCGAAGCCACCCCTCCTCTGCTCCCACTTCCCCTCTTTGCAGGTGTTGGCGGGTGGTGTCAACACCATGCCCCACCACTACAGTAGCAGTGGTGGTGCAGGGTGCGGCAGCGGCCAAGCACCTTCCCACCACCAGTGCCTTCTACCTCCTCCTAACCCATGCACGCAGCGTGTAGGGTTTGGTAGGGGAGATTTAAACTAAGATTTAAACTTGTTTTTTTTAATTTTTTTTTTTTTATTTGTTAAATTTGTTTCTTTTATTTTATAATATTAATTAGCTTTTGGTATTAATAAGTTTAGTTATGTATTATTAAAATTGTTTAATGAAGGTTTTAAATATTTAAAATTGTTAGATTTAAGTTTAGTTTAGTTGACTTAATTATAATATTAGATTTATTTTAATATTATTAATTTTGTAATTGATGAGTTGAATGGAGCATGAGCAAGAGCGGAGGAGACCCCAACGGTCACCTGCAACAAATTTTGGTAGTCAAAGGGTGAGCTTTGTTGGGAGAGGTGCCTTCCAGCAACATGGCTCATTCTCCTACAAATTTCAACCTGCTTCTCATTGGCCTTTCAATAGGAGAAACACAACCCATTTTCAAACATGGAGACCTAATCTCAGAGCATACTAGGTTAGTGAGTCCTTTAAAGGATCTCAAAGACAATAATCTAGGTATGGCAGGAGATGGTGGAAACAAGACAAGGGTCTCAATACTAATAATGGTTATGTAAACCTTGGAAAAAACTTTGATTTCCCAAAGATTGAGGGAAGGTTTTATAGACCAAAGTAGGCCATAGTCTCTAATAAAACTAGAGGTTTATAGAGGTACACACCAACCAGATGCCAATATCATGTATGAAGTCATTTCTACGGTGAGAGTTTCCAACTCTAAGTGGAAGGAATCCTTATGTTCTCTTAAGGATAAAGCCTTCTATTTTAAATGGTTAGGACTATGGCCCTCGGTTAATCTTGTTAGGAATTGGTGTTTCAATGTTTGGGTTAAAGGTTGTTAGGAATGAATGCTAAAGTGTTTGGCACCCATTCTGTAGTAGTTGTTGTTGCATTCATGACTATGATTGTCATTGATGTCAACACAGTGTTTTACTGAAGACTTGCAGAGAAGAAGACAGTGTTTTGATTAGCACACGTGGGATATTGTAGTTGGAGCTATGTGACATTGAGGATATACTCTTTGATATGTTATATGTCTATGGTTAAGAGTGTAGACAGAAATTCTTTTATTCATGAAAGTTATGATCATTTTGGTGGAAGCAGTATTCAGGTAGTGTTCCTGAGTAGTAGTTTTTGGCAATCGGATGATATCTTCTAATCGGGATGGAATTTGGCTTTGTGTAGTTAAAGGGAAGTTAGAGACACATTGATAGTGATGTGGATGACAATGCAAAATTTGAAGTCACATGAGTGAAGATTTATTGTATTTGGAAGCGGACAGTTTTATGTAATTTTGGTGTAGCGTGTGGAATATTTTATTTTGTAATTGTGTGCCGACTCATTTGTAATTTTTTGAGTGTGGTATAAAGGAATGAATGTTTTTTCTTGTTGAAGAGTAGAAATGTGATGTGGTATGCATGAAGTGAATAAAAGAGCTAAGTATGAGAGTGAAATTATGAAGGAAGACATGTGAAGTACAGAGATCTGAAATTGAGATCTGATGTAATAGTGAGTGTAGTTTGGCACAGTCAAAGAAGAGGTAACATATTATTCTATTGAATAATGCAAAGATTATTTGGAAAGTGAGTTCAGTGATCTTACCCTGAAGCTATTTGGGTAGTGGGTCCTTCTATCTTCCATAACTCTTAATAGGGTTAGAATCTTTTAACAGGGATTCAAAATCTCCTAACAGGGATTTATATGCACTGAATGTATTTCATAAGACTCCTAACAGAGTCCATCCTTTCACAAGGAATATTCATATTAGTTCATCTTTTGTGGGCATCATTCCCACTGGGGTTTACTCTTTGATCAAGAGGTTCCCTAGTCAACATATCTTGTGTTATTGTGTAATTGTGTATGAATATCTTTCTATGGTTGGTAATTATATTGCTCATATGGTTTAATGCTGTTGAAGATGATAAAAGTTATAATTATCTAATAACTGATTCACCCCCCCCACCTCTTAGTTATCTTGGTGGACTATACTTTCTAACAATTGGTATCAGAGCAACAGGTCCTTGAAAGAGAAGTTTAACAGCTTAAGGTGATCCATGGTGAATTTCAGGAAAGAAAGCCCTAAGTTTGATGGAGTAAATTTTGACAGCTAGAAAGAAAAGATGAAGACACATCTACTATGTTTATGACTAGGTTATTGGTTGACTACAAAGAATAATAAGACTATCATTGAAGAAGATGATCTTGAGATATGCTCTAATGATTAGAGAGATCTATTAATGTGTAACATACTTGCAAGAGAAGCACTTTTGATAGCACTTCTAGAGAATAAATATAGTCAGGTAAAATGTTTGAAAAAGTCTCATGAAATTTGGAAAGCTTTCCACTCTAATTTTGAAGGTGATGAACATGCAAAAAGAGTTAGATTACATAATTGGATATGTGCATTTGAAGATATAAGAATGTTGGAAGATGAATCTGTTAGAAGCTATATTGGTAGAATGTCAAAAATTGTTGCAAGGATAAAATCTTCTGGAGGAACAAAGATAGAAAAGGAAGTGATATGGAAAATTCTGAGGACATTGACTCTTGTATTTAAGTAGACAACACAAATGATTGAATAAGTTATACCTTGTACTATGAACTTTACAAGAGAGACTCTTCTTGGAAGATTGGAAGCAACAGAGATGAACCTAAGGTTATCAGGAGACTTACTTAGAATGGAGACAACATTTAGTGCTCTTAGTATTTGCCCTACATTGTCAAGAAGCATCAGTGTGAACAGAGATTATACTGGCAGCAGTAGATCTAGAAATGAAGAAGACAAGAAGATTGAAGAAGGTATTGCCTTGCTTGTGAAAAGAGAACCAGATGGTAAGAAAATTTTTAAATGTTGGACTTGTCAAGAATATGGTCATTTTGCATCTAAATGTCCTAAGAGAGTTAAGAAGTACAGAAATAATTTCAAGCCTAGAAGATCCAAGGAATGTTATTATGGTAATGATGAAGACCTTGAAGCTAGTATCGAAAGAACTCTAAGTGAAAGTGATACTGAGAATAATGATGAAATAGGATTTGTAGCAATTAAAGAAGAAAATTCTAAAACTAATGTTAAGGAAGAAAAAGCCTTAGTTTCCCATGTTGAAAAGAAAGTTGATTGGATTATAGATAGTGGTTGTTCACATCATATGACTAGTGATATGAAAAAGTTCATAAAGTTTAACAATTATGATGGAGGAGTTGTTAGAGTTGGTAACAATGCACCTTGTTTGATTAAAGGTATAAGATCTATTACTCTTGATGGAAAGACTAATACTGATGATGTTTACTTTTTGGATGGATTGAAACATAATATTTTGAGTGTTGGATAGTTAGTTGATAAGGGATATCAAGTTTGGTTTACTGAGAAAACTTGTGTGATAAAGGATAAAGATGGAAATCTGATTGGAACTAGATCTAGAACCAGAGGTAATGTATTTTAGTTGAATCCTACTGAGATGACATGTTTGATTACTAAGATTGATGACAGTTGGTTGTGGCATAGAAGGTTTTTTCATATAAACTTTGATAATATTGTGAAAGTGAGTACTACACTTGCAGTAAGGGATTTGCCTAAAATTATGAAGCCTACTAACATGATTTGCAAAGAATGTGTGATGGCTAAGCAGAAGAGAAGTTCATTTCCTAGTAAGAAGTTCACATCAGAAGAGAAGTTGGAGATTGTTCATACAGATTTGAGCAGTCCTACCAGGACTAGAGGATTCTATGGAGAAAGGTATTTTATGATTCTTGTTGATGATTTTACAAGAATGATGTGGATTACATTTCTTAAAGAAAAATTTGAAGCATTTGATAAGCTTAAGATCATTAAGAACAAAGTTGAGAATGAATCTGGAATGAAGATTAAATGTTTGAGATCTGATAGAGGTGGTGAATTTACTTCTAGAGAGTTTAACACTTTTTGTGAAGTGAATGATATTAAGAGATAGTTTTCAGCCCCTAGAACACCTGAACAAAATGGTATTGCAGAAAGAAGAAACAAATCAATGACTGAAGTAGCAAGAGCTATGTTATTTGAGAATGATTTAGCAAAGACATTTTGGAGAGAAGCAATGAATACAGTAGTATATACAATGAACAAAGTACAAATTAGAGCAGACACAGACAAGATACCTTATGAATTATGGTTTGGACATGCACCCTCAGTTAAGTATTTTAGAATTTTTGGAAGCAAATGTTATATAAAGAGAGATGATGATATTGGAAAGTTTGATCCTAGAAGTGATGAAGGTATTTTTCTTGGATATTCTTTGAAGAGAAAAGCATATAGATGTTACAATAAGAGAACTAAAACTATTGTTGAGAGCACAAATTTTAAAGTTGATGAAAAGTTCAAAATTTAGGAAAGAATGCTCGATTATGAATTTGATGAAGAAGCTCATCCTAAGCCTAACACTGAAACTATTGAATTATTCTATGAAACTGATAGTGAATTGTTGAATGAAAGTCATGCTGAAGAAACTAGAGAGGAATCTAGAGAAGAATCTACAGTTGAAGCGAGATCTGTGACTATGACACCGAATAGGTATTTATCAAGACATCATCCTGTTGAATGAGTTATTGGAAGTTTGGATAGAGAAGTTCTGACTCAGAATAAGGTACATTTATGTTTGATTTCTCAAATTGAACCTAAATCTACTAATGAAGCTTGTGAAGATGAACATTGGATTAATGCTATGAGAGAAGGACTAGATCAGATAGAAAAGAATAAGACATGGGAATTGGTCCCTAGACCTAAAGATAAGAATGTGATTGGAACTAGATGGGTATTCAGAAACAAAATGAATGAACAAGGAGAATTTGTAAGAAACAAAGCAAGATTGGTATGTAAAGGTTACTCACAGCAAGAAGGAATTGACTATGAAGAAACTTTTGCACCAGTAGCAAGAATTGAAGCAGTAAGAATGTTTTTGTTCTATGCAGCTTTTAAGAAGTTCAAAGTGTATCAGATGGATGTGAAGTCAGCATTTTTGAATGGAGAATTGGAAGAAGAAGTCTACATTGAGAAGCCTGAAGGTTTTCCTTTGACTCAAGAAGGAGACATGGTATGTAAACTGAAGAAAGAATTATATGGACTAAAGTAAGCACTTAGAACTTGGTATGCAAGACTAGATAAGTATTTGTTAAAGTTAGGATTTGCTAAAGGAACAACTGATAGCAATCTATATACAAAAGAAATTGAAAATGGTTTGTTGATTATAGTTATTTTTGTTGATGACATTATTTTTGGAGGAGAAGATGAGGCTAGTGACAAATTTGTTGATGAAATGAAGACTGAATTTGAAATGAGTATGATTGGTGAGATGAAATACTTTTTGGGATTATAGATAACACAAAACAATGATGGTATCTTTGTAAGTCAGACAAAGTACTTGAATGATTTCTTGAAAAGATTTGGAATGGAGGATTTTAAACCAGTTGGAACACCTATGGTAACCGGACATAAGTTATCTAGCATAAATGAAACACCGGCAGTTGAGTAGAAGAAATACAGATCCATGATTGGAGGATTGTAGTATTTGACACACACAAGACTGGATATAGTACATTTAGTTGGAATTGTAGCAAGATTTCAAGCTGAACCTAGAGAATCACATTATGCAGCAGTAAAGAGGATACTGAGATATTTAAGAGGCACAATGGACTATGGATTGTGGTATGAAAAATCTGATGATTTTACCCTATGTGCATATACAGATGCTGATTGGGGAGGTAGTGTTGATGATAAGAAAAACACCAGTGGAGGAGCATTTTCCTTGGAGGAAGATTAGTTTCTTGGCTAAGCAAGAAGCATAATTGTATTTCACATAGCACAATAGAAGCAAAGTATGTAGCAGCAGCAAACAATTGTAACCAGATAATTTGGATGAAGTAGATGCTGAAAGATATTGGAATTAAATTTGTTGAACCTATTATTATACATTGTGACAACACCAGTATAGTCAGTATGTCTAAGAATCATTTACTACATTCTAAGACAAAACATATAGAGATCAAGTATCATGTTGTAAGAGAGAAAGTTGCTGAGAAAGAAGTCAGATTGGAGTACATAAGCACAAAGGAACAGATAGAAGACATATTTACAAAGCCTTTTCCTAAGGATACATTTGAGTATTTGAAAGGTATGCTTGGGGTTATGCCCCAGCCTACTTTTCAGTAATGATGTAGTTGGTTGCATCCGTCTAGTAATATATGAGCCCTATATTTCTTCTGGACTGGATGTTGGTACTTCCTCTATGGGGGAGTATGTGTATCTGAGCTGAGTCATGAGGACTCTAGTAAATGTATTTTTCTGAATAGTGTCTTTTGATATTGAGTTGTTGTTGACATAGTGATGAAATTTCTATCATTGACGTCAATGGGGGAGAAGTATGCATGAAAAACAATATGAGAAAACAATATGAGAGAATTGAACAGGATAACGAAGCAAGATTTGATTGATGAAGAGGATTTGAAGAAGCAGTGTTGCAGTATTGGATTTTTGGAACATTGGATGTTTTTCATCTATGTTTCCATCAATGCCAATGGGGGATATTGTTAGGAATGAATGATAAAGTGTTTGGCACCCATTCTGTAGCAGTTGTTGTTGCATTCATGACTATGATTGTCATTGATGTCAACACAGTGTTTTACTGAAGACTTGCAGAGAAGCAGATAGTGTTTTGATTAGCGCATGTTGGATATTGTAGTTGGAGCTATGCGATGTTGAGGATATACTCTTTGATATGTTATATGTCTATGGTTAAGAGAGAAGACATAAATTCTTTTATTCATGAAAGTTATGATCATTTTGGTGGAAGTAGTATTCAGGCAATGTTCTTGAGTAGCGGTTTTTGGCAATCAGATGATATCTCCTAATCGGGATGGAATGTGGCTTTGCGTAGTTAAAGGAAAGTTAGAGACACATTGATAGTGATGTGGATGATAGAGAAAACTTCAAAGTCACATGAGTGAAGATTTATTATATTTGGAAGCCGATAGTTTTATGTAATTTTGATGTAGCGTGCGGAATATTTTATTTTGTAATTGTGTGCCAAATCATTTGTAATTATTTGAGTGTGGTATAAAGGAAGGAATTTTTTTCCTTGTTGAAGAGTAGAAATGTGATGTGGTATGCATGAAGTGAAGAAAAGAGCTAAGTATGAGAGCGAAATTGTGAAGGAAGACATGCGAAGTATAGAGATCTAAAATTGAGATTTGATGTAACAGTGAGTGCGGTTTGGCACAGTCAGAGAAGAGGTAACATATTATTCTATTAAATAATGAAAATATTATTTGGACAATGAGTTCAGTGATCTTACCCTAAAGTTTTTTGGGCAGTGGGTCCTTCTGTCTTCCATAACTCTTAACAGGGTTAGAATCTTTTAACAGGGATTCAAAATCTCCTAACAGGGATTTATATGTACTGAATGTATTTCATAAGACTCCTAACAGAGTCCATCCTTTCACAAGGAATATTCATATTAGTTCATCTTTTGTGGCCATCATTCCCACCGGGGTTTACTCTTTGATCAAGAGGTTCCCTAGTCAACATATCTTGTGTTACTGTGTAATTGTGTATGAATATCTTTCTATGGTTGGTAATTATATTGCTGATATGGTTTAATGCTGTTGAAGATGATAAAATTTATCATTATCTGATAACTGATTCAACTCCCCCTAATCTTAGTTATCTTGGTGGACTTTACTTTCTAACAAAGGTTACAAACTTAAAACCCATGCCAAAAACTTTTATATGGGCTGTTGTGAGGAAAAAGCTAAGAAGGATTGGATCATGGAAAATGGTCCTTATCTGATTGAAGGTAAAGGATTATATTTAAGAGACTAGGAGGATAATTTTGATCCAACCAAAGAAAATTTAATGGAATATCTAGTCTGGATGAACCTTCACAATCTCCCAGCTAAGTATTGGGGTCAGGAAACACTGTAACAGATTGGAAATTTGGTAGGATCATATATCCGATCTGAGGAAGTTATCAATAATAAGGATCTTTCTATACACCCAAGAATCTTGGTTAACCTACAAAAAAATAATCTGATTCCAAACCACATTAGTCTGGGGACTACAAATGGAGTCTGGAAATAATTGTTATAAGTTTGGGAAGGGGATCATGAAATGGATAATACTAATGACCCAAGTCTTGCAAAGGGAAAAGGTAAAATGCATGATCTACTATTAGATGAGTTAGAAAGGAGATCCTTGGCTAGAGATATTTTAATGCAGGAGCATCTAGGTCCTTGGCAGTCCTGTGTCACCAAAAACAAGTTTGAGTTTTATGTGTTGCTTGGTTCCTTCCTTAACCGAGTTGGCTCAGTAGTTGGTCAGTTATTTCCTGGCGCTCACTTAACCTTGCTTATCGAGTAGTTTATTTTGATTTCCTATTAAGGCTGACTTATGCATTTAATTGTGGTCATGGAGTTAATGTTGGTATCAATCATTGGGAAGCATGTGGGCCTAGATATGGTCATTCCTTCTACCAATGATGGATTTGAAGGCTGACTTGTTTTGGTAGCCACTTGTATAAATAGAATATTTGATTGTAGTTTTTGAGGGAGATTGGTTACAGTTGGAGGTTTAGGAGTTAGAAGATAGTTTCTAAATCCTCACATGTTGGATGACTATTGTAATTGAATTTGTATGTATTGGCCATAACGAGGAAGGCCTTACAGCCCAGAATGTATGAATAAATTGGATGAAATATATTGATATGTTTTACATTCTCTCTCTCACTTGTTGTTTAATTACTTTTGTGTGTGATCTCTACAAGAGGGTTGTGATTTAGGTGTGCTATTGGCCATTCATCCATCCCTACCTTGCATTAGGTGGCATCGGAGTGAAGGTTGAGATCTAGATCTAAACTTGTGAGTTTAGGTTGAGGGTTCCTTCTTGTTAAACCCTAGTTGGTATTTGTTGTGGGGTGGAAGATTGCGATCTAGCTTGAAATTGTAGAGGGTTTTCAAGATGGTTCATGGGAGGTGAGATGCAGATCTAGGATTGGAAAATATGTTCAAATTGCTGCTAGGTTAGAAGATGTTGAGACAATCCAACGTAGAGAAAGACATCTTGAAGATGTTAGTGATGAAGAAATTGAAGAAGAACAAGGTGAAGCAGAACTTGCACCTATGATGGATCAGGGTGAGGAAAGATTGTTGAAGGATTTGATGAATCTGAAGTCAACACCACATTTCAATCCTCCTGATTATAGTGGAAAGCTAGATTCAGATGAGTTGATGGATTGGATCACTGAGATGCACAAGTATTTTGAGTATGAAAACATCCCTGAGGAAAAGAAGGTGAAGATTGCAAGCAAAAAGTTGAAGAGTCATGCATCCTTGTGGTGGGAGCATCTGTAATTTGATAGAAAAAGAAAAGGCAAAGACAAAATCAAGGTATGGAATAAGATGGTAAATAAGTTGAAAGGCAAGTTTTTACCATGTGATTATCAGATTAACGTAGTTAGGTGAATGAAAAGTTTGATGTAGAAAGATAGCTTGGTAAAAGATTATACTAAGGAATTATATAGATTAGATATTAGATCTAGATGTGATGAGGATGAAGTGCAAATAAATTTTAGGTACCTGAATGGATTAAGATTTTCCATCCAAGAAGAAATCAGTTTGGTTAAGTTGGAAAACATTGAGGAAGCTTATCAGTTTTCCTTGAAAGCTAAGGAGAAATTGAAAAAAATACATGAGAAAAAATAGAGAGGAAGAGGTGGTGGATTCCCTAGAGGAAGAGGTAGATCCTATAGTGAAAACAATAGATATGACCAAGATAAATAAAATTTGGATAAAGGAAAGACCGAGTGGAAAGGTGAAAATTTGGCTAGAGGAAGAGGCAATAACTACCGAGGTAGTTATTGCAGAGGTGGATTCTAAGGAACATGTTACAATTGTGGAGAAAAAGGACATAGGTCATTTGAGTGTACATATGAAAGTAACGTTGGTAGTAGAAGAAATGCTTTGGTACAAGAAGACTCACCGAATGAACCTGAGAAAGAAAAGAACTTGATGGTGAGGAGAGCACTTTGGAGTGAAAGTAATAAGGAAGACCCGGTAAGGAAAAGTTTGTTCAAAACTAGATGTAGAGTTTTTGATGAAGTGTGGAAGGTAATCATTGATAGTGGAAGCTTAGATAAATTGGCATTTGAGGAAATGGTTACAAAGTTTCTGTTGGAAAGATTGAAACACCTAAAGCCCTATCAAATTTCATGGATCAAGGATGAGCATACACTATTGGTAAGTGATCAATGTTATGTGAATTTGAAAATTGGAAAGTACTATGATAAGGTGTTGTGTGATATCATGCCTATGGATTGTTGTCATATTTTGTTGGGTAGACATTGGCAATATAATAGACATGCTATATATTATGGGAGATTGCATAAATATACTATTTGGGCTGGTGAGAGAAAGAAAATCTCATTTCCTTTGATTGAAGAACTTGTTAGTAGTTTTTGTACATCTATGAAAGTTTTCTTGATGGAAGGAAGAAAGTTTGTTAAGGATTTAAAGAAGTATGACGTATGTTTTGCTGTGATTCCTAACAAACCGAGTGAGAAGACAATGGATAGCATCCCTAAAGAGATTGATAAGATACTCATTGAGTATAAGGAGATCATTTTTTATAATGTACCTGATGGTTTTCCACCAAAGAGAAGTATTGATCACTAGATGGATCTACTCCCTAGAGCTAGTTTATCGAATAAGGTACCACATCAGTTGACACCTACCAAGAATCAAGAATTGAACCGACAGATCCAAGAATTATTACAGAAAGGTTTGATCCAAGAAAGTTTGAGTCCTTGTGTAGTACCAGTTGTATTAGCACCTAAGAAGAATGTATAATGGTGAATGTGTACTGATTCCAAAGAAATCAACAAGATAACAATGAAATATAGGTTTTCTTGTAACAATTTTGAATTTTTGTAACACTTAGCCAATTTTCTTATATGTTTCCACCAATGAAAAAGGGGGAGATTGTAGGATATCAAATTGTTGTCATTATGGTAACATATTATCAGTATGAAGATCTCACTATGATAGCAAGCATTTTTGTAAGAGCGCAAGTAAAATTGTCTAAGTATAAGAAGCATTTTCCAGTCAAACTAGAGACAGTTTTGGATAGTGATGTTTATAGAAGTAGGTTCAGTGCATGGGCACTTGAACATGGATAATTCTATGTATGAAAAAGGCACATGTGAAAGTGCAAGTCTGTACAACATGTATGGAAGGAGATATTGCAAGATTACAAATACAGAGTCGCAATCGACTTGAGCAGAGTATGAAGATAGAACAAGTATAATAGTTAAGGGATTATTTTGTTTATCAAAATAATGACTTAACCATACAAGGGATGACATCCTAGATGTTAAATCTTGGGAAGCATAAGTTAATTTTGTATTTATGATTTGTAGAGTCAACTGTAAAAGTTATTATTCTTAATAACTTGTATAAATGTAAGAAGTATGTAATGCGAAGTGACACACATGATGTAATAAGATATTGTAGTGATATGATGTGAAGATATATGTTGTAAAGAAAAGCAAGTAGACCTAGTATATGAAAGCGAAGAAGATAGAATGCTAAATCAGAATAGGAAGGCTATTTGGAAACTTAGTGAAAGGTTATGTACTTTACCTTTTTGTAATTAGATATCATTGTATATTACATGTTTGGGCAGTGAGCTCATCTTGTAATCATTCTATTCTATATACCAACTCTTAGCAGGGTCGAGGCTTCTAACAAGGCCTAGAGTCCTTTAATTAGGACAGAGACACTATATGTATGTAATAGACTCCTAACAGGGTCAACATCCTTAACTGGACACTTTTGATTAGTGGATCATTTGTGGGTATCATCCCCACAAGGGTTTTCCCTTGGCTAGGGTTTCCTTGAGCACAAAACATGGTGTTATGAGTTCATTTTCTTTATTGCTTTGCATGTTATTTAGTTTACTTTTTTTTACAAGCATCAAGATAATTTGTTATATCCATAATTGGGAAAAAGTAAAAGTTTGTAGAATACTGATTCACCCCCCACTCTCAGTATTCCTTATTTCTAACAATTGGTATCATAGCTTAGTTACTTGGAAGAAGATTATTCAAAGAAAGCCTAGCACCTTGAGTAAGATCTCTATGGATATGAATCAATTATAGAAGAATCTTGAAGAATCTCTTGAACAAATTGATATTCTTACCAAGGAAAGAGATACTCTAAAAGGGAAACTTAATGATGTGAAGAACTTCATTGAGAAGCTAAAAGAGAAAATGGAAGAACTGAAATCAAAGAAAGAACCTACAATTCAAATCAATGAGAGTGATGAAATTTCAAATCCAAAGAAAGAAAATGAGATCCTTAAACATGAGTTGAAGATTGTAGATCTGAAGTTAAGTTTGAAAAATGGAAATAGCAAGAGTGAATCAAATTTGAAATCTAAGAATGAAAATTTGAAGTCTAAACTTTGTAAGATGACATCTGAACTTGAGAAAACCAAATTTCAGTATGCTAAACTTGAGAAGTACAACACAATTGTGAAAGGTGAATTGACTCAGTCTAAACAACATCTTGAAAAATTGTATTCCACCAGTGAGAAGATTGATGAACAAATGTCTTATCAAAAGCCATATTATGATACATCTGGTCTTGGATTTAATTCATATAAGATAAGTGAAGAACGCAAAGAACCAAATCTGAAAATCTCTGAGAACAAAGATGAAAAGAAACCTGATGAAGCTAACAAATCTGAAGACATACCTAATCCACCTAAAGAAGATGAACCACCTAAAGATACACAAAGAGAATTCAAAGGTAGATTTTTTGCATGTAACACTTTTGGACATATGAAGAAAGATTGCACAGGTAAGCAATTCAAACCTCTTAATGGTTATTGTTATAATTGTCATGGTTTTGGACATAGAGCTATTGATTGTAAGAAACCTAAATTTAATGATAGTAATAGTGGTAGTAGAATGTTTAGAGATACTAACCATGCAGATAAGAGACCTACTGAAGATATGAACATAAGAAATGGAGTTGTTTGTTATAGATGCAACAAGATTGGACACATTGCCATAAATTGCATATCACAAATAAACCAAACAGGACAAAGATATGGAAACAATGGAATAGTTTGCTAGATATGTAATAAATTTGGTCATACAACAAGATTTTGCAGAGTGAAGAATATGAGAAACCCTAATCCTGGAAGCTACACAAGGAGAAATGAGAATGCAAGCAATAGTCAGAAAGGATGTTGTAGTAATTTTGAAGAAGTGAAACTTGTTAAAGCCACAGATCAAGGAGACACACTTAGTACATAATGTAATCAGATAGGTGAAGTATCTAACAGTAAGTGCGAATCTTCTCCTAACCCATCTCAAAGCACTTAATTCATAACTAATGCATTAGAATAGTAACTTAGGATAATGTAGAAGTTAGAGTAGAATGAATTGAGTCTTGCATAGTTAATGTAAGGTAGTATAAGATGTAATGATGCTATGGTTAAGAGTGCATGAGCTAATATGAATGTATACGAGTTCGCAAAGACTATGAAGTTTTGGAGGAAAACATGAACAAATTTTTAGAAAGAAGCGACAAAGGAATTGAATGCAATGTTAGAATCTTAAAGATTGTAAGGTTAAAAGCTTATGATCACTGTTATTTGATCATTCAAGTGACTACAAGTGATAAGGAGATCAATTCAGAGGTGATTGAAAGCAGTTTGCAGGATTTGGAGAAAAATTTCATGCCAAATCTATGTAAAGTCCTAAAATCAAAAATTTGAGGTATTTTACTAAACAAATCTATCAACCAATTAAAGCTTTCACAGAAGTCATGGATGTATCACTTATTCATCATGTAAGATATACTGTTAGACCTAGAGTTAAAAGGGAACTAGTAGAACCATTGGAAGAAGACCCTAGTCTTGCATTGTTGTCCGTACCAAATAGAGTTTTACATTTAGAAGATGTGAGAAGTTATCTAAAATGAAAATGTGAGACCCTCAGTGATAGTAATCTAATTAAGGAATATAAGAAGTTATACAATAATGATATGTTATTGAAAGTAGGGTTTGAACACTTGAAGGAAAATGAAATTGTGAATTATTCAATAAACCATGAATTTGAAGATGAGGAATGCACAAAGATCATTTTAAGTAGAATTCACAATGGGAAAATTTGGCTAGATGAAAGAGTGATAGATATCACTACAAACCTAATTCATGAGGTAACCCATTTGTCTAAAACTGGAGTCATACCCTTTAATGAGAAAAATGTAAAGAAAACTATACTGGATAACACCAAGTCATCCTATAATGGTAGAGGGATAGTAATCAACAAGATAATACAAGATGATGTCAGATATGTGTGCAAGATCTTAACATCTAAGTTTTTTGAAAACTCTAGAGAAGATGACATGGTAGTTGGAATGGTTCATGCAGCATATTTAATGTGTGTTGAAAAAGTTCAAGTTGATATGTGTGAAATTTTAAGAATTCAGTTGTTTCAGAACCTTGAGAAGATAAAGAAGATCAAGAATCATAGTTTAGATTCTCATCCTTGATTACATACATGTTTTTTCATTTATTGAGAAGATTTCCATACACTATTGGAGTAGATTGGAATGATAATAGGACTACTATGGATAGAATAAAAAAGGTGTATCTCAGACACCCTTTAGACAAGGTAAATGAGAGTGCAACCTTGGTAATCAAGACATTTCATAACTTAATGAGAAAAAGATTTAGGATTCCATAGACTGTAGTAGAGAAATACAGGAATGAAATATAGAAGAATATGTAAATAAATTGCTTAAGTGTAAATTGGATGTGAACAATTCTAGATTTGGAACCTATGAGGAGAACTTAACTCCATGAAGTCTCTACATGAAGAGAAATTGGCCAAGAAGAGATTTGGCAATACTATTAAGAATATTCTTAAGGACACAGGCATGTCAGAACATGAATTTCTAATTGTGAAGCAGACAACAGCAGCAATAAGAGATGTTGGACAAAAATAAGTTTTGTCTGTTCCACCCCTTACTTCAGTAGAAGGTTAGATTGAAGATGTTCAGAATTTAGAAAAAAGTAGTTAAAGTTGAAGAAGTGCGGGAAGTAAGAAAATCCACCAGATCCTCCACTACTCCACCAGGAAAAAGAGTAAAGGAAATGGCAAGTGGACTAGGAAAGAGACATAAAACCATATTTACTCCAATGCAAAGAAAGATATCTGAAGTAAAAGATGATGAAGAAACTGGAAGCAGCAAAAATAAATAGAAACCAAAGATTGAGAAAGTGAATGCATTAATCATTAATGAAGGAGATTTCTCTAAAATAAATAAATACTATGAATTGTACAATTATTTTGAAAAAGTTGAACTTAGAAAATGCAGTTGTAAGGCATATGATACTTGCAAATAAAAAGTTTGACAATATTCAAGGAAAGATTCTTGATGAACTCTTTGAAAAGTTAGTGAATAGAAAGAGAAGAGCAGTTAAAGAGGATAAAAAGAGAAGCAAAAGTCATGTAAGAAAGATTTGTGACATTAAAGATGAAGATCATTTCAAGGAAATCATGAAAAATCTTAGTGCTCATCTCAAAATGAAAAGAAGAAGAACCATCTTGATAATGGGAGGAGGCTATGAGGAAATAAACAAAGAAATAGAATAGGTAGTAATTGAGGCAATGACCTCTGGTCCCAGTGAGCACACAAGTGCATCTGATCAAGTAGTGGAAGCTAAGCATCAAAAAATTCCTTCACCATCACCGCCACCATCAATCGACATTGAAGATGAATATATGAATGTGGAAGAAATGAATATCACTTTGGATAGTGAAGACAACCCATTCAGAAATCTTGAGAACATTGTTGAAAATTTGGCTTTTGAGTAGCAAGATATGATAGTGAATGAGGAAGAAGGAAATGAAAAAGGTAAAGAAGAAGAATCAGAATAGACTCAAGTAAAAACACCAGTTAATCTAGAGGTAGCAGGACATGAAGAATCACAAGATCAAGAAGTAATCAGTCCCACACCCAAGAAAGTAGTAGAGAAGCCATAGATTGAATCCATTTTTGCTAGTCTTGGACAGGAAATTGATGATGATGATCAAATAAAGTTGATTTCATCCTTGAACAACATCATTGGCAAGAAGAAGAAGGTAAAAAGCCTTGAAGGATCACTGATTGAAGTAACAGAGAAACTGAATAGTGTAATAACAAGTTAGATTAATGAAGCAGATCCATAGGTCAAAGAAAAAGAAGTTGTGAAGGCATTTGACAATGAATTTACAAACTTATCAGACATGGCTACAATCAAATCACAGGTAGCCTATGAAGCAAAGATATTTTAGGATATAAGTCAGAATATCAAAAATGATATTGATAATTTGGATGTTTGCTTAAAGGAGCTGAGAAGAAGTTTGGAAAGAGGAAAAGCTTTGTACATTCAATGTGAAAAATCTGATGAGCATGTATCTGATATAATAGAGAAGTTGAAAGCAAAAGAGGTAGAAATTCATACAATAGAAAACCTCTTATCAAGTCCAAATATGAAGATGTCAGATATTGAGAAGAAAATCAGAGAATTGTATGATTAAATAAGAATTTTAAATTATGAAAGGGAAAATAAATTGAGGAGAATCGCTCTATTGAGAGAGCATGTTTCAATCAAAATAAGTATTATTGAAAGTCAATTGGATGAATGTCTTACCTCTAAGACATCTTATGATAAATTTCACTATGCAAATCTTCAGGCATGTGAAATAGCATCTTATGGTTTATGTGCACTCCGTAGTGTCTCAAATGTAATTAAGAAATCATGGGAGAAGGAGATAGAGAGCATAAAGATAAACTTTGCAGATTGTGTTTCAAGCCTACCGGCTTTGCAATTTTGATATAAATTTTGCAGATTGTGTTTCAAGCCTACCGGCTTTGCAATTTTGAATCCAAATCTAATAATTTTTTGTGAACAGTTTTGGCACCCTTTTTTGTCATTGTTGTCAAAGGGGGAGTGATAGCAAAAAATTGCATAATCAGTATGATATATTGTATATTCAGTATGGAGGCATACTCCTAGGGGGAGTATAGATATCCAGTAGATATTTAGTAGATATTTGGAGATATAAGTATATTGAAATTTTTTTTTGTTATGGCCATAATTTTGAATTTTTGTAACACTTAGCCAATTTTCTTATATGTTGCCACCAATGACAAAGGGGGAGATTGTTGGAAATTTGGCTGATTAGGATATCAAATTTTTGTCATTATGGAAACATATTATCAGTATGAAGATCGCACTATGATAGCAAGCATTTTTGTAAGAGCGCAAGTAAAATTGTCAAAGTATAAGCAACATTTTCTAGTCTAACCAAAGATAGTTTTGGATAGTGATGTTGATAGAAGTAGGTTCAATGCATGCATACTTGAACATGGATAATTTTATGTATGAAAAAGGCACATGTGAAAGCGCAAGTCTGTACGGCATGTACGAAAGGAGATATTGCAAGATTACAGAGACAGAGTCGCAACCGACCTGAGCAGAGTATGAAGACAAAACAAGTATAATAGTTAAGGGATTATTTTGTTTATCAAAATAATGAATTAACCATACAAGGGATGAAATCCTAGATGTTAACTCTTGGGAAGCATAAGTTAATTTTGTATTTATGATTTGTAGAGCCGACTGTAAAATTTATTATTCTTAATAACTTGTATAAATGTAAGAAGTATGTAATGCGAAGTGACACACATGATGTAATAAGATATTGTAGTGATATGATGTGAAGATATATGTTGTAAAGAAAAGCAAGAAGACCTAGTATATGAAAGTGAAGAAGCTAGAAAGCTAAATCAGAATAGGAAAGCTATTCGGCAGCAGTGAAAGGTTATGTACTTTACCTTTTTTGTAATCAGATATCATTGTATATTACATGTTTAGGTAGTGAGCTCATCTTGTAATCATTCTATTCTTTATACCAACTCTTAGTAGGGTTGAGGCTTCTAACAAGGCCTAGAGTCCTTTAATCAGGAAATAGACACTATATGTATGTAATAGAATCCTAACAGGGTCAAATCCTTAACCAGATACTTTTGATTAGTGGATCATTTTTGGGTATCATCCCCTCCAGGGTTTTCCCTTGGCCAGGGTTTCCTCAAGAAAAAAACATGGTGTTATGAGTTCATTTTCTTTATTGCTTTGCATGCTATTTAGTTTACTTTATTTTGCAAGCATCAAGATAATTTTTTATAGCCATAATTGGGCAAAAGTAAAAGTTTGTAGAATATTGATTCACCCCCCCCCCTCTCTGTATTCCTTATTTCTAACATTTCTATACTGAGAATGGATTATATAATGAATAGTTTGATTGAAGCAAAGTATTTTACCAAAATTGATTTGAAAAGTGGATATCATCATATCGGAATCAAAGAAGGTGATGAGTGGAAGACTACTTTTAAGACAAGAGAAGGTTTGTATGAGTGGTTGGTTATGCCTTTTGGTTTAACTAATTCACCAAGTACTTTTATGAGATTGATGAATGAAGTTTTGAAGAAATTCTTGGGAAAATTTGTGATTGTATATCTCGATGACATTCTGATATTCAATAAGACTAGAGAAGAGCATTTGTTTCATGTTGAACAAGTATTGCAGAGATTGAAAAAAGAAAAGTTGTTGATTAACCTGAAAAAGTGTTCCTTCATGAAAGAGGAGATTGTGTATTTGGAATTTGTGATTTTAGCTTATGGTTTGAGAATGGATCCTGAAAAGGTTGAAGCTATTTTGAATTGGCCTACACCTAAAAATTCTAGTGAGGTAAGATCATTTCATGGTTTAGCAATTTTTTACTAAAAGTTCATTAGGAATTTCAGTTCAATTTGTAATGCTATGACTGAGACTATGAGAGGGGATAAAAGAGAATTTAAGTGGACACATGTAGCTGATAAAATTTGTGAGACTTTGAAGAAAAAGGTTGTTGAATTACCTGTGTTAGCATTACCTGATTTCAATAAGGTATTTAAAGTTGAATGTGATGCAAGTGGTAGTGCAATAGGAGTTGTATTGAGTGAAGAAGGTAAACCTATTGCTTTCTTTAGTGAGAAGTTGAATGATGAAAAAAGGAAATATTTGGTGTATGATCAAGAGTTCTATGCTATTGTTCAAGCCCTAAATAAATATAGACATTATTTGATACTGAGTGAATCTGTGTTGTATATTGATCATATGGCTTTACAGTATTTGGGTAGTTAGAATAAGTTGAATCAAAGACATATAAAATGGGTTGAATATTTGTAGAGTTATACATTCATGATAAAACATAAGAGTGGGGTCACTAACTAAGTTGTCGATGCATTGAGTAGAAGAAGATCTTTGATGACTGAGATGAGAATTGAAGTTCTTCATTTTGATGACATGAAAGGTTTGTATGAAATTGATCCTGATTTTTCTAAGTTGTGGAGGAAGTGCAGAGCACCTATTCAAGGTCAATCGAGTACTAAATGGGAAGACTATTTGATTCAAGAAGGTATGTTGTTTAAAGGTATTCAATTTTGTATACTGAGAGGATTAATGACAACTAATTTGATAAAGGAAAAACATAGTAGTGATTTGGCTGGACATTTTGGTATTGACAAAACATTGAATTTGCTTAAGGAGAAATAATTTTGGCTGTAGTTGTATAAGGATGTTTAGAAATTTGTGAAAAGTTATGGAATTTGTCAAGTTGCAAAGGGAGTAAGTCAGAATATTAGATTTTATATACCGATTTCTGTTCCTGAGAAACCTTGGATTGATATCAGTATGAATTTTGTTCTTGGCTTACCGAAGACAGTGAGAGGTAATGATTCTATATTTGTTGTTGTGGATAGATTTTCTAAGATGGCACATTTTATACCCTATAGAAAGACATCAGATTTAGTGCATATAGCAAATATTTTCTTTAAGGAAATTGTCAGATTACATGGATTACCGAGGAGTATCATCTCTGATCGAGACAGTAAGTTTGTTGGATACTTTTGGAAGACTCTTTGGAAACAGTTGGGCACTAAGTTGAGGTATAGTTCTACATTTCACCCACAGACTGATGGAAAAATAGAGGTTGTGAATAGAAGTTTGGGTAATCTTTTTAGATGCTTAGTTGGAGATAAACTAAGTAATTGGGATTCTATGTTGGCACAATCAGAGTTTGCATACAATAATTCAATGAATAGGAGTATTGGAAAAACACCTTTTGAGATTGTTTATGGAATACAATCAAGAGGTATATCAGATTTGAAGGATATTGCTGGTGAAGAAAAGGGAAGTGTTGAAGGAGTAAAGTTTATTGAGTTCATAAAGATATTGAATGAAGAAGTGAAACATAAGTTGGAGAATAGTAATAAAAAATATAAAGACAAAGCAGATAGATCAAGAAGACATAAGTCTTTTGTAGTTGGGCATGAAGTAATGGTACACTTGAATAAAGGTAGATTTCCTGTTGGAACATATGGGAAGTTGAAAATGAAGAAAATTGGTCCTTGCAAGATATTGAGAAAGTTTGATAGTGGAAATACTTATGAGATTGAGTTACCTGATGACATGGATGTATCACCTATATTCAACATTGCAGATTTGTTTGGGTATTATGAACTTAATGAAGACATGACAATATTGAATTATTATCCTAAGAAGCAAACATAAGAAGTTGAATAGATATTGGAACATAGAGTTGGTAGAAGCACAAGAGGAAAATCATATATGGAATATCTAGTAAAGTGGAAGAACAGACCGATTGAAGATAGTTCATTGATTTCACAATCTAAGTCGGATTCAACTCAGGTTGTACCTACTACATGGTTCAAAGAATCATTTCAAATAACCCCAGGTGTTTGATGTAGGAGCATCTCAGGTCCTTGGCAATCATGTGTCACCAAAAACAAGTTTGATTTTTATGTGTTGCTCGATTCCTTCTTTGACCAAGTTGGCTTGGTAGTTTCTCAGTTATTCTTTGACCGAGTTGGTCAGTTATTTCTTGGTGCTTAATTAAACTTTCTTACCATGTAGTTTATTTTGATTTCCTATTAAGGCCAACTTATGCATTTAATTGTGGTCATGGGGTTAATGTTGGTATCGATCATTAGAAAGTGTATGGACCTAGATCTATTCATTCCTTTTGCCAATGATGGATCTAAAGGCTGACTTGTTTTGGTAGCCTCTTGTACAAATAGAGTAGTCGATTATAGTTTTAGAGGGAGATTGGTACCAATTGGAGGTTTAGGTGTTAGAAGATAGTTTCTGAATCCTTGCATGTTGGAGGACTATTGTAATTGACTTTTTATGTATTGGCCATAACCAGGAAGGCCTTACAGCCTGGCATGTATGAATCAATTGGCTGAAATATATTGATATGTTCTGCATTCTCTTTCTCATGTGTTGTTTAATTGCTTCCGTGTGTGATCTCTACAAGGAGGGTTGTGATTTAGGTGTGTTATTGTCCATTCATCCAGCCCTACCTTACATCATATTTCATTACTGGATGAGGCTGAGATTTCTGCTAAAGGTCCAGTGGGTTCTCTATTTGAGTCTCCAATCTAGAGAAAGGGTTGCAGAAAAGCTCTAGATGAAGTAATTAAGGGCACATTCCTTTCTACTTCTCTAGAGCAATTCATGTCTTGTATGCCTGAACCTAGTTGTCCTAGCTTAAAATTTGTTGGCTTAACATGGATTTCTCTCCCCAACAACCCTAACAATAGGGAGGTTTGTATAGCAGATAAAGCTTCTTTTCTCAAATCTCCAAGCAACTTTGAAATGAGCCATCACCCTATCTTGCAGGTGTTTGGCTCCTTAGACCCTCACGCATCTATGATTTCTCTTAGCAAGTATTTTTCCAAAGTCAAAGCCCCTCTTTCTTTTAATTTGGCTACTTGTTCAGAAGGATCTGGTGCCCATATTCATAGGTCTTCTCTAATCAACTTTGATTTGCAACAAGAGGATGGTAAAGCTTTGACAAATTTCTTTCAGCAAAATGATTATAATTCTCCACTAGTTCTAAATGACTTACAAAGAGGCCAAGCCTCAAGTAGCCATGATATCCCTTCCTATAGTAATCATCCTTTTGATGAAGGCCTTGAGTTGGCTTTTCCTCAAGAAAAGGCTGGGTGTTCTCACCCTATATCAGATACTCTTAACAGGCTCCATGTTGCTCATGATAATCTCTCTTCCAAAGATATAGGGAATTTTGTTGAAGATAACATCCAAGATGGTCAAATATCCCCTATCAGAAATTTGGAAAGCTCTTTTAATGAAGCAAGGGATAGTGGTGGTCCAACCTGCTTGAATTCTCATCCAAATTAAGCTATTATAATGAGGATGGTGATGATGATTTTTTGGGTGTTGAGGACACTCCACATGTTCTTGAACACAGAAGACTTAAGCATGTTAGGAATAGTCCCAAGAGATAATTGAGTGGGGGGGTGAATTAGTTATCTACAATATTCAATTCTTTATCCAATTAAGTATACTTAAACATAAATCATAAACACAATGAAAGAACACATGAACACAACACCAATATTTTGGTTATGGGGAAACCCAAATAGGTAAAAACCCCAGTGGGAATTGACACCCACTAATATTCTACACTAGAGTATTATGATCCATGTTAGAAGATCCTTAACCCTGTTAGGAGTTGCTTTACAATATATTTAGTACAATAGACCTAGTCAAGGGTCAGACCCTGTTAGGAGTCTTTTACAATTATCCCTATTAGGGGAGAGGATGCACTATCCAAGAGCTCACTACTCAAAGGGGTGAAGGCTATAACCTTCTGTTTAACAAATACACACTATATCTGGATCTTGGTGAACTATGCTTAGACCTTCTATTTAGATCAGTTCCAATGAATATCACTAATACTTTACTTGGTCACATAGGCCTTCCTCTAATGGTTCAACACTTTGCACACTCTGCTCTACTCTGCTTAATCAACCATGAACCACACTTCAACAATCATAAATGAATGCCTATAAATATCTTTCCTCTAAATGATATAATCAAGTCAACCTATTAGAACCACCTTAAAATAATATTAGATCAACCATAACAAACTCTAATAAACATTTTGTCACCTCTACTATGCACGCAACACATTCTGGGACCTGTTCAATAAGATAATTGTAGACGCACACTACACACTGTCAGCTCTACCAAAACAACTAGAACTTTCTCTGTAAGATTAATTAACTTATGTACTCTTAAAAAAACATCAATAACTCTCCTTTAAGCTTACATCCAAGGGCACATACCCACAGGATAGGTGCAACTACATAACCAATAAAATCTTTGTCAGCTCTTCTGAATAAACATAGGAAACTACTGCTGGTGAATAGCGACTGCATAACTTCACTTCTACTCATCAATAGACTATGTGTCCATAACTAAAAAATCACTAACATGTCTTCAACATATATCCAAGTGCACAAGGATTCATGACAACTATACAGACAACCATACATAGAACACTTCCTATTACTCTGTTAGGAACACTACTGACACTAGCTGCTATATAACTATCTGTACTAACAGTTAACCTATGCACCCATGATATCATGCTGATATCATGTCCATGCTTCATATACTAAAAGCTTACTTCATAAGACTTCCATGCATGCTACTTTCCATATGTTGTCATCAATGACAAACATACAGTCAGTACTGGAAATCTCCAACAATCTCCCCCTTTGGCATTGATGACAACATGTGGAATGAAAAACCACCACCAACCCAAATGAATGTTTCTTTTATAACATTTTCCATTTCCTCTTCAAAACTCCCCCAAAGATGAATCTTCCATCTACTGCAATATTTTCTAATATTCTCCATTTTCTCAATTGTACTATTGTCAAATCTGAATGATGCTCCCCCTTAGTATATTACTCCTCTTTTTGCTTCTATTTTTCATGACTCTATCTATTACTCCCCCTTTGACATCAATGGAAAAGGGTGCCATTCATTTTAAGCACCAATACTACTCCTGAGGTAGATTAGTCAACCTTCCATTAGTCCCAGAGGACTGATGCCTTTCCTCCTTTCTGCTAAGCAGAATCAGGGAAGGGAATGACTCCCAACTTCTCCCTGAGATACTCAAAAGTATCCTTAGGAAAGGGCTTTGTGAATATATCTTCCAACTAATCTTTAGTACTCACATAGTCCAACTTGACTTCTTTCTCTACCACTTTCTCTCTTAGGAAGCGATACTTGATCTTAGTGTGCTTTGTCTTTGAATGCATCACAGGGTTCTTTAACATATTGATAGTGCTAGTGTTATCATAGTGAATCACAATAGGATAATCAATCTGAATTTTGAAATCCTTTATCATCTACTTGATCCAAACAATTGTAGAAAAATTCAAGGCTACTGCAACATACTTCACTTCTGCTATTGACCAAGAAATAAAATTTTGTTTCTTGCTTGTCCAAGTGACAAGTCTATCACCAAGAAACACTGCTCCACTTGAACTACTCTTTCTATCATCAACACATCCTGCCCAATCTGCATCAATGTACACATGAAGCTCAAAATTTTCTGAATTAGGATACCATAGACCATAATCTATAGTGCCCTGCAAGTATCTAAATATTCTCTTTACTACCATGAGGTGACTTTGTTTAGGTTCTGCTGCAAATCTTCCAACTATGCCAACTGCATTTGAAATATCAGGTCTAGTCTGAGTAAGATATATAAGTTTACCAATCATAGACTTATACAATGTTATATCTACTATTGGTGAGTTATCTTATTTTGTAAGCTTGCATCTAGTGATCATAGGGGTTCCTACTGGCTTGCAATCATCCATCTTGAATTTCTTCAATATCTCTTTCACATATTTTGACTGATTAATAAAAATTCCTTTTTCTGTCTGTTGCACATTTAGTCTAAAAAAGTATTTGATAGGACCAATCATACTCATCTCAAATCCATTCTGCATTTCTTTAGAAAATTTTGCACTTAGTTTGTCATTACCTCCAAAGATAATGTCATCAACAAATATAGCTACAAGTAGTAAACCTTCAGATGTCTCTCTAATGAATAGATTACAATCTGATGTTCCTTTCTTAAATCCAATCTTTGTTAGATATCCATCTAGTCTCTCATACCATGCTCTAGGGGCTTGCTTAAGTCCATAGAGGGCCTTCTTCAATCTACATACCATATCAAGTCCATCTTATAAGGTGAATCCTTCCGACTGCTCAATGTATACTTCTTCTTTCAAATCTCCATTTAGGAATGCTAACTTGACATCCATCTGATAAAATTTGAAGTTTTTGACTATAGCATAGGCTAGAAATAACTTAATAGCTTCTAATCTACTCACAGGTGCAAATTTGTTTGAATAATCAATGCCTTCTCTTTGTGCATATCCCTTACATACTAACCTTGCTTTGTTTCGTACTGCTGTTCCATCTTCATTCATCTTGTTTTTGAATATCCACTTTGTTCTAGTCACATTCTTATCTCTAGGTCTTGGGACCAATTCCCAAGTGCCATTCTTAACAATCTGATCAAGTTCTTCTTTCATAGCATCATGCCAATATGAATCATTACATGCATCTTCAACACTTAAGGGTTCAATCTGAGATAGTAAACATACCGCTTCACTATTAGCTGAGTTCTTTGCTTGTGACCTTGTTAAGACTTTGCCACTCTGATCTCCAATGATGTCTATCTTGGAATGATTTCTTGAAGTAAACTTTGGAACTTTAGGTGATGCTGACTTATTAGCCTTAGGAGTTTCTTCTTCACTTGTCTCAGGGTCATTGAATAACACATCAATACTATCAAACATTTCTTCAATAATTGTCTCACTAGTGGAGGGTCTAGGTTTTTCTTCAATCATGGGTGAGTAATCATGATATCTTTCTTGGACCATAAACTTTTCATCAATCTTTACATGAGCACTTTCTATGATCTTTTTCAATCTTAAATTGAAACATCTATAAGCTTTATTTTTAGTAGAGTAACCAAGAAAAATACCTTCATCACTTCTTGCATCAAACTTGCCTACTGCTTCATCCCTCTTGATGTAGAATTTGCTTCCAAATATTTTGAAGTATTTTACTATGGGAACATTACCAAACCATAGCTCATATGGTGTTTTGTCAGTGCCTGGCCTTAATTGAATTCTATTGATGGTATAGACTATTGTATTAACCGCATCTTTCTAATAGGTGTGTGCAACGTTTCCTTCAATCATGATGGTGCATGCTATATCAAGGATGATCCTATTCCTTCTCTCTATAATTCCATTCTACTGAGGGGTTCTAGGTGCACTTAACTATCTTTTTATGCCATGTTCTTCATAGTACTCATAGAATTTGTCAGAGGTGAATTCTCCTCCTCTATTCGATCTCAAATATTTTATCTTTAGTCCAGATTCATTTTCAACCTTAGCTTTGAATATTTTGAATTTCTCAAATGCTTCTGACTTATCTTTCAAGAATGCAACCCACATCATTCTAGTATAGTCATCAACAAAAAAAATTAAATACCTTTCACCATAGTATGATCTTGTTTGAGTTGGACCATATAGGTATGTATGAATCAGATCCAACTTGTTCTCTGCTAAATTGTCCTTGATTCTGAATGAATTCCTCACTTTCCCATCACACATTCCCTGCATATAGTATCAACTAGCTTTGCTATGCTAGGTAGAAATCTTACTACCTTTACATTGCTTATCTTTACTATGTTATCAAAATTGATATGACATAGTCTTTTATGCCACAACCAACTGTCATCAACTTTAGCAACAAAACAAATTGCTTCTGAATTGAGTTGAAAAACATTACCTCTTGTCTTTGAGCCTGATGCAATCATAATACCATCTTTGTTGTTAATGATGCATTTGTCATCTTTGAACTCCAACTCATAGCCTTTTCCAAGTAACTGTCCAACACTGAGAAGGTTATGTTTTAAACCATCAACATAAAGAACATCATCAGTACTATTCTTTCCATCCAAGGTGAAGGCTCCTCTACCAACTATTGGTTTAGGAGTGTTGTGTCCAAATTTGACCATACCACCATTGTATTTGTCCAAATGAACAAACCTGTCTTTATCACCTATCATGTGATGTGAACAACCACTATCTATGATCCAATCTATCCTTATGTCAGCTTGTGAAATCAATGCTAGCTCTTGTTCCTTTTTATCATCTTTATGACTTGTCTTATTATTCATTTTGTCTATAATAGTAATGAATCCAATTTCTTCTTCAGTAGATTCTTCATCTGAAACTCTATCTCCAACATAGTAGCATTCCTTAGAATACTTAGGCTTGTAATCCTTTTTGAACTTTCTAGCTCTAGTAGGACATGTAGATGCAAAGTGATCAATCTTATTACATGAAAATCACTTAAATGGTAATTGACCTTCATATTTTCCTTTTCCTTTCTTTTCTCTTTTGGAAATCATAGCAATGAAATCATCTAGTGTTTTCTCTTCATCATCATCATCAAAATTACCAGAAGTGTTTGCAGATTTCTTACCATGAACTATTGCTTTGAAAGTTGTTTCACTCTTTAGATCTGTCTTCAATCTTGAGATCTCAAAAGCTGAGATTTTTCTAATCAAGGTCTCTCTTTTGAAATTTGATGTAAGCTACATGGTCTCATCAAGGATGTTGATCTTGCTTTCATATTCAGGAGTGATAGTAGTCATTAACTTGTCCATAATGTCTTCTTCTAAAATCTCTCCACCATTGTTTCTGATTCCAGCAACTGCTTCATTTATCGTTTGATTGTAAGCTCTAATGTTTTCTTTAGGAAGCATCTCTAATGCATTGTATCTTTTATTCCATGTCTTTCTATGTGCATCCTTTGCTTGTTTGTCTCCTTCAAATATGTCTTCTAGGTGCTTCCATATTTTGTGGGCTGTATCCACCTTTTTTATTTCTGAAAATTCACCATCAGATAGGGTGTTGATAAGGGCTTCTTTTGCAATAGAATTTTGATGAAAAAATTCCTTTTGCCTATCAATAGAATCTTCCTATCCAAGGTCTTCTAGGGTAGGTATCTTGGTTGCTTTGATAGTTACATCAAAAACTTCAAAACCAATGCACTGTAAATGGGTCACCATCTTATTCTTCCAATCAAGATAATTCTCTCCATCGAACTAGGACTTTCTTTCTTGAAGTACGCCATCTGATCAACCTCAAGCTGTTAAAATTTCTCTCTGAGGTACTTGGCTCTGATACCAATTGTTAGGAATAGTCCCAAGAGATAACTAATAGGGGGGGGGGGGGGTGAATTAGTTATCTACAAGATTCAATTCTTTATCCAATTAAGTATACTTAAACATAAAGCATAAACACAATGAAAGAACACATGAACACAACACCAATATTTTGGTTATGGGGAAACCCAAATAGGTAAAAACCTTGGTGGGAATTGACACCCACTAATATTCTACACCAGAGTATTATGATCCTTGTTAGAAGATCCTTAACCCTGTTAGGAGTTGCTTTACAATATATTTAGTCCAGTAGACCTGGTCAAGGGTCAGACCCTATTAGGATTCTTTTACAATTGTCCCTATTAGGGAAGATGACGCATTATCCAAGAGCTCACCACTCAAAGGGGTGAAGGCTACAACCTTCTGTTTAACAGATACACACTATATCTGGATCTTGGTGAACTGTGCTTAGACCTGCTATCTGGATCAATTCCAATGAATAGGACTAATACTTGGTCACATAGACCTTCCTCTAATGGTTTAACACTTCTCACACTCTACTCTGATCTACTTAATCAACCATGAACCACACATCAGTAATCACAAATGATTCCCTATAAATATGTTTCCTCTAAATGATATTGTTGCCCAAAATTCCCTGTCTTTCATTTTTTGGCCACGGTTCCTGTTTTCCAAAAAAATGCTCAAGTGTCAAAAATTCTCTGTGTTTTCTACCTTTTAATATCGATAGTTTAGTGTGTTTTCTACTCAAGTGTCAAAAACCTAGTGTGTTTTCGACCTCCTCTCTACAGGCTTAGAATGTTTCTCCCTTTTGGTCTAAAAATTTGGTGTGTTTTCGACCTTCGCTCAAAAAACTTCTGTGTTTTTGACCCCTTTACACTTTAAACTTCTCTGGCATCTACATTTTCCCCTAAGTGTGCAACTCCAATGGGTGGGTCCCAGTGCCTAAAGCCGTGCCAGTGAAGAGAAAGATTCGACAGCTGTCGCATGATCGCATGGGATCTTCTGATCCCATGAGATCATACGACAACTATTGATGTGGTGTCAATAAGGGATCTTCACTAGTCAATTTTTAGCGGTCAACTCCAAGTAGTAACAGTCATCAGTTAGCATCACATAGTTGGTCGCATGATCGCATGGGCCTTCCTGGCTGCATGCGATCATGTGACAAGTAGTAAGCAGTCAAAGCAAGCAGCGCGGTGGCAGTTGGCTAACATCATGCGGCTGGTCGCATGATCGCATGGGCTCTTCTGAGCCCATGTGACCATGCGATGAACCATCAGTGGTTTTGGTGGCGATGGTTCACCCTTCGACAATTAACATCAAGTGATTGGTCACATGATCGCATGCAGTCTCGTGATCGCATGAGATCATGCGACAAACCATCAACTACAACAGGCAGTTGTAGGTGGGGCCCAAGGTTTTCATATCGGTGCAAGTGCGATGACAATCAATAATTGTTGTATGATCTCATGGGATCTTTTCATCCCATGCGATCATGCGACAACCGTCTGATGGGGATCTGTAGTTGGGTGGGTCCTATGCCAGGGGTGCTGAGATGTTTGCTGATCTAGTGGTCGGGACGTATGGGGGAGTGACACATGGTGTAAGTGGGCCCAGGGTTGGTATAATGAGAGTGCGATTGCATGGTTGAAGGGTTTTGCATGGTCACCAAGTGAGCCCGAGGTTAAGAAAAAGATTACGTGACTTTGCGACTGTAGAAAGGATGAACCCAAGGTGGGCCCAGGGTTAGATATATCTAGCGACTCAGTGACTAAAGGGTATCTCATGGTCGCTAGACTTAATTAGGGTTAGCGAAGGAAACAAGTAGTTCAATGACAAGGGGAATTTGGAACCCAAGGTGCAACCGGGGTTAAGTTTTGCAGCACAATCTTGCGGGCCTGAAGCAGATTTTCTAAGAGTTGTCGCATGATCACATGAAGCCTTTTGGCCTCATGCTATCATGTGACTACTAACCTTTCAAGGCCGTGTGTCTAGTTTCAGTTGGGCCACATAGAAAAGGCTCAAAAAATGGTAGATTTTTGTGGGCCTGAGGTGTCATTCTGTGGCAAGGCGGGTGGCAGTTTTAAAGGAGTTGTCGCATGATCGCATGAAGGCCTTTTGGCTCATGCGATCATGTGACCATTGACATTTTTTGAGGGCAGAGGTAGTTTCTCAAGAGGTTGTCGCATGATCACATGAAGGCCTTTCGGCTCATTTGATCACGTGACCAATGCTTTGTCAAAGCGGTGCGGCATATGAGTTTTCTTCTAAGGGAAATGTTTGCAAATGCGGCAACTAAAAAATTGATGATATTTTCAAGGTGGTTGTAGTTGGATAGATGTGTGTAGAGATCTTTTAGCTTGCCATTTTTTAGTCCTTTTAAATATCTGATTAGATTTTTGAGCATTCATGGCTGAGTAGGTTGTAGGGAGATAGATGGATCAAGATGAATTTTTGTCTGTAGGTAGGATCACTGTAGAGATGGGCATGCAAGGGCTAAATATCTGATCGGCTATGATTTTTGTAGAGTTTAATTATGATAAGAAATGACTTGTTTTAGGGCCAAATTATTATAATGCATATTTATGTAGCCCTAAAAGATTTTTGATTCCTGCCTGCATGCAGTAGAGGTGTATATATTGTTTTTTTGGAGCCTGTAGTGCTCAGAATTCACATTTTGTAGAAAGAGAAAGTCTTTCCTTGGAGAACTATCTGTAGCATTTCTGCTCTCTAGTTTTTCATATTTTTTAAATTCCCATTGATAATACAAGCATTGCAGAGGCATTTTTATGACAGTCTTTCATGTCCTTGTGTCTTCCCTGCTTGCATTATCTCTTATTGGATTGAGGTTTATTGATGCATGTTTTTCAATGATGTCTTAGTTCTCCTGATTTCTCTTACTTTCTGTAACTGTGTGTTATTGTGTTGATTCAATTTAGATGCTCTGTGGGTATATTTCAGCCTCTGACAGTCTTGTCTCAATCCTACACTAATTTATAGGAGGGAATGTTTGTTTGCAGGTCATGGATTGATGTCTAATCCTGAGAGTCTTGTTGTTGTGAAAGAATCTTTCTCTTTTCCTGAACATCCTCTTTTGTTTGTAAACCCTTCCATGAAACACTTATGTAGACCTATTTAGTAAGTTGTAATCTTCCAGAACTAAGCCTCTCATTGGTTTCATTCCTCTATACTGAGATCCAAACCCTAGTTTTGGTGCATCACCTAGTAGGATAGATTTGCTTCCTGTCACTTCCTTTTCATGCATTTTTTCTATCCCTTTTCCCCTCAAGTTTACTTTCCTATTTAAGAGCAAATCAAGGTGACTATCCAAGAGGAACCAGCCTAGAACTTGGAGGTCTCATCTTGGTTAGAAAAAGGTCCCACAACCTTGAGATGATTCCCATGTTATACTAGATTATCAAGACTACGAGAGCTTGATATTAGAGGGGCAAATTCAGTGTATAACATTGCTGGCACGCCCTGTGGGAGAGCTAAGAAGTTCATTTGTTGAAATTGGGTCATCTCTGATATACAAATTGCATAATATAGACCTTTAGAGGTTGTTCTATCAAGTATATCCGGTGACTCCACTATTTTCAAAGATTCAGGACAACCTTGTTTAAGTTTTATGAGAAAGATAGAGACTAGAAGCTCAAAGCCTGCTGAATTTTTAGAGTTGCCCTTGAAAAGAAGCTACAAAGGTAGGACAACTCAGAGAGAATCTCCTACAAGAAGATTCCAATCCAAACCTCCTGATACTTTAGAGAGGAGACCTTTCCTTTTTCATTTTAGAAGAAGAGGTAGATCTCTGACCAGAGATCTAGAAGAAGAAGATCCAAATCTAGCAAATACAGCTCATATAATTGTTGATCTTCCGGTTACACCTCCTACAATGGCTAGAAATTTTGCCTTTGCACCTTTCAATCAGGGGAGCTCCTTAGATTTTGTAGTACATCATGATGTGCCCTTGGTGGCATTAAAGAGCATACCTAATTTCACAGGGGAGGGACAGACAACAGCCTTTGAGCACATGAGAGATGTGACCACCATTTGCAGCATACACAACATTACTCAAGAGGATGTGGCCACAAAATTATTAGCAGCATCTCTAAAAGGTAAGGCTCTAGAGTGGTTTAGAACTTTAACTATTGGTTCTATTACCTCATGGGATGAATTAGGGGATGCATTAAGCAAGCACTTTGAGGATAAATCAGATAATTTGTCTCTAGTTGAGAAATTAACAACTATGAAGAGAGACCCTCAATAGCAAATGACAGACTATAATAGTAGATTCCTTAAAACATGGAATAGAATCCCAGTCTCTGTAAGGCCATCAGCTGACCATGCCTTCCTGTACTACTTGCAAAGTCTAAATAAAGAAATTTCTATCATGATCCAGTCTATGGGTGGTACCACTTTACCCCAAGCCTTTGACACTATTGTCAGGGCTGAAAATTGTTTGATCCAAGTAGGCATGATAGTGAGAAGACCTCCCATGCCTATCTTCCCTAGTCTTCAGCCCATTGCACCTACACAAGTACCCCCATTTACCCCTATTCCCACAATATCGACACCTCAAGCTAGTACCAGTTGTCAGGAACATGCTGCAACAAATTTCTCCCAAGGGTTGCAAGAGGCGATGAGTAGTCAGCAAACTAATATACAAGGAATGGAAAAATTGCTGCAGACTCTAACCAAAGAGGTCACAAACTTGAAGAAACAAAACCAAGGCATCAGGCCACCCTTCCAATCATAAGGCCAAGGTCCTAATCAGTAATACCAAAATCAAGGACAACCTTATCAACAAAATAGACCACCATACCAAGGAGGCTATCAAGGGCAAAGACAAAATTTTAATCAAAGACCATTCCAACCATATAACCCTGCACCTCTTGATTCCATAAATTCAGTCAGGGATATGGTTCCTAGCCAAAACAATATGGCCATGGATAATGAATGGTGTGTCCCTTGCAATCAGCCCCACAATCAAGCTATGTGTTCTAATGGATGGATGAACCAAGCACTAATGGTTCAAAATGCTTCACAAGCTCAAACATAAGCTCCTTCTAGTGGGACAGCTCCTCAACAAGAGACACAAGAGAATGAAACTGCTCTTTTCAATTGAGAGCAACCAGATTTCAATGGAGTCAATGATGAAGCTACTTTTGTTGCCTACACAAGAGCAAAGAGAAGAGCCCAAGACATGGAGGAAGTAGATTCTGGTACTAAGGCCACTACATCTATAGAGCCACTATAGCAAGTTACCCCTTTCACATCCAAGGAGCCCCCTGTCGTCACAAGCAAAGAAGGCCAAGTTCCAAAGGAGGCAGAACCCCTCATAATAAAAGCACAATAAAGAGTACACACTATGGAACCTTATAATATTGTAGACAACATGAAGAAGGTGAATGTCACCATGTCTATGTGGGACTCTTTCTCTATTTCAGGACAACCTCAAATTTTGGAGAAGGCCATGAGAGAGGCAGCAAATCCACAATGTTCTGCAAAAGAAACTGCAAAACCAATGTTGGTCAACACTGATCAAGAAAAGGAGACTCCAACTAGAAACTCCAAGGCCAATACCATGCAAGGTAGTAATTTAAATCCACCTCCCTTTTATGTATCCTTAATTATTGGGAAATCTTTAGTGCATAATTGTATGCTAGATAGTAGAGCTACTAGCACTGTAATGCCCACGAAAGTGGTTGATTAATTAGGACTCAAATATGAACCCTTCCAAAAGAAGGTTACACAACTTGATGGATCCTTAGTTAGTACTATAGGTGTGGCCAAAGATACCAGTCTAATTCTCCATGCTAGTCCTAATTTTTCCATTCTCCTTGACATATATATCATAGATCTTCCTACATTGTTTGCCATA
Organism: Chamaecyparis obtusa; assembly: GCA_027943335.1. NCBI lineage: Eukaryota > Viridiplantae > Streptophyta > Pinopsida > Cupressales > Cupressaceae > Chamaecyparis > Chamaecyparis obtusa. The sequence goes on along the minus strand of BSBK01009379.1, from coordinate 388,367 downwards.
TGTCTCTCAAGAGAGTTCACAGCCAAGATAGGAGGTTATCTTTCTTCCGACTGGTCTCACATGCTCTTTCATACAAGGTATGGTACCAAAGTCACCATTAAATTAGAAGCCTTAGCAATACATCATATAGAGCCATATGTGTCCAATTCCATCAATACTAATTGCCCTATATTTGATGACAATGATTTCCCAACCACTAGTGAAGCAAGCACCAAAATAGAAAATATCCCTGATATTCTCCTAGATGAAAGAACCTCAGAGATCCAAGAGAGTCTTGTTTGGGATTTTGGTTTGGGGAGTTATCTGATTCAAGAAAGTGGAGCCATAGAACCAAGCCTTCTCAAAGAATACACTGATTCAGATTATCGGGATAGCCAGGTCTGTGAACTATTTTTTGATGGAGCTAGAAGTAGACATGGTTCTGGTGGAGGTGCTATGCTAGTGTCCCCAAAAGGAGAAAGGTATTATACTACCTTTAGATTTAGTTTTTCCTACACCAGCAACACTGCAGAGTATGAAAGTCTAGTTAATGGACTAGAATGGGCTAGAAAAAGAGGGCTCAAAGTGTTAAAAGTATATGGTGATAGTGAACTTGTTGTTAGCCAAGTAAGAGGGATGAGTGAAACCAAAAATGATGTCATGAAAGCATACAAACATAGAGTTTGGGATGCAATTGAAGATTTCCATGCTTTCAATATCGTTGCTATCCCTAGAAAATTAAATCAAAATGTCGATAGGTTAGCTGCCATTGGATCTCAGTTTGACATCCCCAATAGCATTTCAAAAGAGATGGATCAGAAGCATATCAAGATTATTGTTAGACCTTCAATTCCAGATAATAATATTAATTGGCAAGTGTTTGACAATGATGAACAAATTCTGCAGTTCTTGTTTGAAGAAGATGTCTTTTCAAGGCACAATCAAAAGAGATTATCACAAAACTATGGTGATCAAGTGATACAACTTAGATCTCATAAGATGCCTAAGGGTCTCATCACCTTATAGACTATCTTCAACAAGGATGATGAAGTCAAGAAAAATAAAGCTGGCCTGGTAGTCCAACAGGAACATTGTGCTGAATTAGAGTTGGAACCAGGTAAGAGCCTACAATTTGGAAAAGCAAACACCAATTCAGAAAAGCAAGCTTACACTAAACTATTCAGAGAATTCGGTGATGTTTTTTCATGGGGGTATGGAGACCTCAAGGGTTTTGACCCTACTCTTGCTCAACACACTATTGAATTGGAGCCCAATGCTAAACCAGTAAGGCAAAAGCAAAGGCCTGTTAATCCCAAGCTCGAACCACTTACGCATAAGGAAGTACTCAAACTAATAGAAAGTGGCATCATCTACCCCATCAAACATACTAGTTGGGTTTCCAACCTTGTTCCTGTCAGGAAAAAGAATGGGGAGTTGAGGTTATGTGTTGATTTTAGGGATTTGAATAGAGCCTCATTAAAAGATCTCCATCCACTACCCTCTATGGAACAAATTTTGCAATGTGTCTCTGGATTCGAGAGATTTTCATTGTTGGGTGGCTATTCAGGATACAATCAAATCTTAGTGAAAGAAGAAGATCAGTATAAGACTACATTTACAACCAAGTGGGGAACCATGGCATATCAGAAGATGCCCTTTGGTTTGTCAAATGCAGGTGCTACATTTCAAGAGGCAATGGATATGGCCTTTAAGGGCCTCATGTATAGGTTTATGCTGGTCTACCTAGATGACATAACCATCTACTCAAAGCATGCAGTAGACCACATCAGACATTTGAGGCAGATTTTTGAAAGATGCAGAGAGTTTGGGATATCCCTTAATCCCAAGAAATGTGTGTTTGCAGTTCATAAAGGAAAACTATTGGGATATATAGTATCCAAAGAAGGAATTACAGTGGATCCTGAGAGAATTGCAGCCATATTAGAACTATTCTTACCACATCACAAGAAAGGTCTCCAATTTTTCATAGGAAAGATTAACTTTGTTAGGAGATTCTTGCCTAACATTGCAGAGTTACTCAAGCCTTTGACAACCATGTTGAGGAAGGGTTCAACCTTCAGTTGGACCAAAGAAGGAAAGGTTAACTTCCAGGCTATTAAAGAAGCCTTAACAGAAGCTCCTGCTCTCCTAAACCCAAATTTCAGTAAGGATTTTATCCTTTATGCTTATGGGGGTCATGATGCCATATCTGCAATGTTGACTCAAGAAAATGATGAAGGATTGGAGCAGCCTATTGCTTTCTTCAGCAAAGGTTTAGAAGAGTATGAACAAAGATACTCTTTTGTAGAAAAGCATGTTCTTGCTGTGGTAAAGAGCCTCAAAAAATTTAGACATTTATTGACCTGTAGCAAGGTGCATTTGATGGTTACTCATCCAAGTGTCAAATAATTTTTGCTTTCTAAGGACCTAAATGAAAAAAGAGCTGGTTGGATCACTAAGGTGATGGAATATGACATAGATATTCAGATTACCAAGCTGGTTAGAGGAAGAGGTCTTTGTGAGCATCTGGCAGAGGATGGAATTTCAAAGAAATTGGAATGCATAGATGCATCTATGGTGGCGCATTCTACAGGAGAGCAAGCCGGGACAACTAGCTGGTTGCCTAATATGATTAATTATTTGAAGATAGGACAATGTCCTACAGGCCTATATTCAGCAAAAAGGAGGTATTACAGGTTACAGTTTGTTCCTTTTGTGCTAATAGATGAAATTCTTTTTAGAAAGGATCATAATGGTGTCCTTCTAAGATGCATAGATTCAGAAAGGGTTGCAGATGTCTTATTTGAGTTTCAAGATGGAGCTTCTGGTGGCCATTTCTCTCCTAGGACTATAGCTTTTAAGATCATGAGGGCTGGATACTATTGGCCATCTATCTTCAAAGATAGTCATGTGTATGTTAGAAGATAAATCAAATGTGCTATTTTTGTAGGGAAAGAAAGATTTGCAACTCTGCCCTTCCAGCCAGTCAAAATAGAGCAGCCCTTCATGAAGTGGGGTATAGATTTCATTGGCATGATTAACCCTCCATCCAGTGTAGGACACAAGTGGATAATCACTGCAATTGATTACTTCACTAGGTGGATAGAAGTAGTTGCTTTAAAAGAAGCTAATGAGAGTGTTGTTTTAAGTTTTTATGATGACATCATTCATAGATTTGGCATCCCAGATTCTATAGTTTCAGACAATGCATTAGCATTTATAGGCCTCAAAGTCTCAGAGTGGGTAGTCAAGAAGGGCATCTATCTAAATACAAGTTCCAATTACTATCCTCAGGGGAATGGTTTGGCAGAATCAACAAATAAGAATCTGATTAGAATAATCAAAAAGACCCCGCAAGACAGTCAGAGAGATTGGCATACTAAAATGAAATCTGCCTTGTGGTTAGATAAAATTACTCCAAAGAAAATCATTGGTAATTCCCCATACATGTTGGTCTATGGTAGAGAGGCTAAGTTATCTATTTCAACTGAATTACTAGCTTTGGACTTGGCCACTCAATATGCCTTGTTTGAAGAAAGTGATCCTATGCAAATCAGATATGCCCAGTTGATGGAGCTAGAAGAGATCAAAGATAAATCAATGCAAGATATGGTACTCCATCAGAGTCAAACAAAGAGAAGCTTTGATAAAAGAGCCAGGGTCAGAAACTTCAAAGTCAGAGATGTAGTTCTCAAATGGGATGAGTTCAGATCAAAACCTAGCAAGCACACAAAGTTTGATTCCTTTTGGGGTGGGCCATTTGTTATAATAGAGTGCAGAGGATCCAACGCTTTTCAGCTTTCAACCCTTGAAGGAGCTACCCTGCCAATCTTAGTGAATGATTTCCACTTGAAGCCTTGCTTTGAGGTTAATCCCTCTTTGTAGGTCCTTCTTGTAAATCCTTGTAAATATTTTTCTTGCTTTCTTCTAGCTTTCTAGTTTAGTTCTTCCCTGGTTAATTCCTATTTCCCAAAAAGTGCACGTGCACAAGTTTGTCTTGCTGGTTCAGTTTTTGTCCCTACCAAGGTTTTTGTGTTCAAAGAGAATGACCCCATGCCCAATGGATATGTCAAGGCAACTGGTCCAATGTCTAGTAGGCTGACATCCCACAGAGGTCGCCAAAATGTTGCCCAAAATTCCCTGTCTTTCATTTTTTGGCCATGGTTCCTATTTTCCAAAAAAATGCTCAAGTGTCAAAAATTCTGTGTTTTTTGCCTTTTAATATCGAGAGTTCAGTGTGTTTTCTGCTCAAGTGTCAAAAACTCAGTGTGTTTTCAACCTCCTCTCTACAGGCTCAGAATGTTTCTACCTTTTGGTCTAAAAATTTGGTCTATTTTTGACCTTCACTCGAAAACCTTCTATGTTTTTGACCCCTTTACACTTTACACTTCTCTGGCATCTGCATTTTTCTCTATGTGCGCAACTCCGACGGGTGGGTCCTAGTGCCTAAAGTCATGCCAGTGAAGAGAAAGATCTGATGGCTATGGCATGATCACATGGGATCTTCTGATCCCATGAGATCATACGACAACCATTGATGCGGTGTCAACAAGGGATCTTCACCGGTCAGTTTTCGGTGGTCAACTCCAAGTAGTAACAACCATCAGTTAGCATCACATAGTCGGTCGCATGATCACATGGGCCTTCCTAGCCGCATGCGATCATGCGACAAGTAGTAAGCAGTTAAAGAAAGCAATGTGGTGGCGGTTGGCTAACATCATGTGGTTGGTCGCATGATCACATGGGCTCTTCTGAGCCCATGCAACCATGTGATGAACCATCAGCAGTTTTGGTGGTGGTGGTTCACCCTTCGGCAGTTAACGTCAAGCAGTTGGTCGCATGATCGCATGTGGTCTCATGACCACATGAGATCATGTGACAAACCATCAACTACAACAGGCAGTTGGAGGTGGGGCCCGAGGTTTTTATACTGGCACAAGTGCGATGAAGATCGATGGTTGTCGTATGATCTCATGGGATCTTCCAATCCCATGCAATCATGCGACAACCATCCGATGGGGATCTATAGTTGGGTGGGTCCTATGCTAGGGGTGCTGAGATGTTCATTGATGTAGTGGTTGGGATGTATGGGGGAGTGACACATGGTGTAAGTGGGCCTAGGGTTGGTAAAATGATAGCGTGGTTGCATGGTTGAAGGGTTTCACATGGTCGCCAAGTGAGCCCAAGGTTAAGAAAAAGATTGTGTGACTTTGCGACTGCAGAAAGGATGAACCCAAGGTGGGCCCAGGGTTAGATATATCTAGCAACATAGTGACTAAAGGGTATCTCACGATCACCAGAATTAACTGGGGTCAGCAAAGGAAACAAGCGGTTCAGCAACAAGGGGAATTTGGAACCCAAGGTGTAATCGGGGTTAATTTTTGCAGAGTGATCTTGCCGGCCGGAAGCAAATTTTCTAAGAGTTGTCACATGATCGCATGAAGCCTTTTGGCCTCATGTGATCATGTGATTGCTAACCTTTCAAGGCCATGTGTCTAGTTCAGGTTGGGCCACGTAGCAAAGGCTCGGCAGATGGTAGATTTTTGCGGGCCTGAGGTGTCATTCCGTGGCAAGGCGGTGGTAATTTTAAAGGAGTTGTCGCATGATCACATGAAGGCCTTTCGGCTCATGCGATCATGTGACCATTGACATTTTTTGAGGGTGGAGGTAGTTTCTCAAGAGGTTGTCACATGATCACATGAAGGCCTTTTGGCTCATGTGATCATGCGACCAATGCTTTGTCAAAGCGGTGCGACATATGAGTTTTCTTCTGAGGGAAATGTTTGAAAATGTGGCAGCTAAAAAATTGATGATATTTTCAAGGCGGTTGCAATTGGATAGATGTGTGTAGAGATCTTTTAGGCTACTATTTTTGAGTCCTTTTAAATCTCTGATTCGATTTTTGAGCATTCATGGCTGAGTAGGTTGCAGGGAGATAGATGGATCAAGATGAATTTTTGTCTGCAGACAGGATCAGTGTAGAGATGGGCACACAAGGGCTAAATATCTGATCGGCTATGATTTTTGTAGAGTTTAATTATGATAAGAAGTGACTTGTTTTAGGGCCAGATTATTATAATGCATATTTATGTAGCCCTAAAAGATTTTTGATTCCTGCCTGCATGCAGTAGAGGTGTATATATTGTTTTTTTGGAGCCTGTAGTGCTCAGAATTGACATTTTGTAGAAAGAGAAAGTCTTTCCTTGGAGAACTATCTGTATCATTTTTTCTCTCTGGTTTTTCATATCTTGTAAATTCCCATTGATAATACAAGCATTGCAGAGGCATTTTTGTGACAGTCTTTCATGTCCTTGTGTCTTCCCTGCTTGCATTATCTCTTATTGGATTGAGGTTTATAGATGCATGTTTTTCAATGATTTCTTAGTTCCCTTGATTTCTCTTACTTTCTATAACTATGTGTGTTATTGTGTTGATTTGATTTAGATGCTCTATGGGTATATTTCAGCCCCTGAGAGTCTTGTCTCAATCCTACACCGAGTTATAGGAGGGAATGTTTGTTTGCAGGTCATGGATTGATGTCTAATCCTGAGAGTCTTGTTGTTGTGAAAGAATCTTTCTCTTTTCCTGAACATCCTCTTTTGTTTGCAGACCCTTCCATGAAACACTTATGTAGACCTATTCAGTAAGTTGTAATCTCCCAGAACTAAGCCTCTCATTGGTTTCATTCCTCTATACTGAGATCCAAACCCTAGTTTTGGTGCATCACCTAGTAGGATAGATTTGCTTCCTGTCACTTCCCTTTCATGCATTCCTTCTATCCCTTTTCCCCTCAAGTTTACTTTCCTGTTTAAGAGAAAATCAAGGTGACTATCCAAGAGGAACCAGCCTAGAACTTGGAGGTCTCATCTCAGTTAGCAAAAGGTCCCACAACCTTGAGATGATTCCCATGTTATACTAGATTATCAAGACTACGAGAGCTTGAGATCAGAGGTGCAAATTTAGTGTATAATAGATATAATCAAGTCAACCTATTAGAACCACTTTGAAATCATATTAGAGAAACCATAGCAAACTCTAATAAACATTATGTTGGCTCTACTATGCATGCAACATATTCTGGGACTTGTTCAGTAAGATAATTGTAGACACACACTACACACTATCGGCACTACCAAAACAACTGGAAATTTCTTTGTAAGATAAATTAACTCATGCACTCTTAACCAAACATCAATAACTCTCCTTTAAGCTTACATCCAAGGGTGCATACCCATAGGATAGGCACAACTACATAACCAATAAAATCTATGTTGGATTTTCTGAATAAACATAGGAAACTACTGTTGGCTAATAGCGACTGCATAACTTCACTTCTACTCATCAACAGACTATGCATCCATAACTAAAACATCACTAACATGTCTTCAACATATATCCAAGCATGCAAGGATTCATGACAATTGTATAGACAACCATACATAGAACACTACCTGTTACTCTGTTAGGATATCATGTCCATGCTTCATATACTAAAAGCTTACTTCATAAGACTTCCATGCATGCTACTTTCCATACATTGTCATCAATGACAAACATACAGTTAGTACTAGCCTACTGGAAAATCTCCAACAAAGCAATATGAGTCTAAGCTGAAGAAATCAAAACTAGGAGAGAAGAGAAGAAGAGGACCTAAATCCTTAAAATAAAGACTGGAACAAGCTGGTTGTGCAGCAGACCAAATGAAATTGATGAGATCGGGAAAAGGTTATGCCTTTTCCTGATGGTAATGAGGCTCCGTTAGTGGAATGTCAAGGGCTGCAATGCCCTTGACAAAGCTCACTTTCTCAAGAGGGGTCTTGATCAAGTGAGAGTAGATATTGTTTTGCTTCAAGAAACCAAACTCAAAGGTGATGATATTAATAAGTTTGAAAATAAATTCTCTAGGTGGAAAGGGGTGTTTTCAGAAGCTTCAAGTGCTTATGGTGGCTTAGGTATATTGTGGGATGATAGTGTTGTGGAGGTTGTTATTTTAAGTCAAACCTCCAACTAGAAATGGATTGAGGTAACCTCTAAATAATTGCTCTCTAGATTATTTGATTTCAATATTTATGGCCCAAATAGCCTAAATGAGAAAGAGGCTTTATGGAAGGTTCTCTCTATCTTCCTAGATGATAGAAGAAATGATTTATTTATTTTGGGTGGGGACTTTAATGCTATCCAAAGACCTAATGAGAAAAAAGGTGGCAAGGGCTGGCAAGGTAGAAGCCAGAGAGATTTTATTGACTTTGTTTTGGACAATGGCATGGTTGAATTAGAATTTAGGATGGGTGAATACACCTGGATAAATAGAAGTGGCTTCTTAAATATAGCTAAAAAATTTGATAGATTCTTTCTAGTGGGTAATTGGGAATAATGTGATTGGTTATTCATAACAAATATTTTACTCCGTATAGGTTCAGATCATTATCCAATAGTGTGTAACATTCAGGAAGATGTTTCCCCTGAAAGATCACCTTTTAAGTTTGAGGCTATGTGGCTAAGGTCAGAGGATTTTGTTGACAACATTGAGACATGGTGGAGGAATGCTCCAGCAATGGAAGGTAACAAATCCTTCATCTTTTTAAGAAACTCCAGTATATCAAGGATCAATTGAAATTATGGAATAGAGATGTGTTTAGAAATATCTTTGTGGAAAAACTTAAGTTAGAAAGAATCTTAAACCACCTTAATGAGAGAGTGATTTCACTTGGAATGGATGAACTCTTGTATGTAGAGGAACACACTCTCCAGAAATAGTATAAAGAGATCCTAGCTAGGGAGGAGATCTTTTGGAAACAAAAATCTCAGGAAACCTGGCTAAAAGAGGGGGATAGGAACACAATTTTTTTTCACAAGTCTTTCAAAACTAGGGGATCTAGGAACAAGATCTTCTCTATTGAATCTAGTGATGGAGAGGTTATTAATGATATGCAGAGAATCAACCAGGAAGCTATGGCCTATTTTTAGAACATTTTTTCATAGCCTGTGGGTAGTAGTTTTAATGATGAGGAAATGCTTTCACTTATTTTGAAATGCATAATAGGTGATCAGAATGAAATGCTTTTTGGCACAGTTTCTAAAGATGAATTTATGATTGCTTTGCTTAGTATGGGAGGGGACAAAGCCCCGTACCTTGATGGATTTCCTGCACTCTTTTTTTAGAATACGTGGAACACTATTGGTGATGAACTTTGGTAGGTGGTGGAGGAATCAAGGTATGAAGGCTTTATGCTTAAGGACTAAATAACACCTTTATTTCCATGATCCCCAAAAATATGGACACCCAATCTTTTGATGATTACAGGCCTATAGCTCTTTGCAACACAGTCTACAAAGTTATTGTCAAAGTTGTAGCTAATAGGTTGAAATGTGTCTTAGGTAATATTATCTCTAAGGAACACAGTGGATTTGCCCCTAACAGATCTATCTTTGAAGGTATTATTATTTCCCATGAAGTTTTTCATACAGTTAAGATTGCTAAAGTTAATAGGATGATGATCAAACTAGACATTAGCAAATCTTATGAAAATGTTAATAGGGATTTTCTTCTCAATGTCCTAAGGAGGTTTGGGTTTTTTGATGCTTGGGTGAAATGGATAGAAAGTTGTATCAATACTCCAAGATTATCCATCTTGGTGAATGGTAGCCGTCAAGGCTTTTTTGAAACTACTAAAGGCATTAGACAGGGAGATCCTATTGCACCCTTTTTGTTTATTATTATGGCTGAAGTTTTGGGTAGGTTTATCTCTAAGAAAAGGATTGATGGTAGATGGAAAGGCATTAAGATTTCTGATGGAGTGGACTCTTCTACACACCTACAATTTGTGGATGATAACTTTCTCTTGGGGGAATCCTTAGTTGATGAAGCAAGAGTTATCAAAGCTACTTTGGACAGTTATAGCCAGGTTACTGGTCAGTGTGTTAATTGGCATAAGTCTGAGGTCTACTTTTTCAATACTAATAGGAATGTGCAACATCATATTAGTGACATCCTATAGATTAAAATTGGTTTGTTACCAACTAAATATCTTGGTGTTCCTCTTTTTGATGGAGCTTCAAAACCTCAACTATGGAAAAAACTTATGGATAATTTCTTTAAGAGGATGGAGGGTTGGAAAAGTCGGTGGCTAACCTCTGTGGGTAGAATTTTTCTCCTCCAATCTATCATCTCTGCTATACCAATCTACTCTATGAGTTGCTTTAAGAACTGCACAAAGTTCTAGATGCCATCACTAGGAGAATGAGGAAGTTTTTCTAGAATGGGGTAGATGATGGTGATAAATGGCCTCTCCTCACTTGGGAAAAATATGCAATAGAAAACAAAGTGGTGGTGTTGGATTGAAATATTGGAGGAAAATGAACTTGGCTTTAGGCGCTAAACTAGTGTGGAACTTAGGAACTCAACCAAGGAGCTTATGGGTTAAGATATTGAAATCTAAATACTTAGATTCACTTGATGATGAAAGAATCCTCACTATTGTTAATCCCCCTAAAGGTTCTACAATTTGGAATTTCATTTTATATTGTAGGCATGTCATCATTAGACATGTTTCTTGGCATGTTGGTAATGGCTTAAAATCTCTATTTTGGGATGATTCCTGGAACAATGATACATTACTAAAAGATGATATTAGATTTGTTGATCTAAGAGATTTATTTTCAAGTAGGTGGGGTCATAAGGTGACTGACTATTTAGAATGCAAGAATTCTTCTCTAGGACCTAGATGGTAGTGGAAAAGTCTAGATGACCTGAATCTAAATGAACATCAAAGATCTTTCATGGGTTATTTGTTCCAGAAAAGAAGCTTTGTCAGATTAGATTAGGATGATAAGTTGATTTGGTGTTGTGCTAAAAGTGGGGTTTATTCTGTGAAACATGGGTTTTTATCTCAGCAGGAGGAGGAGAATCTCATCATTTGGCCTACTAAATTATTTTGGGATAAACAGTGTCTACCAAAGGTAGGGGCCTTTGCTTGGTTGGTCATGCATAAGAGAATCCTTACAGCTAAAAGGAGGAGGTTTGGTTTACATAGGCCAACCAGATGTGTTTAATGCAAAGAAACATTAGAAGATGTGGATCACCTTCTTTTACAATGCACTTTTGCCAAGGAATGTTGGCTGATGGTTAAGGAAATGTTAAAGTAGATTAGCCCAATGCAAAATGATGTTTTTAAGGTTTTTCAAACCTAGCCTATCCCCTTGAAAATCACTTCTTTATCTTGCCTATGGAAGGTGTGTCCTTCTATTATAGTTTGGGAGTTATGGAAAGAGAGTAATAGGAGGATCTTTCAAGGAAAGGAAAGGTCTTTACAGAGGATCAAAACAGGCATCAATCTGGATATAGAAGAAACAATGAAAGCTTCTCTTCTTACCTCCACAAGGAGTTTTGTGTATACCAAGGAGGATAGACAACTTCATATGAAATGGCCTTGTTTGAAATTCATGGATGGAGGTGTCAAAGATGTTGCAGTAATGAAAAAATCCAAGAAGGATCTGAAATGTATGAGGCCTAATCAAGGTTGGACTAAAATCAACTTTGATGGGGCTTCTAGGAGTAACCTTGGGCCCTCTTGTGTAGGGGTGGTAGTTAAAGATTGGAATGAGGATGTTCTTGCCTTAGCAACCCAAAGATTGAATAGTGGCACCAAAAATGTAGCTGAAGCTTGTGATGCTTTGTTGGCCCTTCAACTTGGTAGGAAGATGAAGCTTCGGAAGGTTTATCTTGAAGGGGATTCACTAGTTATTGTGAATGCCATAAAAAATGGTTGTGCTTAGGCTTGGCACCTTCAGAACACCATTGAGGAGATTTCTTTTATTCTTCATTCCTTTCTAGAATTCAAAATTAGTCATGTTAGAAGGGAATGCAATATGGAAGCAAACATTATTTCTAAATGAGCTACTAATCTTGGGCAAATCAATGAGGTTTGCACTGAATTCTTTATAGCTGATTTTATCCCTTGATAGTTTTGTATTACTGGCCCAAGACCATTGGTTTTTAATTTTTTTTTAAAAATAAAATCATAAACCAATCTATGGTGGGTGTGGGGCCTTTCTATTATGGTGTTTTTCCTTACTCTACGCTGGCAGGGTTGACATCAGGAGATCACCATTAACCACAGTATTTAACCTTTTGGTCAAATGATGGTTTCGAATGGTGTGAGGTTATCTTTTTTCAAGCTTGTAATTATTATTAGTTCATTCTTCTTCCCACTTGGCAGTTGGTTGGATGATGACAGTCAGTTTAGTTATTGCTCTGGGTTGTTTGAGGTGTTTGAAATGTGTGAATTTGTCCTTTTATGTTTTGGCGTAGGTTGAAGTGTTTTGCAAGATTTTTATTATTGTCATTTTGTAAGGTGTTGTGGTTTCTTCTGTGGATTGTTTTGTCATGGAGGTGACCTTTTCAATAGCTGCAAAAAACTTTCCATGGGCCTGTTAGCAAGGAGTGGATGATGGGGATTTTAATTTTGAAAGCTGATGATATAGTGACATCCACTTTGTAGGTTTTGGGGGAGCAATTCCAGAGCCGTAATCAGAAATGGCGGGTCAACCTAGATGTAGTCTCAATGGTCATAGTCTGGGTGCTCAAAATTGTTGAGCTAGAGGCCGAGGTGATGAGAATTGCTATGTTAATGTTTGACAATGAATTAATGTTGAAATTGGAATCCATTTTGGAGTGGGTCATCTCAGGAATTGGATTGAATTACTCTAAATGTTTTAAAGATGAGGATCAAGCCAAGGTTTATGGCTTGGTGCCTTTCATCCATTGGTGGGGTAAAACTGACAAGGGATAATACAGGGCTAATATTGCTTGCAAATGACGGATATTAAAAGGCCTAGTGGAGCATGTTGTGAAGCACCGAAGGGAGGCCACCTTTGGGCTCGCTGTGAATATTCCTAGAAAAAAGTGTGGCAACAGGGCAAGGAAATTAGTTGGTAAGCCATAATGTTGTGGAGTCTTTATACTTTTCTGATTTAGCATAATACAGTTTTTGGGGCTCAGAGGCATGGATGGATTTTTTGTTTTAGCTGGTTCTTTTGAGCCTCAAAATATGGATGCCTCCTTTATATTACCAGGGTTTCTGTGTGGTTATGCTCAGTTTTTGGTTATTCTCTAAATGCATGTCCACTCACTGTTAGGAGGCCTATTCAATGAAAGATGGTTTCCTTTCTGGCATGGCTTCACCCCTGTTTTGAAAGTTGATAGTTTTTTGATGCATGGCTTCGTCCCTATTATAAAAGATGATGGAAAGCTTGAAGATGTTGGCGCTTTTGGTGTCTTGGGTCCTTGTTGATGTTTATATGTTATGCTCTCTTGTTTAGTCTCATTGTTTCTTGTCTTTTCTTCTTGTTATTAACAACTACTAGTGTTAAGCTATTTAAAAGCCTCATGGGCATGGATGTTTTTGTTTTCAATGTCAGGGTTTCATGATAGCCTGTTAGTAGGCGTCTATGCTTTAAGCTTTATGTTGTAAAGACTTATGTAGTTCTTCTCCTCTCATATTAATAAATATATACTGTTATAGACCAATTTTTTTTTATATTAATTTTGTTGAATAAATTGAGTTCAATTTAATTTAGTCTTGTTGGATTAAATTTAAATAAAGTTTAAACATACTTTATTATGTTATTATTTTTTAGTATAAATGGCATTGCTCATATTAGAGTTGGTTTTTACTTTTTTAGTGGTTTGAAATATTAATTTAGATTTATCGATTAATCTATCATTATGTTTCAAATTAACCTTTTTAGCTTAACTGGTTTAGTGATACTGACAATAGGGTACTATATCGACTTCCCCCTATCATTCTTGTGTTAGTTAACCTTTATAGACTTGTTGACCAAATTTTGTGCATAGTTGACTTTTGGTTAACCTTTAGTCAAACCTTGGGCGAACCCCTCAGTTTGCATGCACGAACCCTCCATGTTATGTTTTAAACCTTAGTAGATCATCATTGGTCATATTCGAGCATAGTTGACTTTTGGTCAACCCTCGGTCAAACACCTCGATTTGCATGCCCAAGTATTTCTAGATAAGTTTTGTTTCCTTTTAGTTTGGTTACATGTATTCTAGTGTATGGTTGACTTTTGGTCAACTCTAGTTGACTTTAGTCAACTACCTCGAATTGTGTGTCACTTGAAGCTTGATATCTAGGGAGACCTATTGGATAGTTTGCAGTCCATTCCATGAAGTTTGACTTTTGGTCAAACTTGGTCCACTTGGTCAAACTTCTCTGGTTTGACCCTTGTGATGTTTTTGGACCACTTAGACCCTTCAGTTATCTATTTCCTTTTGCACCATTTTGCATGCACATTGGATCTTGTGTTAGATAGTATTTCACTTCTTAGTTGCGTGTATGTGTGTATGTTTGTAGTTGGTTAGTAGATTTTAGAAAACAATTTGTAGTTGTGTTTTGCTCACTTTTTGGGCATCACATCATAATTATTTTAGTAGGATCAAAGGTAATATAAGAATGAGGTTTAGGTTGGATATGCTCAACTTGATTAACAATATGGTTGGCTTCATCAACTTTATCATCATAAATAATGTTGGTAGGAGTAGAAGGTTGCACAATAGTGTTGGTTGAATGAGATGGCAAATGATTAGTGTATATTTGCAAACTCTGGTTAGGAGGTGCAACTAATTTGTTTCCATGGTTAGTATCAACATCAACAAGTATAGCATTGGATTCAATGAGGTCTTGTATTGCGTTCGTCAAAGGAAATCATTTTTTCAGTATTATGAAAATTTAAATTAATAAGATTTTTGGGAAGATTACATTATTTTTGTACTTAGAAAATTTATGGAAATTTTGAAAAATAAAATAAAATTTGCCTAAACAAAAATTTGTTTCCTACAAGTTGATTAGCCTTTAATTTCGATTGTAATGGTGTTTTAAAAATTAAAAAAAAAACCCCTATATACCTGTTGTTTGGGATTTCAGGTATTTAAATACACCAGCAATTATTTTTATAAATGTCCTTTTATTACTTATAAATATATATATAATATATATATATATATATATATATATATATAATTTATTAAACCCCCCAACAAAAAAAGAATTGATTAACTTTTTAGCACAAAGCGCTTAAGCAATAAAATTCAAAGTTTTGTTAGGGGAGTGGCACGCGGGTCGAGTGTGGTCGAAGCCACCCCGCCTTTGCTCATACTTCCCCCCTTTGTAGGTGGTGACGGGTAGCACTATCAAGCGGTGGCGGCACCGCGCATCACCACTGTGGTAGCAATGGTGGTGTGGGTTGTGGCGGTGGTTGAGCACCTCCCCATCATCAGAGCCTTATGCCTCCTCCTAGCCCGGACGCGCAGTGTGTAGGGTTAGGGAGGGGAGATTTAAACTTGTTTTAAAAAAAATATTATTTGTTAAAGTTGTTTCTTTTATTTTATAATATTAATTAGTTTTTGGTATTAATAAATTTAGTTATGTATTATTAGAATTATTTAATGAAGGTTTTAAATATTTAAAATTGTTAGCTTTAAGTTTAGTTTAGTTGACTTAATTATAATATTAGATATGTTTTAATATTATTAATTTAGTTGAATAAGTTGAGTTGTTCAATTTAATTTAGTCTTGTTGGATTAAATTTAAATAAAGTTTAAACATACTTTATTATGTTATTATTTTTGTTCGTATTAGAGTTGGTGTTTTTACTTATTTAGTGGTTTGAAATATTAATTTAGATTTATGGATTAATCTATCATTATGTTTCAAATTAACCTTTTAGCTTAACTGGTTTAACAATCCTGACGATAGGGTACTATATCGACTTCCCCCTATCATTCTTGTGTTAGTTAACCTTTATAGACTTGTTGACTAAATTTTGTGCATAGTTGACTTTTGGTCAACCTTTAGTCAAACCTTAGGTGAACCCCTCAGTTTGTGTGCATTAACCCTCTATGTTATGTTTTAAACCTTAGTAGATCATCGTTGGTCATATTTGGGCACAGTTGACTTTTGGTCAACCCTCGGTTAAACCTAGGTCGAATGCCTCAGTTTTCATGCACAAGTATTTGTAGATAAGTTTTGTTTCCTTTTAGTTTGGTTACACATATTCTAATATATGGTTGAGTTTTGGTCAACTCTAGTTGACTTTAGTCAACTGCCTCAAATTGTGTGTTGCTCAAAGCTTGTTGTCTAGGGAGACCTATTGGATAGTTTGTAGTCCATTTTGTGAAGTTTGACTTTTGGTCAAACTTGGTCCACTTGGTCAACCTTCTCTGGTTTGACCCTTGTGATGTTTTTGGACCACTTAGACCCTTTAGTTATCCCTTTCCTTCTGCATCATTTTATGTGCATATTGGATCTTATGTCAAAGAGTATTTCACTTCTTAGTTGTGTATGTGTGTATGTTTGTAGTTGGTTAGTAGGTTTTAGAAAAAAAAAATTAGTTGTGTTTTGCTCACTTTTTGGGCATCACATCGTAATTGTTTGAGTAGGATCAAAGGTAATATAAGAATGAGGTTTAGGTTGGATATGCTCAACTTGATTAACAATATGGTTGGCTTCATCAACTTTATCATCATAAATAATGTTGGTAGGAGTAGAAGGTTGCACAATAGTGTTGGTTGAATGAGATGGCCAATGATTAGTGTATATTTGTAATTTTTGGTTAGGAGGTGCAAATAATTTATTTCCATGCTTAATATCAACATCAACAAATATAACATTGGATTCAATGAGGTCTTGTATTGTGTTCGTCAAGGAAAGCATTTTTTAGTATTATGACCATTTTGACGATGGTATTGAAAAAAAGCTTTACGATCGAAGGATCAGGGAAGAGGTTTGTTTGGATCAATTGGTTTAATATGAGGAATTTTAATAATGTTTGCATTAATTATCCTTATTATCACATTATACAAAGATTCATAAAGCGGAGTAAAGTATGAGAAGGTCTAAAAATAGTGGAAAAAGTAGCCACACCTTTAGTTGTCATTGTCACTTGTTCATCTACTGTGTTGGATGATTTTTTGATCTTGATGTCATTATCAGGCTTATGAAACTTGTTGGGATTGGATTTGGCATCACTCTTATCAATGGTGATAGGAGTCATTGGATTGGTGCTCTCAAATTGACTCACTTGTAGTTGATAATGATGAAGCACTGCACACAATTGTGAAAAGGAAGAAAACTCAATAAGAAGAATCTTATCTCTAATGTCCTTTTGTAAATTAGAAAAAAATAAACATTGTACATCAAAATTAGGTACAAGATAATAAATATGAGCATGCAAACTTTTAAAAATACCAATGAAGTCACTAACTTTTTCTTTAACACCTTATTTACAATGCATTAAATCATTCAAATAAATTTGAGGACCAATGTTATTTTGAAATTGTTGGATAAAAGCATTAGCAAGTTTTGAAAAGAGGAAAGAGTCAATGGAACATTGAGGTAAAGAAAAATATCATTGCAAAGATTTGTCTTGAAAGGTCCTAGTTAAAAACTTAGTCATGGACCTATAGTTGTGAGCAAAATCACTACATAGGGTTTGAAATGTTTTAACATGAGTCACATGATCACCTTTTCCACTATAAGCCTCAAGATGGGGAATCTCAACATTTTGTGGGATAACAGATCAAATAATATCTAAGGACAAAGGATTATCAATGTCACATGTAGGAATATTGAATTTGGATTGAAAAGAAGCAATATGTTGTTGAAAGGAAGAGACAATTTGAGAAATACTATTAGTTGTGGAATCAATTGAAGAGATAATAGGAGGATAAATGTTTGAAATGTTAGGAAAGTAGTTTCTTGAAGCAAAAGAAATATTTGATAGAGCATGAAGAAAATTAGGAGAGTTGTTGGAAAGAATGTTTTAATATGAAAAGGGCACTTTATGATAAGAAGGCATAGAGGAAGGCAATGAAACATATGGAACACTTGTAGGAAGTGAAGGAAGAATGGGATTAGGAAGACCCACATGTGTAGGGTTATAAGTTTTAATTGAAGTTATAACAAGAGGTGGAGCTTAAGTGGAGATGCTAGGAACAAAAGTAGAGATAGGAAAAGAGGTTTCAACATGTGTAGTGGATGAGATATAGCCTAATTCTTGAGAACATTCAGAAATAGGTTTAACATTAGAATCTACAAGATGAGAAATAGTACGCAAGAGATGAAGACCATGTTAATCATTATAAATAAGCTTCCCTAAGGCTTCTAAAGAATAAATATTCTTAGGACTATGATTCTCTTGAGCTAGCCAATGTTCATTCTCTTGAGCTAGACAATGTTCCAATTTTAAAAAATCTTGAGTGAGTTTGTCAATTTATTCAGGATGAACTCTTAAAGCTTCATCTTCATTATGGGAAGAATGAGAAGAGTTGTTCTTTGTGAGAGGATTAGGATCATGAGGGAGCATATTGGTTTCATGAAGATTCCTAGGGAAGAAAAAGGGTTTAGGATTAAAAGAACTCATGAGCCTACAACTTCTTCTAACTAGAATGATATAGGCTAGACTCAAAGTGATAAAGCTCATACACAAAGGTATGGAAAGAATGGAAATGAACTATTAATGTAGCAAATATGCAATGCATACAAAGTAGATCCTAGATGTAATGCCCCTCCCATAGTCATCTTTTCAATTTTATTACCAAACTCTTTTAGGCCATTTTTATGTGTGTGCTATTTATTTGAGGGATATTTGAGGTTTATGAATGTATGACATTTTATTGAATAATCATGAATTAGATTCTTTTGAATTCTTTTTATGTTGATTAAATGTAAACGATGATGTTATTTATATGTGATGGTTATTTCATTTTGATGATTCATATGTTAGGATATCATGAATGCTTATGGTTTTACTGACCCCATACTTGCATGTGTATGGTCGATATGTATGTTTTATATTTCTATTTGATGTGCTTGATGTGGTTGAGGGATAGAGTCGTAGTTACTTACTTGTGAGATCCACACGATCAACCGATCCCTACCATTGCTTTTTTATATTTATACATGTATGTACATGCTTGTCTTTTATGCAGGT
Organism: Chamaecyparis obtusa; assembly: GCA_027943335.1. Taxonomy (NCBI): domain Eukaryota; kingdom Viridiplantae; phylum Streptophyta; class Pinopsida; order Cupressales; family Cupressaceae; genus Chamaecyparis; species Chamaecyparis obtusa. The sequence goes on along the minus strand of BSBK01009379.1, from coordinate 369,380 downwards.
TTGCATGTACCATGCATCGACTTCCCTAAATTGTCAGGATGAGTGTGCCCTATCTCAAAATCTCAGTGGTAAGAGAGGGGAGATAACATACAAATCCAAATCCCAACCCTAGCCATTGATTGTCCTAAATATTGGGTGAGTATCTTTTTCCACCCATCCTAATTTGTCAAAGTGACATGAATTCATGAGCCCTTTCTTGGTATTTGTTTGATATATAGAGTGTCATTTTTTGAGTTTTGGGAGTCAAGTGGATTTGCTTGTGTGAATTATTTCATTTAATTAATTAAGTTAGAAAGTATTTTGAGATTCGAATATTTATATTTTATGAATGTGGTAATTTTAGTTTTAGAGCATATTTAATTATGAAAGGTAATTAAGTACCTTTGTTGATTAAATGATTAAATTAAAAGATTTAAATTTGGATTAAAGGGTTTAATTAATTATTAAATCATATTATAAATTAAAGGGCATAGTTTATTTATTTAATATTTGATTTATCAGTTTGCATAGTTGACTTGTGCTAAAGTATTTATTGTTTAATTAAATGATTATATGCAATTTAAGTTGCACTTTTGGTTTAAGTGAAATTGAAATTATAATTAAAGTTAAAAGTTGAGTTCGAGTTTTATTTTAAAAGTGCATTATTTATTGATTTATTTTATCATGCAATTAGAGAGAAAGAGTTGAGTTCTACTTTTGAGTTTGCATGTTTTGGGAAACCCTAGGAGGGATAGGTTTTCTTTTTGTAGGGATTTTGGGTATTATTTTGATTATGTCTATCAGGTTTGGAGGAGCTTTGGAAGAATTGGAAGATTTTTGGGAAAGCTTGTTTTGGTGAGCATTATTTTTTGATTGTTTGAAGGCTTGGATTTTGAAGGTTGGCTTGAGATCTTCTTGACTTCATATTTTCAGGCATTGGTTGAGGTAGGGTTTGAAACCCTCGTATTTTGCAAATCCTTCTTTGAAAAGATTGTATACTTCATGTCTGAGATTGTGTGTGATTATTTTGAAATTGGCTTATGTTGTAATGTTAGATTTTTTGTTGGGAAAATTGGATTAAATTGATGTTGATTGATCTGGTATTTCATTTTGGGTATTTTGAGAAACCTAGAATTAAATCTTAGGAAAATTAATATCTCTTTCTCAATATGTTACTAAAAGATTGATTTAGGAATTACATGTAAGATTGAAAATCAATAGATGTTTGTTTTGTAAAAACCCTAGTTTCCATTTGAGACAATCAATTCTTTAAAAAAAAATATGTATTTGTGGGTTTATATGTATTCATGTTTATAATGGTTGATGGTTTAATTTTTAATTTATTTTTTTAAAATAATAATATAAAATATATATTATGTTTGGTATGGCTGTTATGTCCCAGAATTTTTTGGTGATTTTTTAATTTAAAATATATATATATATATATAAATTAATATATTATATGGGGGCGGGGGTCTCACCCCCCAACCCCTCCCCCCCCCTGGTAGGTCAAAGGGGGTTGTCATGGTAGCTACGACTACTCATGACAGTCAAGGCTGCCAACAACTGCTCACGATGGTCAAGGTTGCCATGATAGCCTAGGCTGTCCACGACAGTCAAGCCTGTCATGGGGCAGCCTTTGGGGTGGAGCTACAACCCCCCCTCCCCCCCCCCCCCCAACAATGCATGTTTATTAATTTTTAAAATAATAAAATTTATTTTATTTAAGATTTTTTTAATATATTTATTTAAAATATTCTTAATTTAATTTACTTGTTTGTAATTTTATTTTATTAAGTTAGTTTATATAATTTTTAATTTAATTTAATCTTTAATTTAGTTTAATTTTAAATTAATGTTAATTAAGTTATATTAATGATTGTTCACTAGATTATTGTTGCATATAGATGTTTTATTTTTCGTTATGGATAGTGAAATATTGTGAAAGTTGTTTAAACCAGAGGCTTTAGGGAGTAATTGAGGTCGCTTGGTTTTTTTTTGTTAATGTTTTATTTGGAACTGTATTAGAGATTGCTTATTTATGGTTGCATATATGTTCCAAGCATACGTTTTCTTTATGATGGTTGGATTAGGGCTAGTGTGTGTGTGTCCTTGATGCCTTTTATAGATCAAGTTTTGATTATATTATTATTTGAAACCTATGTGGTTATTTTTTTATTGTGATCCTAGGGGAGGTTAAATAGGTGTATTTTAGGGGAGTGGCTTACAATAGGGGTCTGGGGCCCAAAGAGGCCAGTACCAGGGTAACCTATCGTAAGTTGATTAATAAGTGATAAACTAATAATAAAACTTGGGGATAACATTAAATACAAGATTGATCATTGATGCATCGCCCATGCCTTGGGTGCTTGTATAGGCTAAGGATGGGAATGGGATAATACCTAGAGAGTAGGTATGATTATAATTCCTCATCTTCATGGGAGGGTATTCTGGTTTTGCATGGATCATGTTGAGGGTCCAGGGTCTAGAGTGGCTAGTCCAGGGTAACTCAACCTGATAAACACTTGAGCCTCTGGGGTCTAGAGAGACCAGTCCAGGATAACTCAAGTAGTTGTCCATGTGATGACACTCCCATAGTATGTAGCGTAAGTCTCCTTAATAGTTTCTGCATTTGCATCTGGTGGTGTATCTTTGTAGTCTCGTCATTACCTGGTGGGTTATTTTGTATTATTTGGTATTTTGGTATGTATTGGTTATTTGATGTTTATTTATCTTTAGTTGATGGTACCTTTGAGTTAGAAATCCTTCAGGACATTTTCTTAGTTATATTTGATTGAGTTTGTTATTCGAGTTGGGGTTTGTTGTTATCTCCTCAGCACGGTCGGAGTGGACTTTTGGCTCCATGAAGTCGGGTGGTAGTGTTATCTTTTACCATTTGAGATTCTTACATTCCTGTAGCAGTGATGGAGGATGCTTTTACATGTTACCTTTGTCTTATTCTTCATTGGAGGCTTGTTCATTCCTATCTTCTGATGTTCATGATGATTCTTGTATCGGTGCTTTAGAGTTACATATATTGTATTATATTTTATATTATGTTATTGTGACATACCCTACGAATTATGTAGAGGATGTTGTATCATTATGTATACCTTATGGTATTGGATGTAATTGTTATTCATATGAGTTAATTATAATAATTCTTAATCTAATTATTTATTTTGTTGTACGTAATTCTACATCATGGGACCCTCGAGGATTGTTAATTGTAATTGAGTTGTGTATATGTACTTGTTTATGTCTCATGGTTGTGTTTCTTCCACATTGACATCATCATTATTTGTAAACACTTAAGAAAAAAATTATTTTGTAAACATAGTGACTTGTATTAGGTTAAATTCTCCTGGGTTCCCTGGCAGGGCATTACACTAGATATATCAATCAATGCACAAAGAGAAATGTAACAATGCATGCAATGAATATCTAACTACAACATCAAATGTCATGCAAAGGAAATCTAACTAGATTCCTACAATGTAAAATAGTAGATCTAGAGAGAAATCTAACACCAAATTTAGAATAGAAAACGTTATGAGTCAGGCTCACCAAAATCTAATGTATAAACTGGTGATCCAATGTGATTAGACCACCAAGTTATATGTACATTGGGGAAGAAGGATAAAAAGGTGGGGATTCCATTGAATGTAACCCTTAGGAGGATTCAAATCATATTATCACAACCCAAAATGGATGTAGGGGTACTAATGAAAAATCCAAGTCCTTTTAAGGATTTCCATTCAAAGGTCTCTTGCTCTTTCTCTTTCTTATTTGTTTATGTCTTGATTAATTATTTTCTTAAATGTGATGTAAATGAGAATACACATGTAAAAATGGACAACAAGGAATATAGTCAAAGTAAGTGATATGGAATCATAAAGAGGAAATGTACTTACAATGAGGGAAAATGAAGAATGCAAGTTTAGATCAAAAAATAGATTGTCAAACTGTCAGAAACTAAAATAGAGCTAGATCTGGAACCAGGAGATTGAAAGCTGCAAACTGTGAAAATATGAAGGTCTTAGGAATAGGTAAAATTACTTGCTATAGGTCAACTTGGGGCATAAGTTGAGCTTGACCTATACTTAAGATGTTAATAAATATAATTTTTTGATGTGTAGTGTAAACTATAGCTCTAGGTATGCCAAATCGAATCTTGAAAGTTCAAAAGTTCATGAATATGATCCTACACACAAGAAAAAGGGAATTTGTTGGGGGGAAGGTGATTTCCTTGGTCAAGCCCCTATTTATGAATTAACATTGAAATAAAATATGAAAATCAGACAAACATTAGTATTCACCTTGCTTACCAAATCTTTGTGAATGGATATGGATCCACTATCAACAAAGATGCTTGAATGCTTAAATTTTTGTGTAGAATGTATAATTTTGAATGTATTCATAAATTCAATAGATATACAATCACCAAATCATATATCATGGATTCCCATATGCTTGATATCCAATGCTTGAACTCCTTGAATGCTCCTTGAACTTGATAGCTTACTTGCAAAAGATGTAAATTGCTTGCACAAATTTGTCATGTCATGTGTGGATAGATCATGTAGATGGTACGTGGTTCTATCCAAAATGAAGTGAAAATGCCTCCTTTTATATAAATTTGGGTCTCAAATTCGTGAAGGCAAATAAAGGGAAGTGGGAAAGGAAAATACCTTGCATCAAGCCTGGGAGCCAATCAAAATTCAAGACCTAGGGTATAGGTCAAGGTCAACCTATACCTGATGGTGCAAACCTCAAGATAACACCTCCACATACCAAGAGGTATTGAGGGTGTCAGGTGAAATGTAGTGAAATATGCAGGATAAAGCAGGAAATCAAGCATAAATGCATATGTTTTCTAAGAGATCACTAAAATGGGCCCTAATAGGTCCTTGAGCTTCCAAATTAATGGGTGCTAACTTTTAGGATGATACATGTGTATGTATGTATGTGTGTGTGTGTATGCATGCATATATGTATATGTATAAGTGTAAATGTATATATAGGTATACATAGAAAAATAGATTAAGGGTTTGACACCTATTTTATTAAAATTGAGGTTTTGAACCTAGCCTAAGCTAGAGGTAGTTACAAATAGGGATCCACATCATCGAATAAGCAATTCAACTAAGTGTTTAAACTCATTAACATGTCAATTTTTCATTCACTCATCTTTGATCCATCTCTAGTATGTGACAAGAGGATCATATTTAAAGAACCTCCCTTATTTTTCCTTTTATCTTTTTTTTTCTTTTTTCCTTTTCACCACTCTCCACCCTTCCTCCATATCTACAACCTCTTGTTGCATCTTAAAAGAATATTTAGGATTCCTTAACCCTTGATCCAATCTACATAAATCTCCCATGATATCCTTACCATTCCCAATAGAACAAAAACTAGTAATAACACTATCTTTGTTCAAGGATATTTACCTTTCTGTGATCTTTGAAGTTGAGGAATTCTATGTCTTCAACTCCATGACAACTTTCTTACCCTTTTATATTTAAATATCATTTGGATCTTCTTTGGAGATGGTTTCCTGACCTTCCTTTTCCACCAAGTGATGTTGTGATGAAACCTCCTTCCATTGTGTAGCTTATTTATTCACTTTCCATTTAGCACATTTAGCCACAATATGCCCTATTTGAAACCATCTTCAAAATCTAAAATGGATATCTTCATAATCTAAAAGTTGAAACCAATTTTTATTTATAGATTTCAACAAAAAAATGTAAGAAATTTTTCATCGTATCCATTTCCAACAATATACAAGCATAGGTCGTATGAAAAAAACTTAAGGAACCCTCATCCACACTCAAAAATTTATCAAACAAATTCTAAAATTTTTTAAGACAAATTTCAAATTAATATTGTAGTAAAATATTCATAAGTCTTACCCACAACGGAATCTTGTAAAAATATTCAAAAGGAGGGTTGAAGGCTAGGTACCTTGGTTTTAGTAGAAGCATGAACTTGTCCTCCTATCTCCATTAATAGACACATGTATACAATTCTCTTCCTATCATGTGCATTCTCAAAAGTCACCATAAAAATCCCCTTGAGAAGCATGATAAATCTAGGCATTCTCATCCAATATGGGGCTCCAAAACTCTTAAATCCACTTGTTTATAACTCACCAAGGCTTTGGAAAAAAAAGAATCTCCCAATCAGACCTAGCTCAACAAAGAACTTTTCATTTGCTAAAACTTCATTTGAAAACTCTTCCTCTAAGTGTATGAACTAAATATGGGCCTCTGATTTAGCTCCACACTTCAACATAGTCATTGTTCACCAGCTACAGCCGAGAATGAATATCAGATTATTCATCTCACCTGTCTGGTTGATTCAACGTATTACCTTCTATCTAGGTAGGGTTTGAAATTTTCTCTCAGAATCAAGAGCCCTGCAACCATAGAATACTACTAGAATAAAGGATTTATGTAGTTTAATCTAGAAATGAACGTGCAATTAATCTAGAATTTGAGATTAAGCTAGAAAAAATGGAAACAAACTAGATTAAGAAGTGAAATGCATGATTAATCTAAACATGATATTAATCTAGAAATGAATGATTATGCTAAAACAATGAAAGCTTGAATGCAAAAGAGTTCTGGTAACAATGCGATAGCACTTCGTTGCTCGAAAAATTGGGATCTTTTGAATGAGAAATGAGGCTTCTTTTATAGAAATCCTAGGTTCAATCGACGATCGAGATTGAATCGAACGAATAGTGGAGATTGAATGAGAGATTAGTTCAGAATAGAAACTTTCAACAAAGAGGCAGTCAGTTGCCTATTTTTTTGTTTGTTTTAAAGCTGTTAACTATTTTATTCCTTTTTTTTATTTCCAATTAACTCAAAGTTTCATTTTTTGAATTGAAGAGGAGATTTTGGAGAGAATATTTAATTCAAATAAATACAATATTGCCTCATAAGAGGATTTTCTCAATTATTTGAATAATTAAATTCATTTATTTGAGATGAGGATATTTATTTAAAATCAAATATTTATTTAATTCCTTTTTCATGTATTTTAGCTAAGAGGGTCGATTTAATTTAATTAAAGTGCTAGGACTTTATAAAAAAATTAATCAATCATAGGGTTTATTTAGCCAATTTATAGTTGATATTTAGGAATTAAATATGATGTGTGATTAATGTGAATTTGGGTTTTTCTACATTTGACACTAAGTCAAGTAGAGTCAATCAGAAGACAAAATTGCCTAGTACAATAGGACTTTGATGATTAGAAATTGAGAGAATGAGACTAAAATGCAACAAAATTGGTTAGGATAGCAAGATGCTAATTTTGGGGTATTACATTTTTCCCCTCTTTGAATTGATGTGCGAGCAGTGCATTGATTCAAAGAATAGTCTAATGTGACAGTTGATGAGGTTTTCAGGATTATCTCCAGAACGAAGCTTAACCCTTGGAAGTCGAGGTTAGATTGCCAAGACGCTTATTAGATTAAGTTGTAGAATCATCTCCAGAATGAAGCTTGATTCTCCAAAGTCTAAGTTAGATTGCAAAGACCTCAGTCAAATTACCACTTTCGTAAGACTATCCCCAGAATGAGGCTCAATCTTTAGGAGTCAGGGTTAGATTGCCCCAATACCCGTTAACTAAATGATAAATGATGTAGATTTGCAGGACTATCTCCAGAATGAAGCTTAGTCCTTTGAGACCTAGGTTAGATTGTCCAGATATCGGTAAAATATTTTTCGAGAGCCATCTCTAGAATGAAGCTTGAATTTTAGGAATTAGGGTTAGATTGCCCCAATACTTAAGAGGGATTTCAAGAATCATCTCTAGAACAAAGCTTGATTCCCAGGTATCTAAGTTAGATTTCTCATATACCTAAAGATATTTTGAGAACCATCTTCAGAATGAAGCCTGATTCTCAGGGATCTAAGATAGATTGCTCAGATACCTAATAGTAAGATGAAAAGATGCAAGGCACAAAGATGCCTCTAGTGATTCAAGATAGTGGAACATCCAATTTGGACCGTGAGGTACAAAAAATTAAACATGCCCCAAGTGATGAGATGCCCCTAGTGATGAGGAATTTTGATTTAGATCAGATTGATTCAAGAATGATAAGATTTAATGATGCAATCATCATGCCCCCTCGGGAGTGAAATCGAAAGATGACACATCATGAAAGTGATGGACAACAAAAGGTTGTAGATAACGACATAATCAGAGATCTAGGAGAACTCAGAATAGATTACGGATGAATCAAGAAGATGTAGAAGAGAGATGGAGTGATTTTGAGGTCATGTTGACCAAGGTTGACTTTAGATAAAAAGATGAAGAAGTCAAGAAAATGATGATGAGATGTGATGCTAGCAAGAATAAGACATCATAAGGTCAACTACACAAGTGTCCAATCATGTCAGACCTAGGAAATTTAAAACACAATTTTGAGCTATCTAGGAATGTCATATTTTGATTTTGATCCTGAAAATGGATTTAGAGTGATTGATTTAGCCAAGGTTGAAGTTTTCATGCAAAATAGAGTACTTTTGAAAATTAGGTCAAAACCTATACAAGGCCCAGAAGGGTCATTTTCAATTCATTTGCAATCTTTGACTTGGAGTGATTTAGAGAGCTCAAAGTGAGATGGAGAATGTGCTAGTGAGATTACACCAATTTGAGTGCTCCCGAGGTCACAGCCAACCGGTGGCGTACGACCCACATGTGAGTAGTTGATAACCTACCTTGTATTTCAAGTTTTAATGTATTTGGGTAGATTTAGGTAGGATTTTAGGGCATTTTAGGAGTTATTTCGCCAAACTTCATGCGAGGAAATGGTTTCCTCATGAGAGCCAGAAAGGCATCTCACATGAGGAAAGACCCAAAGAGGGCTTCCTCACGTGGGGAACCTTTGTAGGCTCGTGCAAGGTGGTCGATGAAGCCGTGCGAGGAATCCTCCTCAACAAAGATCTCTTGCGCAAGCTGAGACAAAGTCTCGCACAATAGCAAAATCTCATGTGAGGCTCCTACTTCCTCACGTGGGAAACTACTACATAAAATCAAGGTTTATGCCCAAATTAGCTTAGGAATGTGCAAGTAGAGCATCAGAGAGTCAGTCATAGGATAGGTGCATAGCTTCAATTCTTTTTTGCATTGAAGATCATCATGATTAAGGTATTGATCAAGTGTTGTCACTTGCTTTGTAGGTTGACCTCCTTCACATTGTGTTTTGTTCTCACTAGCCTGTGATCAGGATGATAGTGTGACAGCTAGATGATGGAGAATCTGCAGACATTAATGGACTAGGATTATCGTATCTATGTGATGTACCCTATATCTGAGTAAATCACATACTGTTAGGTGCACTAGTCGAGCATTTCCATTTGGAGACAAACACATTCCATTTGCCACAGGGGGAGATGACAGTGACCCCAGAGGATATATATAGGATCTTGAGAGTACCTTTCCATGGCCCACACCTGGAGTATGACACAAACCTAGAACAGGCATAGTGGCACTCTGAGAGATATTCTAGGATGATCTAGTGATGGGATGAGTGATCCCATGGGATGACTTGATCAGCCAGTATGGTGTAGGACATAGGTTGGCAGTTGTATTAGTAGCATTCCTAGGCTGCTACTTGATGCTAGATAGAGAGCAGCATGGGCTGGAGTGCGGCTAGGGATAGATGCTGCAGAGGATGTTGGCACAACCACTAGTGAGATTTGGATGGGGCCAGTGTATATTAGCATAGATGTATCATGAGATGCACAAGATCATGTATTGGAGTTCACAGACCATGGCCACAAGAGTGGTGATACTATAGATATGGGCTTGGGAGCATCTTCCCATGTGCAAGCTAGTGTTTCATGATACAAGACAATCATTAGAGCCTTACAAATATAGGTACGATGACCTGATGACTTAGCCAACATTGGGTAAGACTGAGTAGTGGCGAGCTTCGCTAGATGACATGGTAGTTGTGGATAGGGACAGAGGTCTAGGATGATGCCAGACATGAGTTGTAGTACATGTTTTTTTCATGCCCTCTAATTGGTTGCATCATTGCTATTATTGAGCGCTTCCCACTATCACAAGTCCTAAGGTAGTTTGGTATGTTGCATGATATATCTCAGGAGTATTATGCATGCACTCACTTTGCCGATGAGGTGAAGAAGGTTTGGATGGAAAGACTTGATCAGGGTTGATGCATGATAGAGGTACGAGTAGCACCAGCCTGATGGGATTACATGGCATTTGTAGCTGATGGGGGGATGACACCAGCCTACTCAGATCATTTATTAGGACATCCATACCCCTGATTTATAGATCCTATTAGTATGGGCCAGCAGGCACAACAAGTCATGCAGCCTCCACCATAGTAGTAGTAGGCAACACAATAATAGATACCCTAATAGAGGACTAGGTAGACTTCCATTCCTCTGAGGCTGATGGGGATAGATCCTAGTGTAGGTAGTAGTGGGGGGTAGGATAGGTTGATGAGATAGAGGACAAGTGATTCATCATAGCAGTAGCCTCCTAACAAGGAGGCACAGGTCAAGGATGTAGCCATGTAGGATCAAGCTACACAGGGTCCCCCCAGGAGACAAGACCGCACAGCTATAGGATATACTACGGAGGACTCGGGATAGATTGAGACAGGCTCAGTAGGAGCTGATGGATTGTGATATATAGGTCATAGTTTGGGATACCCAGATAGCAGAGAGGGATTGAGAGATCAGAGAGTTGGGGAGGTGTTTTCTAGGGCTTAGATAGAGACTTGATATGAGGTTTCCTAATTAACCTATTATTATGCAACATATGTAGGTGCAGTGCCAAAGGTAGTGAACCAGGTTCCACAGTTTTTAGAGTATGTCAGGGCACAAGTAGTTCCATAGGGGCCTCCTCCACAGGCACCACCGCAACAGGACATACCACCTCCTCCAGGTGGTGATGGGCAGGGCTAGATGAGGATTGAGATATCAGGATGTATTGTAGCCCCATTTTGGATAGACTGTGCTTGAGTAGCACCAGTTTTGTACTAACACTCTTGATATATATATATATATATATATATATATATATATATATATATATATATATATATATATATATATATATATATATATATATATATATATATATATATATATATATATATATATATATATATATATATATATGTGTGTGTGTGTGTGTGTATGTATGTATGTATGTATGATCTCATCTTTTGGTATCATTATACTTATGTATATTTCTTTGGATGTGTATGCTTTATGAGATGTATCCTAAATGATTAGATGGATAGATATGAGATGTATGGCATGTATGGATATGAATATATACATGTTTTTATTGTTATGAATGTATGCAATGTGAGATGCAATGTTGGATAAATGCAATGTATGATGTGATTTATTCTTATGATGAATGCACATGTATATGAATACGTAAATGTAAATGTAAATGTTTATAGATTATGAGAATGCATTTTGATGGATGTAATGCAATGTATGTTATACTAATCATCTCATGTAGGATATCACAATACGCAATAGGTACTAACCAAAAGAATGTTCTTGAAGATCAAGAGCGAGGATCAGTCACTTGTGTAGTCAAGGTGAACCCAGGATGTAAGATGAGAACTCTCTTATAAATCTAGAAGAATACAACAAAGAGAATCACAAAGTACTATCACAATGCATGCCTAGAATGAAAATGCAAGCCTAAGCTAGATGAAATCCCTAGGACTTGGTTGCTAGACCCATTAGATAGCTATCATCATAGAGCATTTATTATAGGATGTCATACAACCCTCACTGACATTGAAATCATGAGAATATGAATATGACATTAGTCTTTAGAGTTGTCAGAATGAGGTGTAAGCATTAAGGCACAAGAAGCCAGAATGACTTGAACACATATTCCTTTTGATTTAGCAAGTTAACATAAGCATGAAAGAACAGTTGCTAGGATGACCTGAATGTTTCTTGCGTACAAACACACCAGACACATGATAGTGGCTTCTTTTTCTAAGTGATTAATGAGTATTTTTAAGAAATCTCATAGTGAACCTAACATTCACTTAGTAGGATGAGCATTAGAATTTCACTTGTAGCAGAAGAAGTCACTTAAACAGGCAAGGAGAAGGACCAACCTCACCAAAGTTTCCATATAAAAGGAGTCAAGGTACACATGGCCATCCAACATGAGATGAAGGCTCTCATAGTGGACACCCCTCTTATATAGATTCCTTAGATCATTGGAACTAAACCGGAAAATAGAAAGCAAAGAAAAGATCATGCCCCCAGTCCTGACAGCTCTTAGTCAAGATAGATGTCGTTGATTTTCTTGAGGAGGAATGACAAAGTGAAAAGATCAAGAACACAAAAGAAAAGCTTAGCATGTCTCAGATAATTACAATTATAATTTCAGTTTCAGTGGATTGATGTCAGATCAAAAGGATACAACACATATGTGAGAACTCTCAATAGGACAATGATAGTAGACAGACATAGTGAGAATCATTGGTGACTGACCCAAGAGAGAGTCTCAAGGAGAGATCATAGAATAAACTAAGTATTAATAGGTAGATGTAGTGAGAGCCACTGGTGACTAATACAAGGAAGATTCTTGAGGAAAGAGATCTTAGTATGAATGAAACATCAGTAGGCAGACGCAGTGGGAACCACTAGTGACTGATGTGGGAGATCTAATAGCTAAGCATTAGTAGGAAGACATAGTGAGAACTATTGGTGACTAACATGAGAGAAGATCCTCCGAAGGTGATAGGATAATGCCCCCTAGACTAGGATGGGTGCCCCCTGAGTGTGACCAGTTTCAATCCATGTAAATTCAAGCATAGTCTCAAAGGTAACTAAGAGCACGTGCATGAGCTAGTAAACTAAAAGCAGGAAAGCAGGAAAGCAACTGTACAAAGCCAAGTGGTGCTACGAAAGGTATATCATTGTGAAACAAGAGGTGTCTGTTTACCAGGTTTTCACCTTCTTGGCAGGATTTTATTGCTTTTGCCACCATGACTTCTGTTTACCAGGTTTTCATCAATGGCACATTTTTTTCTTATTCAATTTTTTGTATTTTCATTTTTAAATTTTTTTTTGTATTTTTTATTTTTTTATTTTTTTTAAATGATGCATCAAAGTGCCTGTTTACCAAGTTTTTGCTAAGATGACCATTTTTTTAGGACATTTTGCAATTTTTAGGATTTTTTTAGAATAGAGTATGTAGATGGAGCACTCAGAAGATGTCTCAGCTATAGAATCACTTCAGGTGCAGAGCGTTGATTGGCTCTTTGAGCTATTCTCCTTCAGAAGTAGAGAGTTGATATGCACTGGATCCAAACGTTGCAGTAACAATATATGAAAGGAGCCAATTTGGCTCAAACTTTCCCTTTTGGATCTGTTGTTGTTGATTCTTAGGGTTCTCTCTCAGGATGAGATCACCCACTTGGAAGTCCCTTGGTTTAACTTTCTTATTATAGCTCTTAGACATCCATTTCTGATATGCTCAGAGATGATCGAATGCTGCTTGATGGTGTTCATCTAGTAGTTTTTAGCTCTTATAGCTGAGATATTCTAATGTCTTCATCAATGATGAGGCCTTTCAGAGAGACTTGCAAAGTAGAAATCTTGACCTCAATAGGTAGTAAAACATCTTTTTTGTAAACTAAAGCAAAGGGGGTGGCCCCTTTTGGTGTTTGGATACTTGTTTGATAGGCCCATAAAGCTAGATTAATCTAGAGGTACCAATCTCTACCAGATTTGTGAACTGTGTGGTGCAGTATCTTAAGGATCACCTTGTTTGATGCTTCCACCTATCCATTACCCTGGGGATAATAGATGGAAGACCAATGCTGAGTAATCTTGAACTTAGAGCATAGCTCTTTTAGATCCTTATTCTTGACTTTCCCCCCATTGTCAGTGACTATTGAGGAGGGTACACCATACCTGTAGATGATGTAATTCAGGATAAAGATGGCTATAGACATGCCATTTGCTATTGTCATAGGTATTGCCTCGACCCATTTTGTGAAGTAGTTTGTAGCAGTGATAATGAACTTGTGTCCATTTGATTAAGAGGGATGAATTTGACCCACCAAATCAAAGGCCTATTGCTGAAATGGCCAAAAGGTAATGAATGGGATTAGCTCCGTGGTGGGAGTGTGAATCAAATTCCCATGAAGTTGACATTGTTTACAAGCCTTAGCATACTGTATAGCTTCTTTCTCCATATTAGGCCAATAGTAACCAGCTCTAATAAGTTTATGAGCTAGTATCAGACCACTCGAATGGGATCCATAGATGCCTTCATGCACCTCAGCTAACACACGTTTGGACTCGTTGGGTTCTAAAAACCTAAGGAGGGTACCATCTAGACCTCTCCTATACAAGTCATTAGCTATGATAATGTACCATGAAGCACTATGGATTAGGTGACATTTCTCATTCTGGGTGTAAGTGTCTGGAATGATATGATCACGGAGATAGGAATAGATATGATGGTAGTGGGATGAATCATGTCCAATGACTAAATAGATCATCCTAGATTTGGGGGAGTCATGGGATGGGTAGTGTAACATCTCCACCAGGAATTCATGTCGGAAGTCATTTTCTAGCATTTGTAACATGGAAACAAGAGTAGCCATGGCATCAACTACTTTGTTGTCTACTTGTGGTATCTACTAGAAAGTGACATGTGCAAAGTATTTTCTTAGGTCATCGACCATCCATTTGTAAGGTACCAATTTTTCATCCTTTGTTTGACAAATGTCATTGACTTGGTTGATGACAAGCTGTGAATCTCCAAAGATTTTTAGTTCATCTACTCGCCATTCAATGGCTATCTTCATGTCATTGATTAGGGATTCATACTCAACAATGTTATTTGTACAAGGAAACAACATTTTATATGCCTTTGGTAAAGAGTACCTCTATGGTGTAATGAATAGTATTCTAGCACCTAACCCCTGTGTTAGGAATAGTCCCAAGAGATAACTGGGAGCGCGGGGGGGGGGGGGTGAATCAGTTATCTACAAGTTTCAATTCTTTATCCAATTAAGTATACTTAAACATAAAGCATAAACACAATGAAAAAAAACTTGAACACAACACCAATATTTTGGTTATGGGGAAACCCAAATAGGTAAAAACCCCGATGGGAATTGATGAGAGCATTTTATGTCCCAAATTATACCATATTTTAGCCTTCGTATAAGCCTTCACACTCATTTCTATCCCCATTTTATATTCCATTTTATCCTTCTATATTGCATATGATCTAATATTTATGAGTAATATTTAATCTAGTTATTAGATAGAATATGTGAATAAATAGATGAGATTGTTTTTATCTAACAAGTTATGGTTCTTCCTGTCGCATGCTATATATCTTCCTGTAGCTATTTTAGAAATACAAAGTTCCATCCACTTTGAAATGTATTGCTTGCTATATCTTATTGGCATTCATTATTTCCTCAACAATTTAAAGCATTATTCCTTCCAAGAATATTAACCAAGGAGTATGTTGAGAAAGAACATGACAGGAATAATTACCAACTAAAAATAAGGACAGTCAGTTTTGCATTTCCTTTTACGAATAGATACGGATGAATCTCAAAAATCTGAGACATGGGTATTGTCCAGAACATGCCCAATTACAATCCCAAGTGATAGAATCTTCAAAAAGTGGATGATGGAAAAGTTTGAGGCCATTTTCAAAATGTGATTTTTCTAGTTTACTATTATGGGTTTGGACTTCAATTTTCAAAATTTGTTCCATCTTTTGCTGCTATTACCAGCTCAACACATAACTTTTCCAGCTTAGCTGAATTCATACGTGGAGAGGATATTGCAGACTAAATTGAAGGGATTATGGATCATTCTATTATTTAGATTGATGGTTGTACATGCAAACAATGAATGCAGTTGAAATAGCATATATTACAGCTGAGATTTATTCCCAAGAATTACGTGGCTGTTAAAAAAACCCATGCAATAAATAACTACATTATTATTGCTGCTAAGGAGATGAAATACTATTGTTAAGAGGGATATCCAAGCCTCACGTGGAAATCCCAATAATTAGACTTTTCCAAACTGTTACAAAATCGTGGTTCAGCAAATGTGAACGTAGGAAATAGTATTCTGTTTGAATGATGACAACAAATTGGCTATTCTTTGCAAGCCATATATTTTGTTATAACTTTGTTATGTAATAGCCACTCTTTTTATAGAGTGCATAACAAAGTAGTTATTAAATTTCTAAAGCTACATCTATATAAGCAGCAGAAGTAGTGAGGATATAGATATGTATGTTTTTCTGCAGATTTTTAATATATAGCTTCCAACAAGGAAAACATTATTGTGTGCAGGTTTGAATGTTATTATTTTGAAATGAATAAAAGCAGCAGATTTTGCATGGTTAAAGTAACATAGAACTTGGTTTTCTTCACAGTAACATAGAACTTAGTTTTCTTCACTCACCTTGCAAACTAGAGAAAGGGCCCGCTCTTGGGATGTTTGGTGAGGTTATTAGTATTGTGAATTATTGTAGATTGTGTGTTGATAATTGTTGTAGCTTAAGTTTGGTTTATTTGATTGTTAATAGAATAAGGTTTCTCTCCAATTCAATAGTTAGTCTATATAAATAATTCTGCTGTTAGATTAATATCATAGCTGGGTAAAACAAATTATTACGTTCTCATTATTATACAAATTATTAATAATAACGAGCATATTCTGAATTTGCTATCATATTAAGAGATAAATCAATATAGCATTATCATATTTATATTAGTAAAACATTATATTAGATTAGTTATATGCTTGGTGTTAGTATTGTTTCCTCTAGATTAGTTGAATTTGTGATTTGTTACATTTGTTATCCTCATAGTTGTTAATATTTATTTATGTTTCTAATGTTCCTATCGCCAGGAAGTGATAGTTCCTGTCGCTAGGATTTCTTTAGTTTTTCATAGATTCAATTTTGTGTGTTGTAGTTGCATTCATAATCCCTCATCTCACAACTATCATCCCTTGATGGCATATTGCTCGGACACCTTTCGCAAGCTTATTCTCTTAGATTGACACGTATAGACCAGCTGAACTTCATTATAAATCATTAATTCTTCTTATTATTTGCCCCAGTGTTGGCCTATCATTTTGGCACCGCTGCCGGGGAAAGGTGTCAAAGGCATGTTAGTTTGCTGATTTGAGTTAGGAACAATGCGTTAGGATGAACACTTTTGCAATTGCTAGCCTTGCTTAAGTAACTAATTTTAATTTGCGTTGGTTAAATCATATAGATGCATTGCTTTAGAAGTTTGTTTTAGAGTTTTCAAGTAGGCATTAGACATTTGATTCACTAGTTGTCTTAGAAATTAGATTCCATTTTACATTATCATAAGTTGTTGTGAGTTATTGGTAAAGACAAGAAATTTTTGAAGAAAAATGTTAAAAATGATGCCTTTTCAATGTTGTTCAAGTATATCAATTTTGGTTGAAAATTGTTTCAAAAATGCAAAATTTGAAGAGAATGCAAGAGGCAAAATGTGCTTAGCATCGGGGGTGCTGCCCCTTGACCCTGCCTTGTACTGCGACAGGGAGCACACCTTGGGTGCTGCCCTAGGACCCCGCAAGGGGCGTTGCCCCTTGACCCCACTGGTGGCTGCCGCCCCCAGACCCCCGCCTTCAAATTTAAAAACAAAAGAAGAACTTGGTGGGGAAAATGCGCTGATCAAAGGTGATATTTTAATACCCTCTCTACCTAATGAATGCATCTTTAATGATCTTGATCTTCCATTGTCACAGGTATGTAAAGATGATATCTTTATATCTGACCAAGAAAATATCATCGATGAATTCTTAGAAAAATGTGATTTTGATGATGAAATTTTAACCACTTGTTGTTCTCATTGCTACAGGAAAGATGATTAGTGCATATGCCTGAACAATCAAGAGCAAATGGTGAATGAAGTACAAGATATCTGTGAACCTTGCCATGATAAGGATGAACATGAACAATTCTTCCTTGTACCTAGTACTCCATGTCAAATACCAACCCAAGAAGATCAAGGTATGCATTATGTTGGTAACATAGATTGTCACTTTATTTCATTACCAAGCCATCACATTTCTTCAAAATATAATTACCCACATAATATGAATCATGAATACTCACAACAACCACCATATCCATCCTTACCACCTTTATTCCACCCATCCTACTTATTCCCATCTACTTTATCTCCTTCATACTTCTTACCATATTCATTATCTCATTCACATCATATTCTACCCACTCCACCATATCCACCAAAGGAAACTATATTGCCTCATAAAACACTTCATAATAAGGTGGTTAATAGTATATATAAACTTTTATGGATCCCTACACAATCTAATGATATGCTTGAAATTGATAAATCAACATTGGAATGTATTGATACATATAAGGGATGTGATTTTGGTTTATTTAACTTTGAAGAACAATATTATTTATTGAATTATAATCAACGTTGTTCTTCTTTTCTACTTAGTGAATTCCAATTACCTACAAATGAGCCCATACTTCAAATTGCATCAATATTAATTAATGGACTCATGAGTATGTGTGTTAATATCAATCATGAACTAAGTAATTTTCAGCCATATGCATTCCATACTCCACAAACATGCTACCAAATCCTCCAATATCTATATTTTATTACTTTTGTACTTATGCATATTGATCTTTGGAGGCCTATGGTTAAACTATGTATCCCCCACATACTTGTTGATTTGGGACCAATAATTGATTAAGCACAATTAAAATGGATTATATGCATTAATGACCAAACAACATATGTTATAATTGGATGAGCATTATTTGTCATTGTTAAATCTATCCATTGTCCCAAGATGACCAAATACACTATGGATGATTCATTTATTTAGCAAGGATCAAGGTATTACTATCTATATATTTTTCATTCTTGGTTCTTGTCTCTTAAGATGATCATTCATTGATTACAAGCACTAAATCCATTTCTTGATTCCTTGGATGATTCAAATTCCCCATGCTTTTATAAACCTACAGTTCATTTGGGAATCCATCCATCGAATTATTGAAATATTTGATTCAATAAGACTCACAAAATTCTAAAGATGTGTTACTCTCTTCGGGTTACCTAATTTCTTTGATTATCCTAATGCTTTGTGACCTTGTGGCATGAAATTAAGTTTGGGGGGGAATCCTTCTAACTTTGTGGTGCTAGGATGATTTCCAATCAAGATTCATTGATTGTTTCATTGGTACTTTTTAGAAAACTTCACCATGTGACATCTAAACAATTCAAGGTATGTATTCTTATGTTGATTAACATTGGTATAATCATTGTAATCACATTATTTTGTTTTTATCAAGTGTTTATTTATATTAATGACTCTACCTACCATTTGTATAAATGCATTACTCACTTAATGGTAGGGTTATTAATTAGATAAAAATTGTTTTACTATGCTTGATATGCTTGGTTTCGAGAATATGGTTACAGGTCTATTGTTTTGGTTAGGTACAAAACCAATTGATGATGCTTCTCTACACAAGCATTGCAAAACACACTATGTTAGCTTTGTTAACATTGTGTGGGCTTGCTAGCTATCTGGTGCATCTTAGTTTCACTTGTGCTTCACTATTCAAGATCACATGTCAATTTTGGCATAAGGTGTTCATTTCCTTGAGATGCAATTTCTTTTCTTTGGTGATTTATCACTTGGAGGAAAATATACAGCATGGTCTATGTGATTCATGATTATTCAACAACACATCTGATGATACTTTGAATACAATACTAGCCATCACACTCCTTCATTAAGTTGTGTCTCCTCCTCTTGAAATTTCTATGGACACATTGGAGACTATCATTGGTGATCCTGTTTTGTCATTATCAAAACACTATGTCATATGAGTATCATCATCCTTGTGAGTACTTCTTTCATACAAGTGTGCTAGTACGTGTTCCCAATCTCTACAAGGCACTTCTAAATTTAGAAGTGTGAGATACATAGATCAAGGTTGATTTGTGTGAGTGTTTCAGTATTTCCAAGTTTGTGGAGATTATTCATAGTCATGATTCCAAGTTCATTATGTAATCAAGTTTCAACAGTGCCTTCTGTGAGGTCATGGACAAAACTCAAATTTTGGATGGTATCATTATCCATCATCCATGTCAGGATTTCTTGATCTTTGGTCATTCTATGTAATTATTAAAAAAGAAAAAAATGAAAAAATGGAAAAATGAAAGAAAAAAAGAAAAAAAAAGCAATAAAAGATCCAATAATGAAAACCTTCGGGCGTTGTTGGCCAGTTAATATCTGAAAACTAGTTTCTGGCAGATATTAATTGCAAAATAAATTCTTAATGGTGAAAATTGTTTTTACAGTGCCATTAAGCGGTGAGTGATTGAAAACTGGCTTGCCAGCGGTCACTTGTCGTTATCAAAAATTGAAAAAAAGAAAAAAAAGAAAAAAGAAAAAAAAAAGAAAATGAAAAAAATGAAAAAATATTGAAAAAAAATGACCAAAATGCAATAACTGGTGTTCTTGGTTTTTCTACCAATCATTCTTTTCAGGAACACTCAATGGATTTTGTGGTTCTTTAGCTCTTGGGACCTCCTGTCACTCCCTCTTGAATTTCTTCTTTAGCGTGGTCATCAACACTTTGATCACCTATAGTATGTGCTACTTGCTCAATTGAGGTGTTTTAGTGGAATGTGCTACCCACTGTTTGTTCTACATTGCTTTCAGTTTGGTGGTGGTGGCTCCTACAATTGCAGTCTCTATCCCAATTTTTGGTTCCTTCCAATGGTATACTCCTTGGTGATTTTAGTTCGATGGAGCTCTTTTGTGGTGTTGCAGTTCTGGATGCCTATCTTCATTCCTTGTTGATTCATCCATTTTGGAGGTGCCAGTCACTGAGTTGCTCTATGTTCCACCATTGGTCTTCCTACACATGCATGTTGGTAAAACAATCAATTTTGTCTTTCCTTATTTTATCTCTTAACTTTATTTGTATTACTTATTATGTTGATCAATATGAAACAATCCTCCCTATCCTCTCCTTGTTTCCCATGGACAGTCAACCTTTCCATTTGGGGGAGGAATGTCATCCTATTATCTTCCATCCATCGCCCTTACTAAACCCATCATACTATATCCATCATATAATAGCCTTTGTTTTGTCTTCCATCTCTCCTATTTCACCCATTTAAACTCCTCTTGTGCAAATTGAGATAAATTTATCCTATATATAACTTTGTGAACCATGATGCTATAAAAAAATGAAAATAAAAGAAAAGAGAAAAGAGAAACAACTAATGAAAAGTTAAAAGAGATATCCCTATTGAAAAAGAAAAAATAACAAAGCTTGTCATGTGAAGCAAAAAAAGGGATTTGTGTTTATGGGTTATCATGGTTCGGGGTGGAGATAAAGCCAAAACCGTAAATTCAAAGTTCTTCTCGTTCACATCAAAAACCTCTTGATCATAATGATTGCACGAGGACGTGCAATAAGCTAAGTTGGGGGGAATGATGAGAGCATTTTATGTCCCAAATTATACCATATTTTAGCCTTCGTATAAGCCTTCACACTCATTTCTATCCCCATTTTATATTCCATTTTATCCTTCTATATTGCATATGATCTAATATTTATGAGTAATATTTAATCTAGTTATTAGATAGAATATGTGAATAAATAGATGAGATTGTTTTTATCTAACAAGTTATGGTTCTTCCTGTCGCCTGCTATATATCTTCATGTAGCTATTTTAGAAATACAAAGTTCCATCCACTTTGAAATGTATTTCTTGCTATATCTTATTAGCATTCATTATTTCCTCAACAATTTAAAGCATTATTCCTTCCAAGAATATTAACCAAGGAGTATGTTGAGAAAGAACATGACAGGAATAATTACCAACTAAAAATAAGGATAGTCAGTTTTGCATTTCCTTTTGCGAATAGATACGGATGAATCTCAAAAATCTAAGACATGGGTATTGTCCAAAACATGCCCAATTACAATCCCACACGGCAGAATCTTCAAAAAGTGGATGATGGAAAAGTTTGAGGCCATTTTCAAAATGTGATTTTTCTAGTTTACTATTATGGGTTTGGACTTCAATTTTCAAAGTTTGTTCCATCTTTTGCTGCTGTTACCAGCTCAACACATAACTCTTCTAGCTTAGCTGAATTCATACATGGAGAGGATATTGCAGACTAAATTGAAGGGATTATGGATCATTCTATTATTTAGATTGATGGTTGTACATGCAAACAATGAATGCGGTTGAAATAGCATATATTATAGCTGAGATTTATTCCCAAGAATTACGTGGCCGTTAAAAAAACCCATGCAACAAATAACTACATTATTATTGCTGCTAAGGAGATGAAATACTATTGTTAAGAGGGATATCCAAGCCTCACATGGAAAGCCCAACAATTAGACTTTTCCAAACTGTTACAAAATCATGGTTCAGCAAATGTGAACACAGGAAATAATATTATGTTTGAATGATGACAACAAATTGGCTATTCTTTGCAAGCCATATATTTTGTTATAACTTTGTTATGTAATAGCCACTCTTTTTATAGAGTGCATAACAAAGTAGTTATTAAATTTCTAAAGCTACATCTATATAAGCAGCAGAAGTAGTGAGGATATAGATATGTATGTTTTTCTGCAGATTTTTAATATATAGCTTCCAGCAAGGAAAACATTATTGTGTGCAGGTTTGAATGTTATTATTTTGAAATAAATAAAAGTAGCAGATTTTGCATGGTTAAAGTAACATAGAACTTGGTTTTCTTCACAGTAACGTAGAACTTAGTTTTCTTCACTCACCTTGCAAACCAGAGAAAGGGTCCACTCTTGGGATGTTTGGTGAGGTTATTAGTATTGTGAATTGTTGTAGATTGTGTGTTGATAATTGTTGTAGCTTAAGTTTGGTTTATTTGATTGTTAATAGAATAAGGTTTCTCTCCAATTCAATAGTTAGTCTATATAAATAATTCTGATGTTAGAATTATATCATAGCTGGGTAAGACAAATTATTACATTCTCATTATTATACAAATTATTAATAATAACCAGCATATTCTGAATTTGCTATCATATTAAGAGATAAATCAATATAGCATTATCAGATTTAATTAGTAAACCATTATATTAGATTAGTTATATGCCTGGTGTTGGTATTGTTTCCTCTAGATTAGTTGAATTTGTGATTTGTTACATTTTTTATCCTCATAGTTGTTAATATTTATTTATGTTTCTAATGTTCCTGTCACCAGGAAGTGACAGTTCCTGTCGCTGGGATTTCTTTAGTTTTTCATAGATTCAATTTTGTGTGTTGTAGCTGCATTCATAATCCCTCATCTCACAACTGTCATCCCTTGATGGCATATTGCTCGGACACCTTTCGCAAGCTTATGCTCTTAGATTGATACATATAGACCAGTCAAACTTCATTATAAATCATTAATTCTTCTTATTATTTGCCCCAGTGTTGGCCTATCAGGAATCGACACCCACTAATAATCTGCACTAGAGTATTATGATCCTTGTTAGAAGATCCTTAACCCTGTTAGGAGTTGCTTTACAATGTATTTAGTATAGTAGAACTGGTCAAGGGTCAGACCTTGTTAGGAGTATTTTACAATTAACCCTGTTAGGGGTGAGGATGCACTATTTGAGAGCACACTACTCAAAGGGGTGAAGGCTACAACCTTCTGAATAATAGATACACACTATATCTCGATCTTGGTGAACTGTGCTTTGACCTATTGTCTGGATCAATTCTAATGTATAGCACAAACACTTTGCTTGGTGACATAGACCTTCTTTTGATGGCTCAATACTTCACACACTCTGCTCTACTCTTCACAATCAATTCTGAACCACACCTTAGCAATCACAAATGACTGCCTACAAATTTCATTCCTTTAAATGATATAATCAAGTTGGCCCATTAGAACCACCTTGAAATCATATTAGAAAAACCATAACATACTCCAATAATAATTTTTTTAGCTCTACTAAGCACACAACACATTTTGGGACCTGTCCAATATTAATAAATGTAGACACACGCTACATACTGTCAGCTCTACCAAAATAACTAAATCTTTCTCCTCAAGTTGAATTACATCTTGCACTCTTAAATGAACATTATTAAATCTTCTCCAATCACTAATCTAAGGGTGCATACCATAATGATAGGCGCAACTACTGTACCAACATAATCTTTGTCAGCTCTTTTGAATAAACATAGGAAACTACTACTGGTGAAAGATGACTGCATAACTTCACTTCTATTGATCATCAGACTCTGCATCCATGAATGTAACCTCACTAAAATTTCTCCATCACATATCCAAATGCACAAGGTTCCATGATAACTATACAGACAATCACTCATAGAACATTGCATGTTACTCTGTCAGGAACATTGTTGACAAAAGATACTATATAACTATCTGTACTAACAGTTAACCTCTGTGTCCATTATATCATGTTGATAACATATCCATGGTGCATATACTAAAGGCTTACTACATAAGTCTTCTACACATGATACTTACCATATGTTGTCATCAATGACAAACATACAGTCAGAACTGGCTTGCTAGCAAATCTCCAACAATCTCCCCCTTTGGCATTGATGGCAACATATGGAATGAAAAATGCCACCAACCCAAATGAACAATTTTTTTATAACATTCTCCATTTCCTCATCAAGAACTCCCCCAAGGATGAATCCTCCATTTGTTGCAATATTCTTCAATATTCTCCATTTCCTTAATTGAACTGCTTTCATGACTGAATGTTAGTCCCCCTTAGTGTATTACTCCTTTACTTTGTTTTTCATGACTATATATTACTCCCCCTTTGACATCAATGGAAAAGGGTGTGTTAGCACTCTGTAAAATTTTCATGGTTCTCCCCTTTTTATTTTGGTCTCTGCAATCATTTTTGTCTCTCTGGCCTTGAAACCCTTGCAAATTTTCAAAAACTAGCCGTTGGTGAAAAGTACCCTTTGTTATACCCTAACCCTACTCTAATTTCATGTTACTTTTTGTTGGCCACTAAAGTTCTAAATCTGCATGTGCTATTTAAATGCGACCACTTTACCATGTTCACGGTTAGGTTTTTCATGTGTCGGCGGGTCCCCTTTAATCTTTCCTAGGTTCCTAGTTCCCTGCCAAAATAATTTTCCTAAGTCCCGAGCTTTAATTTTTCCCATGTTTCGGCTTTGTATTTTCCAAGGCCCGACGCTCTGACACCATCTCCATCTAACAGTGGGCATATGTTCGCAAGCAATATGTCAGATGCATGAGATCTTAAGACTGCCATTGATCTCATTAGGTGACGTTGCCTTTCCTTTTAAGTGGGTCCACATGCCAGGTGTGCCATGTCAACATTTTCTTATTGTTCCATGTGTAAACAACTCAGCATGTGTTAGTGGGACCTAATTTTCTAATGGGTCAGAGGGTCCTGACATCCGTAATCCATCCAACGATGGGCGTAAGTTCTCATGGAATTTGTCAGAGGCTTGAGATCTTATGCCAGTCATTGATTCTCCTTTATGACAGAGCTTCTCAGATAGGTGGGTCTGATGACATGTATGCACAAGTGGCAACATCTTACTAGTCCATGTTGTGTGAGTTGGACGTGTTGTCAGGCAGGCCCGGTATCTCAATCAGGAGATTTAGGATCAACGGTTGGCATAAGAGCGTGTAGAATCTTCGAAGCCCTTCAGATCTTGCGCTAGCTGTCTGATTTTCTAGATGGCTTAATGTTCTTAGTGGGGCCATTTTCTAGGTGGTGTGTATTTGTTCAAATTTTATTGGTTAGCATGGGTGATGTGGCAAGCTGGGGTCGTTGTCAGGGGGATCAGTGACTAGGACAAGATCTACGGTTGGCATAAGTTCTCATGAGTTTTGTCAAAGCTATGAGATCTTACGCCTGTTGTCTGATTATAAGGCTTACAGAAGGTGGGTCCTATTTTAGTGTGATTGAGTGGCAATAGTGAATGACATAATGACAAGTGGCATAAAGTGGGCCCAGGTGGGGTCTAAGGTATAGCGGTCCTGACAAAATGTTTAGCGGCCTGATAAGTTTTCAAAGGGGTTCGCTCATTCACATGATAAAATGGTGGCATTCTAAAAGTCTTGGTGATTCAGTGAACAAGGTCATGTAATTTCTAAATCATTTGGCGGAAGTAAAAAGTGTTCTGCGAATTGACAAAAGCCTTTGTCGCATGGTCGCTAAATGTAAACTAGGATTCCTATAAAGAGTAAATCATAAAGACCGTGAAACATGAGGATCAGACGGTCATGACTTAAAGTTGATCTGAGTTCAAATTTTGACCGCCGATCTATTGTAGGTGCCATAAAGTGACCATTTATATTCAAATTCAAATTTTTGCAGAGGGTTTGCAATGACAAAAAGTACCAGAATTCAATTTTTTAGTGGCTAGAGTGGGTGGAAATGGTTGTCAACTGTTTCAGTGTGGTCCAGGGTACCATGGGCAATTGCAAAGGAGTGTCTTGCCATGGGAAAGTAAATGAAGTAGTACTCAAGATGTGTTGCAGGGGTCTTTTTGGTTGGATTTCTTGGGGTTTTGTGATGATTTTGTACTTGGGACTTGTACAGGGCTAGATAGCTATTGAAATTGGACTATTTGAGCTTACCAGCTGCAGCTTGGTCCTAGTGGTGTCTGTGTTAACTCCTCAGTGGTGTTAGGTGGTTTTTAATTTTTGAGTTGGGAATGATCATTATGCTTCTATTGTTACTGTTATACACTGAATTTGTGCCTCTAATCTCAAGCTCTCATAGTCTTGATAATCCAATATATCATGGGAATCATCTCAAGGTTGTGGGACCTTTTGCTAACTGAGATGAGACCTCTAGATTCTAGGCTAGTTCCTCTTGGATAATCACCCTGATTTTCTCTTAACAAGAAAGTAAACTTTGAGGGGAAAGGGTTAGAAGGAATGCATGAAAGGGAAATGACATGAAGCAAATCTACCTACTAGGTGATGCATCGAAACTAGGGTTTGGATCTCAGTATAGAGGGATGAGATCAATAGAGGAATTAGGTCTAATAGGTCACCACTCACTAGATAGGTTTGCATCAGTATTTCATAGGGGGGCTTGAACAGAAAACTCAACCTATGACCTGCAAACAAACATCCTTTTTTGCAACTAGGTGTAGGAATGAGACAAGGCCGCTAGGGGTTGTAGTATACCTGCAAAACACCTAAATCAGATTAGACATAGGAAACACACAAAATTGTAGAAAGCAAGAGGAACTAGGAACCCCAATTTCTATTGACAACATTCATAAACTTCAATCCAATAAGAGATAAACTCAGACAAGAAGGGCATGAGGACAAAAAGAGTGCCACAGAATGCTTTGCAATATTTGAATTCATCAATGAAAATTTACAAGATGTGGGAAACCAAAGAGCAGGAAGGAATGCTACAGATATTTTTCCAAGAAAAGAGCCTTTTCCTTTTTACAAAATGTCCATTTTGAGCTCAAAAGCTCCAAAAAAATAATATATACAACCCTGCATGCAGGCAGGAATAAAAAATATCTCAATTAGGGCTATAGAGGTTTACAATAAAATATCCAACCCTAAATCAATCCAATCTAGCCATAAATGTACATGAAAATATCCCAGCAGATCAGCTATATTTTATTTGCGTGTTCACTTCATGTTTATTCCTGAAAAAATCTGGCCGCCATGATCCATCTACCTTCCTACAACTCGGGCTTGACATAACTATAAAAATCTGATATTGTGAGATATTTGAATTTAAAAATTGATATAATGGTCAGAGGTGGTGCATAAATTCCTATTGATGGTTAGTATTCAAAATTCTATCTTACTTTAAAGCATGACCGTCAGATCCTTCCTCTTTACCTGAGCTTGGCACTTGACTGCAAAACTAACTCGGTATTCACCCCAAGTTTCAATTTTCCCCTTGTCACTGAATCGCTTAACTTTTTAACTAACCTTGGCTCTTCTTGGTGATTACATGACTGAAGCCACAAAACTGGGTCCACCTTGCCACCTATCATTCTCTTATTCATTCTTGACTGCTCTATAAGCATACACCTTGGTGAGCTCTGACACGGTCCCACTGCAACTTAGATTCCAATCCAACGGTGGTCGCATGATCGCAAAGGTAAGGAATATTCCTTGCGATCATGTGACAACCATTAGATCTCTTGCTAGGAAGTCCACTAGGCCCGCTCTAATAGATTGGAACAAGTCATTACCTCTGGCCAATGAGAAACTTCCATATCAGAATACGTGGCACTGGACCCACCAAAGCTTATAAGCGCTGCAGAGAAGGAAAGATCAACGGTTGTCATGATTTCACAAGGCTCTGATAGATCCTTTGTGAAATCACAGCAATCATTGATCTATCAAACGGGACCCCACAAATTGCCTGTCGCCTGATGTTAACTGATGACTACAAACCACCACCACCAAAACCGTTGATGGTTTGTCACATGATCGCATGCGGCCAAGAAGGCCCATGCAATCATGCGACCAATCGTAAGGTGTTAGTCACCGATCACCACCTCATTGTTCACCTGATTGCTTACCATTTTTTACATGATCACATGCGCCCAGGAAGGCCTATGTGATCATGTGACCAACTACATGATGCTAACTGATGACTACTTATCGCTTGTCTTGATTGGCGAAAAAGAATGACAGGGAATTTTTTGGCAACATTTTGGGGACCTCTATGGATGTCAGCCTACTAGACATTTAGACCAGTTGCCTTGACAAAAATCCATTGGGCATGGAGTCATTACTGAACACAAAAATTTGATAGAGGGATGAAACTGGACTAGAAGGACAACTGTGCCCGAGCACTTCTTGAAAAATAGGGAAAAACTAAACTAGAAAGTTGGAAGAAAGTAGGAAAAATATTTACAAGGATTTACAAGAAGGACCTACAGAGAGAGATTAACCTCAAAGAAAGGCTTCAAATGGAAACCATTTACTAAGATTGGCAGGGTAGCTCCTTCAAGGGTTGAAAGCTGAAAAGTGTTAGATCCTCTGCACTCTATTATAACAAATGGTCCACCCCAAAAGGAATCAAACTTTGTGTGCTTGCTAGGTTTTGACCTGAACTCATCCCATTTGAGAACTACATCTCCAACCTTGAAATCTTTGACCCTAGCTCTTTTATCAAAGCTTCTCTTTGTTTGACTCTAATGGAATGTCATATCCTACATTGATTTATCTCTTATCTCTTCTAGCTTCATCAACTAGGCATTACTGATTTGCATAGAATCACTCTCTTCAAACAAGGCATACGGAGTGGCCAAGTCCAAGGCTAGTAATTCAGTTGAAATAGATAAATTGGCCTCTCTACCATACACCAACATGTATGGGGAATTACCAATGACTTTCTTTGGAGTAATTCTATCTAGCCATAAGGCAGATCTCAATTTAATATGTCAGTCCCTCTAACTGTCTTGTAGGATCTTTTTGATTATTCTAATCAGATTCTTATTTGTTGATTCTACCAAACCATTCCCCTGAGGATAGTAATTGGAACTTGTATTCAGATAAATGCCCTTCATGACTGCCCACTCTGAGACTTTGAGGCCTGTAAATGCTAATGCATTATCTGAAACTATAGAATCTGGAATGCCAAATCTGTGAATGATGTCATCATAAAAACTTAAAACAACATTCTCATTAGCCTTTTTTAAAGCAACTGCTTCTGTCCACCTAGTGAAATAATCAGTTGCAGTGATTATCCACTTGTGTCCTACACTAGATAGGGGGTTAATCATGCCAATGAATTCTATACCCCACTTCATGAAGGGCTGCTTTGTTTTGACTGGCTGTAGGGGCAGAGTTGCAAATCTTTCTTTCCCTACAAAAATAGCACATTTGATGCATCTTCTAACATAATCATGACTATCTTTGAAGATAGATGGCCAATAGTATCCAGCCCTCATGATCTTAAAAGCTATAGTCCTAGGAGAGAAATGGCCACCAGAAGCTCCATCATGAAACTCAAATAAGAAATCTGCAACCCTTTCTGAATCTATGCATCTTAGAAGGACACCATTGTGATCCTTTCTGAAAATAATTTCATCTATTAGCACAAAAGGAATAGATTGTAGCCTGTAATACCTCCTTTTTGCTGAATTTAGGCCTGCAGGACATTGTCCTATCTTCAAATAATTGATCATATTAGGCAACCAGCTAGCTGCCTTGGCTTGCTCTCCTGTAGAATGTGCCACCAGAGATGCATCTATATGTTCCAATTTCTTTGAACTTCCATCTTCTACCAGATGCTCACAAAGACCTCTTCCTCTAACTAGCTTGATAATCTGAATTTCTATGTCATATTCCATCACCTTAGTGATCCAACCGGCTCTTTTTTCATTTAGGTCCTTAGAAAGTAGAAATTCCTTGACACTTGGATGAGTAACCATCAAATGCACCTTGCTATGGGTCAACAAATGTCTGAATTTTTTGAGGCTCTTTACCACAGCAAGAACATGTTTTTCTACAAAAGAGTATCTTTGTTCATACTCTTCTAAACCTTTGCTAAAGAAAGCAATAGGCTGCTCTAATCCTTTAGCATTTTCTTGAGCAACATTGCAGATATGACATCATGACCCCCATAAGCATAAAGGATAAAATCCTTACTAAAATTTGGGTTTAGGAGAGTAGGAGCTTCTGTTAAGACTTCTTTAATAGCTTGGAAGTTAACTTTTCCTTCTTTGGTCCAATTGAAGGCTGAACCCTTCCTCAACATGGCTGTCAAGGGCTTGAGTAACTCTGCAATGTTAGGCAAGAATCTCCTAACAAAGTTAATCTTTCCTATGAAAGATTGGAGACTTTTCTTGTGATGTGGTAATGGTAGTTCTAAGATGGCTACAATTCTATCAGGATCCACTATAATTCCTTCTTTGGATACTACATATCCCAATAGTTTTCCTTCATGAACTACAAACACACTTTTCTTGGGATTAAGGGATATCCCAAATTCTCTGCATCTTTCAAAAATTTGCCTCAAATGCTTGATATGGTCTACTGCATGCTTTGAGTAGATAGTTATGTCATCCAGGTAGACTAGCACAAACTTGTACATGAGGCTCTTAAAGACCATGTCCATTGCCTTTTGAAATGTAGCACCTGCATTTGACAAACTAAAGGGCATCTTCTGATATTCCATGGTTCCCCACTTTGTTGTAAATGCAATCATATATTGATCCTCTTCTTTCACTAAGATTTGATTGTATCCTAAATATCCATCCAACAATGAGAATCTCTTGGATCTAGAGACACATTGTAGAATTTGTTCCATAGAGGGTAGTGGATGGTGGTCTTTTAATGAGGCTTTGTTCAAATCCTGGAAATCAACACATAACCTCAGCTCCCCATTCTTCTTCCTAATAGGAACAAGGTTGGAAACCCAACTAGTATGTTTGATGGGGTAGATGATGCCACTTTCTATCAATTTGAGCACTTCCTTATGCATAAGTGGTTCAAGCTTGGGATTAACAGGCCTTTGCCTTTGCCTTACTAGTTTAGCGTTAGGCTCCAATTCAATAGTGTGCTGAGCAAGGGTAGGATCAAAACCCTTGAGATCTCCATACCCCCATGCAAAAACATCACTGAATTCTCTAAATAATTTAGTGTAAGCTTTCTTTTCTGAATTAGTGTTTACTTTTCCAAATTGTAGGCTCTTATGTGGTTCCAACTCTAATTCAGCACAATGTGCTTGTTGGACTACCAGGCCAGCTTTATTTTTCTTGACCTCATCATCCTTGTTGAATATAGTCTCTAAGGTGACAAGACCTTTAGGCATCTTATTAGATCTAAGTTGTATCACTTGATCACCATAGCTCTATGATAATCTCTTTTGATTGTGCCTTGAAAAGACATCATCTTCAAACAAGAACTGCAAAATTTGTTCATCATTGTCGAACACTTGCCAACTAATATTATTATTTGGAATTGAAGGTCTGACAATAATCTTGATGTGCTACTAATCTGTCTCTTTTGAAATGCTATTGGGGATGTCAAACTGAGATCCAATAGCAGCTAACCTATCAGCATTTTGATTTAATTTTATAGGGATAGCAACGATATTGAAAGCATGGAAATCTTCAATTACATCCCAAACTCTATCTTTGTATGATTTCATGACATCATTTTTGGTTGCACTCATCCCTCTTACTTGGCTAACAACAAGTTCACTATCACCATATATTTTTAATGCTTTAAGCCCTCTTTTCCTAGCCCATTCTAGTCCATTAACTAGACTTTCATACTTTGTAGTGTTGTTGGTGCAAGAAAAGCTAAAACTAAATGCAGTATAATACCTTTCTCCTTTTGGGGACACCAGCATAGCACCTCCACCAGAACCATGTCTACTTCTAGCTCCATCAAAAAAAAGTTCCCAAACCTGACTATCCTGATCATCTGAATCAGTGTATTCTTTGAGAAGGCTTGGTTCTATGGCTCCACTTTCTTGAATCAGATAACTCCCCAAATCAGAATCTCAAACAAGAATCTCTTGGGTCTCTAAGGTTCTTTCATCTAGGAGAATATCAGGGATATTCTCAATTTTGGTGCTTGCTTCACTAGTGGTTGGGAAATCATTGTCATCAAATATAGGACAATTAGTATTGATGGAATTGGACACATATGGCTCTATATGATGTATTGCTAAGGCTTCTAATTTAATGGTGACTTTGGTACCATACCTTGTATGAAAGAGCATGTGAGACCAGTCGGAAGAAAGATAACCTCCTATCTTGGCTGTGAACTCCCTTGAGAGACATATGGAAAACAATGCAGGGAGATCTATGATATATATGTCAAGGAGAATGGAAAAATTAGGACTAGCATGGAGAATTAGACTGGTATCCTTGGCCACACCTATAGTACTGACTAAGGATTCATCAAGTTGTGTAACTTTCTTTTGGAAGGGTTCATATTTAAGTCCTAATTGATCAACCACTTTCTTGGGCATTACAGTGCTAGTAGCTCCAGTATCTACCATACAATTATGCACTAAATATTTCCCAATAATTAAAGATACGTAAAAGGGAGGTGGCTTTAAATTCCTACCTTGCATGGTATTGGCCTTGGAGTTGCTAGTTGGAGTCTCCTTTTCTTGATCAGTGTTGACCAACATTGGTTTTGCAGTTTCTTTTGCAGGTTGAGGATTTGCTGCCTCTCTCATGGCCTTCTCCAAAATTTTAGGTTGTCCTGGAATAGACAAAGAGTCCCACATAGACATGGTGACATTCACCTTCTTCATGTTGTCTACAATATTGTAAGGTGCCACAGTGTGTACCCTTTGTTGTGTTTTTGCTATGATGGGTTCTGCCTCTTTTGGAACTTGGCCCTCGTTGCTTGTGCTGACAAGGACCTCCTTGGATGTGATAGGGGTAGTTTGCTATAGTGGCTCTATAGATGTAGTGGCCTTAGTACCAGAATCTACTCTCTCCATGTCTTGGTCTCTTCTCTTTGCTCTTGTGTAGGCAACAAAAGTAGCTTCATCATTGACTCCATTGAAATCTAGTTGCTCCCAATTGAAAAGAGCAGTCTCTTTCTCTTGTGTTTCTTGTTGAGGAGTTGTCCCACTAGAAGGAGCTTCTGTTTGAGCTTGTGAAGCATTTTGAACCATTAGTGCTTGGTTCATCCATCCATTAGAACACGTTGCCTGATTGTGGGGCTGATTGCTAGGGAAACACCATTCATTATCCATGGCCATATTGTTTTGACTAGAAACCATATCCCTGACTGGATTTACAGAATTAAGAGGTGCAGGGTTATATGGTTGGAATGGTCTTTGACTAAACTTTTGTCTTTTCCCTTGATAGCCTCCTTGGTATGGTGGCCTATTTTGTTGATAATGTTGTCCTTGATTTTGGTATTACTAATTAAGACCTTGGCCTTGTGATTGGAAGGGTGGCCTAATGCCTTGGTTTTGTTTCTTCAAGTTTGTGACCTCTTTGGTTAGAGTCTGCAGCAAATTTATCATTTCTTGTATACTAGTTTTCTGACTACTCTTCACCTCTTGCAACTCTTGGGAGAAATTTTTTGCAGCATGTTCCTGACCACTAGTACTAGCTTGAGGTGCTAAAATTGTGAGAATAGGGGTAAATAGGGGTACTTGTGTAGGTGCAATGGGCTGAAGACTAGGAAAGATAGGCATGGAAGGTCTTCTCTGTATCATGCCTACTTGGATCAAACAATTTTCAGCCCTGACAGTAGTGTCAAAGGCTTGGGGTAAAGTGGTACCACCCATAGACTGGATCATGATAGAAATTTGTTTATTTAGACTTTGCAAGTAGTACAGGAAGGCATGGTCAGCTGATGGCCTTACAGAGACTGGGGTTCTATTCCATGTTTTAAGGAATCTACTATTATAATCTATCATTTGCTCTTGAGGGTCTCTCTTTATAGTTGTTAATTGCTCAACCAGAGACAAATTATCTAATTTATCCTCAAAATGTTTACTTAATGCATCCCCTAATTCATCCCATGAAGTAACAGAACCAACAGTTAAAGTTCTAAACCACTCTAGAGACTTACCTTTTAGAGATGCTGCTAATAATTTGGTGGCCACATCCTCTTGAGTAATGTTGTGTATGCTATAAATGGTGGTCACATCTCTTATGTGCTCAAAGGCTGTTGTTTGTCCCTCCCCTGTGAAATCAGGTATACTCTTTAATGCCACCAAGGGCACATCATGATGCACTGCAAAATCTAGTGGGCTCCCCTGATCGAAAGGTGCAAAGGAAAAATTTCTAGCCATTGTAGGAGGTGTAACCTAAGGATTAACAACTATATGAGCTATATTTTCTATACTTGGATTTTCTTCCTCTTCTAGATCTCTGGTCAAAGATCTCCCTCTTTTTTTGAAATGAAAGAGGAGAGGTCTCCTCTCTGAAGTATCAGGAGGTGTAGATTGGACTCTTCTTGTAGGAGATTCTCTCTGAGTTGTCCTACCTTTTTAGCTTCTTTTCAAGGGAAACTCTAAAAATTCAGCAGGCTTTGAGCTTCTAGTCTTGATCTTTCTCATAAACCTTAAACAAGGTTGGCCTGAATCTTTGAAACTAGTGGAGTTGCCAGATATACTTGATAGAACAACCTCTAAAGGTCTATATTATGCAATCTGCATATTAGAGATGACACAATCTTCAACAAATGAACTTCTTCACTGTACCACCGGGCGTGCCAAAAATTGTTATACACTGAATTTGCACCTCTGATCTCAAGCTCTCATAGTCTTGATAATCTAGTATAACATGGGAATCATCTCAAGGTTGTGGGACCTTTTGCTAACCAAGATGAGACCTCCAGATTCTAGGCTGGTTCCTCTTGGATAATCACCTTGATTTTCTTTTAACAAGAAAGTAATCTTTGAGGGGAAAGGGTTAGAAGGAATGCATGAAAGGGAAATGACATGAAGAAAATCTACCTACTAGGTGATGCACCGAAACTAGGGTTTGGATCTTAGTATAGAGGGATGAGATCAATAGAGGAATTAGGTCTAATAGGTCACCACTCACTGGATAGGTTTACATAAGTATTTCATAGGGGGGCTTGAATAGAAAACTCAACCTATGACCTGCAAACAAACATCCTTTTTTGCAACTAGGTGTAGGAATGAGACAAGGCCACTAGGGGTTGTAGTATACCTGCAAAACACCTAAATCAGATCAGACACAGGAAACACACAAAATTGCAGAAAGCAAGAGGAACTAGGAACCCCAATTTCTATTGACAACATTCATAAACTTCAATCCAATAAGAGATAAACTCAAACAAGAAGGGCATGAGGGCAACAAGAGTGCCACAGAATGCTTTGCAATATTTGAATTCATCAATGAAAACTTACAAGATGTGGGAAACCAAAGAGTAGGAAGGAATGCTACAAATAGTTTTCCAAGAAAAGAGCCTTTTCCTTTTTACAAAATGTCCATTCTGAGCTCAAAAGCTCCAAAAAAATAATATATACAACCCTACATGTAGACAGGAATCAAAAATATCTCAATTAGGGCTACAGAGGTTTACAATAAAATATCCAACCCTAAATCAATCCAATCTGGCCATAAATGTACATGAAAATATCCTAGCAGATCAGATATATTTTATTTGCATGTTCACTTCATGTTTATTCCTACAAAAATCTAGCTGCCATGATCCATCTACCTTCCTGTAACTCGGGCTCGCCATAACTGCAAAAATCTGATACTGTGAGATATTTGAATTTAAAAATTGATATAATGGTCAGAGGTGGTGCATAAATTCCTATCAACGGTCAGTATTCAAAAATTGATCTTACTTTAAAGCATGACCGTCAGATCCTTCCTCTTTACCCGAGCTCGACACTTGACTGCAAAACTAACTTGGTATTCACCCCAAGTTTCAATTTTCCCCTTGTCACTGAATCGCTTAACTTTTTAACTAACCCCGAATCTTCCTGGTGATTACATGATTGAAGCCACAAAACTGGGTCCACCTTGCCACCTATCATTCTCTTATTCATTCTTGACTGCTCTATAAGCATACACCTTGGCAAGCTCTGACACGGTCCCACTGCAACTTAGATTCCAATCCAACGGTGGTCACATGATCGCAAAGGCAAGGAATATTCCTTGCGATGATGCAACAACCATTAGATCTCTTGCTGGGAAGTCTGCTGGGCCTACTCTGATAGATTGGAATAAGTCATTACCTCTAGCCAATGAGAAACTTCCATATCAGAATACATGGCAGTGGACCCACCAAAGCTTTGAAGCACTGCAGAGAAGGAAAGATCAATGGTTGTCATGATTTCACAAGGCTCTGACAGATCCTTTGCAAAATCACGGTAGTCATTGATCTTTCAAACGGGACCCCACAAACTACCCGTCGCCTGATGTTAACCAATGACTGCAAACCGCCACCATCGAAACCATTGATGGTTTGTCACATGATCGCATGTGGCCAAGAAGGCCCATGTGATCATGCAACCAACCATAAGGTGTTAGTCACTGACTGCCACCTCGTTGTTCACCTGATCGCTTACCGTTTGTCACATGATCGCATGTGGCTAGGAAGGCCTAAGTGATCATGCGACCAACTGCGTGATGCTAACTGATGACCGCTTACCACTTGTCTTGACTGGTGAAAAAGAATGACAGGGAATTTTTATGATCATTCAAGGTTATTGGGAGTTAGGTATTCAAATCTTTTGGTTGTGAGTCCTCTTCTCAGTCTAAACTATAATGATTTGTTTTAGTATTTGTTGACAATAGAAAGAAAGTTGCAGGTCTAAGCTATAATTTGCAAGCATGGTTTTCTTGGACTAATTGTATACACTTGAGGATTCTTCATACTTAATGCAGATACATGATTCTTCTCTCTCCTTTGTGTCAACGCAAATAGATTTTGAACTTTCTAGTTCATTGCATATTAATTTATGTATGTGTCTTCATTCTTGAGTTCTAATCCAGGATTAGATGAAATAATGCTCTAGATGGGACATAGATTTATCTCTTATCTATGTAAGGATTTTCTATAAGTAGTAAAGGAGATTGTAAATGTGTTTATGGCTTTAAATCTTAGATATACTTTGGTGTGTGTGTATAGTTTGTCTAAGAGATCTTGCCCAATGGATGAGGCACTGGCCTAGATGAGTATTTCTTTATTAACATATATTGATTGAGGTTGTTATGATTCAAACATATAAATTAAGAACCATCCCTAAACTTTAAGTCTTTGGTTGTAATGTTCTACCCTATAGTAATGGAGAGTCAATGAATGTGGGGTTAGCATTTAGCACTTTCTTACTATTCAATCTATTGTTTAGACCCAGTCTTTGGTGTGTGAAGTATAATTTTCACTGGGTTAGGTGCACCCGCCTTGGTTTTGTAGAGCCTAAAGTAGAAGAGGGTAGTCTTGTCTCTATAGTTGGTCTAGTTACCCTAAGATCCCTATACATTTTGGAGCTAACCATTCCTAAAATCTATCTGAGGGTATATTGGTAGCCTAAGAGCATAAGTGTCATTTTGAACACCAATAGGGTGCCAATCAATTTAAGCACTGGTACTACTCCTGAAGTAGAGTAGTCAACTAACCATTAGTCCCTAAGGATTGATGCTCTTTCTTCTAAGAAGAATCAGAGAAGGGAATTACTCCCAGTTTCTCCCTGAGATACTCAAAAGTATCTTTTGGCAAGGGCTTTGTGAATATGTCTACCAACTGATCTTTAGTACTCACATAGTCCAACTTGACTTCTTTCTCTTCCACTTTCTCTCTTAGGAAGTGATACTTGATCTCAATGTGCTTTGTCTTTGCATGCATCAGAGAGTTCTTTGACATGTTGATAGTGCTAGTGTTATCACAATGAATAACAATAGGATAATCAATCTGAATTCCAAAATCCTTTATCATTTACTTAATCAAAATAATTGTACAATAATTTAGGGCTGCTGCAACATACTCTGCTTTTGTTGTTGACTAAGAGATACAATTTTTCTTCTTGCTTGTCCAAGTGACAAGTCTATCACCAAGAAACACTGCTCCACCTGATGTACTCTTTATGTCATCAACGCATCCTGCCCAATCTGCATCAATATACACATGAAGCTCAATATTTTATGAATTAGGATACCATAGACCATAATCTATAGTTCCTTGCAAATATCTAAATATTCTTTTTACTGCCATGAGGTGACTTTGTTTAGGTTCTGCTGCAAATCTTCCAACTATGACAACTACATTGGAAATATCAGGTCTAGTTTGAGTAAGATATATGAGTTTACCAATCATAGACTTGTAAAATGTTGTATCTACTATTGGAGAATCATCTTCTTTAGTAAGCTTGCATCTTTTTATCATAGGTGTACCTACTAGCTTGCAATCATCCATCTTGAATTTCTTTAGTATCTCTTTCACATACTTGGGCTGATTAATGAAAATACCTTTCTCTGACTTCTGTACATTTAGTCCCAAAAAGTATTTGATAGGACCAATCATGCTCATCTCAAACTCACTCTACATTTCTTTAGCAAATTCTACACTTAGTTTTTCATTACCCCCAAAGATAATGTCATCAACAAATATAGCTACAAGTAGTAGTCCTTCTGATGTGTCTCTTATGAATAGATTACAATTTGCTGCTCCTTTCTTGAATCCAATCTTTGTTAGATATCCATCAAGTCTTTCATACCATGCTCTAGGGGATTTCTTAAGTCCATAGAGGGCTTTCTTCAATCTGCATACCATATCAGGTTTGTCTGATAGGGTGAACCCTTTTGGCTTCTCCATGTAAACTTCTTCTTTTAGCTCTCCATTCAAGAATGTTGAATTAACATCCATTTGATAAACTTTGAAGTTTTTGAATGTTGCAAAAGCTAAAAACAACATAATAGCTTCTAACTTTCTTACTAGTGCAAAAGTGTCTGAATAATCAATACCTTCTCTTTGCGCATATCCCTTACATACTAATCCTACTTTATTTCTCACTACTATACCATCTTCATTCATCTTGTTTTTGAATATCCATTTTATTCCAATCACATTCTTATCACTAGGTCTTGGGACCAGTTCCCAAGTATCATTCTTGATAATCTGATCTAGTTCTTCTTTCATAGCATCATGCCAATCTGAATCATTGCATGCATCTTCAACACTTAAAGGTTCAATCTGAGATAGTAAACATACCACCTCATTGCCTGCAGAACTCTTAGCTTTTGATCTTGTTGTGAATTTTATACTCTGATCTCCAATAATGTCATCCTTAGATTGATATCTAGATGTATACTTTGGAGCTTTAGGTGATGTTGACTCATCTTCCCTCTAAGTTTTTTCTTCACTTATTTCAGGGTCATTGAACAATGCATCAATACTGTCAAACATTTCTTCAACAGCTGTCTCACTAGTGGAAGGTTTGGGTTCTTCTTCAATCATAGGTGAGTAATCATGACATCTTTCTTGAATCATAAACTTTTCATCAATCTTAACATGATCACTTTCAATGATCTTCTTTAATCTCAAGTTAAAAAATCTATAAGCTTTACTTTTAGTAGAGTAACCAAGAAAAATACCTTCATCACTTCTTGCATCAAACTTGCCTATTACTTCATCCCTCTTAATGTAGCACTTGCTTCCAAAGATTCTGAAGTATTTTACTGTGGGAACATTACCAAACCATATTTCATAAGGTGTCTTGTCTGCGCCGGGCCTCAATTTAATTCTATTGATGGTATAGAGTGTTGTATTGACTGCATCTCTCCAATAGGTATGTGCAACTTTTCCTTCAATCATGATGTTGTGCATTGTATCAATGATGATCCTATTCCTTCTCTCTACAATCCCATTCTGTTGAGGGTTTCTAGGTGCACTCAACTATCTCTTTATGCCATGTTCTTCACAGTACTCATAGAATCTTTCAGATGTGAATTCTCCTCCTCTATCCAATCTTAGACATTTTATATTTAGTCTAGATTCATTCTCAACCTTAGCTTTGAATATTTTGAACTTCTCAAATGCTTTTGAATTATCTTTTAAGAATGCAACCCACATCATTCTAGAATAATCATCTACAAAAAAAATGAAATACCTTTCACCATAGTATGATCTTGTTTGAGTTGGTCCACATAGGTCTATATGAATCAGATCTAACTTGTTCTATGCTGAATTATGCTTGCTCCTGAATGAGTTCCTCACATATTTTGTAATGCCCCGCCAGGGAACCCATAAGAACTTAACCTAAACATGCATCTAAATTTGCAGAATAATTTTTTTTTCTAAAGTTATCAAACATGATAAACATCAATGCGGAGGCAATTACCATTTACTCACCTTAAAACATTAACCAACACAGGTTACATCTCTCAAGGGTTCCTTGATGATGATTACGTTAACATTAATTAATAATAAAGATAAGGGTACAATAATGAAACTCATATAAACCAATAAAAGATAAGAAACAAAATCACCTAGAAGGTAATATAAATACATCTGGTACCATAAGGTATCCATAAATCTACATCCACTGCACATGTCATAGGGTATGTAATACAATAACCAAAAAGAAGAACACAAGACATCTCTGAAGAACTGATACAAAGATACAAGATCACACAGAATAAGATCAAGAAGAAGAACACCTCTCCAACAATGAGGATCAAGAAGGAACAACTGCTACAGGGATCATCCAACACCGGTACATGAACGTCAGAATCTCAAATGGTAAAATAATCACTACCACTCAACCTCGTGAACCTAAATGGTCCACTCCCACCGTGCTGAGGAGATAACAATAGATCCCACTCAGATAGCAACTTCAAATAGATCAAGCTAAGGAAAGGATCTTGAAAGCTCTCTAACTCAAGGTGAAAAAGTAATAATTCCATGAAAGACTCACTAATCCAGAGGAAACTGACACATGTATGATAACTAGACTATGCATAGGAGGTCATCATGTACATCTAACCCTTGAGTCTCATCCTGGTAATCTTGCTGGATCCCAGCACCCAAGTGACCATACATGACATCAATGACCTCTCATACAGATGAAGTCATCAACTATGCCAACTCATCCCTTAAAAGGGGGCTAGTCATCTTCTCCATTCCCACCTTAGTTTGTACTAGCACTAAGCCAAGGCGAGGAAACCATATCTTATTAGGTTCATTTTTAAATCTCTCAATATTATATTTAGTTATCACTTGATTAAGATACTTAACAATAAGTGATCCTGGCAGCCACTTGTGGGCCCCGATGCTTATTGTAAGCCACCTCCTACTACATATCCAAGTAAACTACCCTAGGCTCACAGATCTCACATAGATCACAAAAAGGTAACAATGTCCCTCAAGACTGCTCCGCAAAATAATAGGAGCACACTGGTTCTCACATAACCATAATGTCACAATACACTCTCAAAGTGTTCACAAAAGAAATATATACACACAATCTCATGGATCAAACATAAAAGTCAATATCATATTCTCCTCTATAGAATATGAAGTAAAAACTCAATACAACATGAGCCCAAATGGTCAAATAGGAGTGATAATCAGAAAAGTACATACACCATCACATAGCTGAAATCAGAAATATTTGACACATACCCCAGCCTCTGTATCCTCCTAGGTCATCTAATGCCCCAAAACACATTAAGCAAAAGAAGACACTCCAGGCACGAAGAAAACACATTTGCATCATAGAAAAATGGAAACTAATCCATAAGCATTTAAAGTCTTATTTTGATCATAACTGAATCCACATGCAAATATACATAACTCTGTTAAGAGATACTTAACATAATCATTATAATAATGCAAAAATTAAAGAAATTTCTCTATAATCATCCTATAGGTTTGACATGACGGAAAATCCCAATTTCAGTAGTAAATAGTGCATGTACATATAAAAAGGTAATTCATTCATTTTCAGCATTAAATAAAAGTCCAATTGATCACAAATGCAACCCATAAACTAATCGCACTTAAGCTAAATTTAGATGTATGACCTAAAATTAATCAATCAGTCTAACCCTATTCCATTGACCAAATTGGTTTAGTAAAGCTTACTAACATGACTAATATACAGGGTTAGCTAAACTTATAAAGGAAGTGATAGTTAAGTGTAAGTCAAATTTCCAATTACACCATCTATACTCAAAACAGTTCGAAAAGAAACTACTAGTAAAGTCCACCAATAATAAATACAATTTAATAACCATACTATTATTGTAACACAATAATTGTTAAAAAAAAAAAAACATAAATAACAATTAGTTCCTTTAATAAAATTTATTAAAACTAATTGATAAATACATAAACCAACAAATTTAGTAAATTAATGAATTTAATATTCAACAAATCTATTAAATAACATAACATACAATTTTCATTATAATAACAAATTTATTATAATAAAATTAATATAACAAATTTATTAAATAACTTACAAATTCGATACAACAAAATTAATATAAAAACAAATTATAATATCCAAAATTTATAATAAATAAATTTAACCCAACATAATTTATTAAATTACAAAATTTATTAACAAACTAAAGTATATGGGTGAGGGCGGGTCCCATGAGCCTCACTGTATCTTATCTCCCACTCCCACGTAGGCAGGAGTACTGCTTGCACAGTACTCACTGCCTCGACAGTGATGTATTGCGTAGGTAGTACCCACTACCTTACGTGGGGTAGTGCAGGGGTAAGGGGGGTGTGGTGGCCCCCGCCCCCCACTAACTTTATTATATATATTTTTTTAATATTTTTTTTAAAAAAAAAAACTTTCAAACTTCCCTTTTTACAATTACATTTTTTTTAATAAAATTCGTAATATAATTACGGAAACCAAGGAATTTTCAACAAAGCACAAGTTTTAACTTTGTTAATAAAAATATATTTTGAAAGCTTCATTAATATACTCTTAAAGGCTCTGTTTCCAAAAATGGAGTTCCACAGGCCTGGTAAATTTTTCCAGAAATGGAAAATTCCAAATTTTAACACATGAATGTTTTTTTTTTGTCTTTTCTTTATTTTGTTTTTCTATGGTTTTTATTTGTAAACAACTTTACATCTAATTATAAATGGAATACTAATTTTCTTGTCCTTTCTAGTAAATTTATTTTTACTATGATTTTTTTTTTTTTACTGTCATTTTTGACAGAGGGGATTTTTTTTTACAAAATAATGAATTTCCACCCAAATTGGGATTTTGAAGACAACCCAATTATTTAATTCATTCATACTATAGAACTAACTATAGAGAGATTAATTTTTCATTTTCTAAGTGTTCTGGGTTGAATTTTCTCCCGAAAATTCGACAACATAACCCTACTATGCCAAGTCTGTATAAAAACATGAAATGACAGAAACAAGAGTTTTCTAATCCTCAATTTGAAAGCATAAACATATAACAACTCTAAATCTATAAGCTAAATCAAACATGGAAAATAGCTGAAAGTACACAACAAAACATAGGAAAATTCCTCAAAACCCTACCTTAATTCCAATGCTAGAAACTGAATAAGATTGCCTGTAGAATGTTGAATCACCCAGATTTGACAGTAGGAAAGCTCAACCTGCAGATTTTGAATCACAGAGCATGCAACACCCAAATCCAAAACCAAGCAACCTTCACCCAGAATTCAAGCTCAACTCCAAAAAGCTCAAGAACACAAGAAAGCACAAAAACTCCAAAAGCTCTCTCCAAAATTGCTCTCCCAAAACT
Organism: Chamaecyparis obtusa; assembly: GCA_027943335.1. Taxonomy (NCBI): domain Eukaryota; kingdom Viridiplantae; phylum Streptophyta; class Pinopsida; order Cupressales; family Cupressaceae; genus Chamaecyparis; species Chamaecyparis obtusa. The sequence goes on along the minus strand of BSBK01009379.1, from coordinate 325,076 downwards.
CATCCACCAAAATGAATGCCAAATCCCCCTATTAGGGGTTCAACTCCAACAATCAAGAAAACCGTAGATGACTCACACATAGAACTTCTAATCCAATTCAAATTCCAAAATTGAAAGTAAATAAAATTAATTAATTAAAATATCTTTTAAATGCACAACACAACTTGACTTTTGAAAACTAGTTGTTCACTTTTTGACAACAACTCTCTTTTTAATTTGCACATGTTAGTAATTTAAATTATATATTTAAAAAAATACTTAATGCATCCTAAAGCATGCAATTAAATATTTAATTATTTAATAATACTCACAAACATAATAAAATTCAACTATTAATAAAATAATCAATTAAATCCAAATAATCAATTATTTGATTTTAATTAAATTTTATCAAAATAAACTTAGGACATAATCAATATTAATTCCCAAATATTCAAATAATCAACTTAATTTAATTTTCTCAATTAAATTCTAGGAGCATAATTAATCATTAAAATTCAACCATGCACCTAACATTGATAATCACATAAAATAATCCATATAAACATAATTCAACTATAATCAATAAATTAATAATCACCCACATAACCACAAATCAACTGAAATTATATGACATAAAATCAAACAAAACCAAAACCAAGCAACACCAGAAAGGGATCCACAAACTTTGCCAACCTGACAAATTCAGATAGGGTAGTCAACAGATACTTATCCAACAACTAGGATAAATGAGTTTGGGTTAGGGTTTTGGATTCGTGTTATCTCCCCTCTCTTACCATCTGAGATATTGTGATAGGGCACACTCATCCTGACAATTTAGGGAAGACGATGCCTAGTACCTATGAACCTGCATACAACACCTGCATGTACAAACATATATAAATATATAACGGACAATGGCGGGGATCAACCGATCATGTGGATCTAGCAAGCAAGTAACTACGACTTCGTCCCTCAACCACATCAAGCACGTCAAACAAAAATGTAAAACAAACACATCAACCATACACATGCAAGTATGGGGTTAGTGAAATCATAAGCATTGATGATTCCATAACATATAATCTAACCTCCTAGAGAAAACATAACATTTATAAAATCGGACTAGGGGTAGGGGTACTACATGTTTTCCCATAACACATTCCCTACAAATAGTATCAACTGGCTTTTCTATGGTAGGTAGATCTCTTACTGCCTTAACATTACTAATCTTTACTATGTTCTCAAAATTGATATGTCTTTTGTGCCACAACCAACTGTCATCTATTTTAGCAATAAAATAACTTGCTTCAGGATTAAGCTGAAAAGAATTACCTTTAGTCTTTGATCCAGATGTAATCATTTCTCCTTCTTTGTTGTTAATGATGCACTTGTTTCCATTGAATTCCAACCTGTAACCTTTGTCAAGTAACTACCCAACACTTAGTAGGTTATGTTTCGAACCATTAACATAAAGAACATCATCAGTGCTATTCTTTCCATCCAAGGTGATGGCTCCTCTACCAATGATAGGTTTGGGAGTGTTATCTCCAAATCTAACCATGCCTCCTTTGTATTTTTCTAAATGAACAAATATGTTTTTATCACCTATCATGTGATGTGAACAACTACTATCTATGATCCAATATGTCCTGATGTCAGCTTGTGAAATCAATGCTAACTCTTCTTCCTTTTTCTCATCTTCATGAATAATTTCATTATTCATTTTTTCTATAATAGCAATGAATCCAATTTCATCTTCAACTAAATCATCATCTGATACTCCATCTCTAGCAAAGTAACATTCCTTTGAATACTTAGGCTTGTAGTCATTTTTGAACTTTTTAGCTCTTGTAGGACACTTAGATGCAGAGTGACCAATCTTATTACATGAGGAACATTTAAATGGCAATTGACCTTCATATTTCCCTTTTCCTTTCTTTTCTCTTTTAGCAATCATATCAATGAAATCATCTAGTGCTTTTTCTTCATTATCATCATCATCAAAATTACCAGAAGTGTTTACAGATTTCTTACCATGGACTGAAGCTTTGAAGGTTGTCTCACTTTTAGGCTCTATCTTCAAACTTGATATCTCAAATGCAGCAATCTTGCTGATTAAGGTTTCTCTTTTGAAGTTTTCTTAAAATTGCATAGTCTCATCAAGGATGTTTATCTTGTTCTCATATTCTAGTGTCAATGTAGTCATCAATTTATCCATGATGTCCTCTTCTAAAATTTCTCCACCATTATTTCTAATTCCAACAACTGCTTCATTAATCCTTTGATTGTAGGCTCTTATGTTCTCCTTAGGTAGCATCTCCAAAGTATTGTACTTTTTCTTCCATGTTTTTCTACGTGCATTCTTTTCTTTTTTGTCTCCTTCAAATATGTCTTCTAGGTGCTTCCATATCGTGTAGGTTGTGTTGACTTTCCTTATCAGATAGTGCACTGATAAGGGCTTCTTTTGCTATTGCATTATGATGGAACAAATCCTTCTACTTTCTAGTAGCATCATCCTTTGCAAGATCTTCTAGAGAGGGGATCTAAACTTCTTTGATAGCCACTTCAAAAACTTCAAAATCAATGCACTGTAAATGTGTCATCATCTTGTTCTTCCAATCAAGATAATTCTCTCCATCAAATTTAGGACTATCTTTTCTAAAGAATGTCATCTAATCAACCTCAAGCTGTTAAAATTTATCTCTAAGGCACTTGGCTCTGATACCAATTGTTAGGAATAGTCCCAAGAGATAACTAAGAGGGGGGGGTGAATCAGTTATCTACAAGTTTCAATTCTTTATCCAATTAAGTATACTTAAACATAAAACATAAACACAATGAAAGAACACTTGAACAAAACACCAATATTTTGGTTACGGGGAAACCCAAATAGGTAAAAACCCTGGTGGGAATTGACACCCACTAATAATCTGCACTAGAGTATTATGATCCTTGTTAGAAGATCCTTAACCCTATTAGGAGTTGTTTTACAATTTATTTAGTAAAGTAGACCTAGTCAAGGGTCAGACCCTATTAGGAGTCTTTTACAATTAACCTTGTTAGGGGTGAGGATGTACTATCTGAGAGCACACTACTTAAAGGGGTGAAGGCTACAACCTTCTAAATAATAGATACATACTATATCTAGATCTTGGTGAACTATGCTTTGATCTGCTATCTGGATCAGTTCCAATGTATAGCATAAACACTTTTCTTGGTCACATAGACCTTCTTCTGATGGCTCAATACTTCGCATACTCTGCTCTACTCTTCACAATCAATTCCGAACCACACCTTAGCAATCACAAATGACTGCCTATAAATGTCATTCCTCTAAATATAATAATCAAGTTGGCCTGTTAGAACCACCTTGAAATAATATTAGAGAAACCATAACATACTCCAATAATAATTCTATTGACTCTACTAAGCACGGAACACATTCTGGGACTTGTCCAATATTAATAAATGTAGATGCATGCTACATACTCTCGGCTCTACCAAAATAACTAAATCTTTCTCCTCAAGATGAATTATATCTTGCACTCTTAACAAAACATTATTAACTCTTCTCTAATCACTAATCCAAGGGTGCATACCGTAATGATAGGTGCAACTACTGTACCAACATAATCTCTATCAGCTCTTCTGAATAAACACAAGAAACTGCTACTAGTGAAAGATGACTGCATAACTTCACTTCTACTAATTATTAGACTCTACATCCATGAATGTAACCTCACTAACATGTCTCCATCACATATCCAAATGCGCAAGGCTCCATGATAACTATAAGGGCAATCACTCATAGAACACTTCTTGTTACTCTATTAGGAACACTGCTGACACAAGCTGTTATATAACTATTTGTACTAACAGTTAACCTCTGTGTCCATGATATCATGCTAATAATGTGTCCATGATACATATACTAAAGGCTTACTACATAAGTCTTCTACACATGCTACTTACCATATGTTGTCATCAATGAAAAACATACAATCAACACTGGCTTGCTGGTAAATCTCCAACACCATGTTGGGTAAATGATCCATCAAAGAACATGGTCCATGTTTGATGTGTGAGAAGAATTATGGAATCATTTGGAAACTCAATACTTAGTGGATGATAATCTATGATAGGTGCCTCATCCAATTGATCTGTAATTGCTTGTCCTTTAATGACTTTTCTCTCTACATACTCAATGTCAAACTCACTGAGTATCATGACCCATTTCGCTAATCTACCTGTAAGGGTAGCTTTGCTGAGAAAGTATTTTAATGGATCAATTTTAGCAATAAGACATGTGGTGTGAGCAAGCATGTAGTGCCATAATTTTTTTGAAGAAAATACCACTACTATGCAAGCTTTCTCAATAATTGAATAGTTCATTTCATAAGAGACCAGAGTTCTACTAATGTAATAGATAGCTCTTTCTTTGTTGTTCTAATCTTCTTGAGCTAGTAAGACACCTAGAGATGTATCTGTAGTAGAGATATAGAGAATGAGTGGCTTTCCATGAATAGGAGGCATTAATATTGATGGATTTTCTAGATAATGTTTGATCTATTGGAGCCCTTTCTCACAATCTTCATTCCACTCATAGGTCACACCTTTATGTAGGGTCTTGGTGAATGGTTGTGACTTGTCTGCTAGTTGTGCAATCAAGCATCAGTTAGATTATAACTAACCTTGGAGACCTCTCATCTAACTGATGTTGCATGGTGGAGGCATCTCCATAATAGCTTGAACCTTTTCTGGATCTACTTCTATGCCCTCAACAGATATAATGTAACCTAATAGTTTACCAGATGTGACTCCAAAGGCACACTTTTTTGGATTGAGCCTTAAACAGAATTGTTCCATTTGATATAATATAGGACCTAGATCTAGAAGATGTGTGTTTTGTTCCATGCTCTTAGCTAATGTGTCATCCACATAATCTTCCATTGTCTTATGCATCATGTTATGAAAGATAGTGGTGACAGCTCTTTGATATGTGGCTCTGACATTTTTAAGTTCAAAGGGCAAGACATTCCAACAGAAAGTTCCCCAAGAACATGTGAAGGTAGTCTTCTCTTGGTCTTCTGGCACAATTTTTATTTGGTTGTAACTAGAGAAACTATCCATCAATGAGTACATTTCATAACTTGTCATCATGTCAACAATCATGTCAATGTTGGGTAATGGAAAGTCATCCTTGGGACAAGCTTTGTTCAAATCTCAGAAATCTATGTAGACTCTGATAGATTTATCATGTTTGGTAACTAGAACAATATTAGAAATCCACTTAGCATAGTCAATTACTCTGATGAAACCAACTTTAAGCAATTTTTCTAATTCAACTTTGACTAATAGTTCCACATGCGGATGCATCTTATGAAGCTTTTGTTTGAAAGGCTTGATTCCTAGTGCAATAGATAAGTGATGCATAATCAGATTAGGATCTAAACCTGACATATTAGAATAAGACTAGGAAAAGTTGATCTTCTTGCTTTGAAAGAATTTGGTGAATTCCTCTTTCTCTTCTGCAGATAATTACTATGCTAGATGAATAATTTGAGGCACAGCTTCCGTACCCAAATTTACTAGTTGAGTGGGCTCTATCAATATTGAATATATTTCTTGGAAATGACTCAAAAGTGTATCAATTATCCCATCCTTGGGCACCTCAAAGAGGTTTTCACCCTTGGATACGTCTTTTTTTTTTACTTTATTTGGCTCTAACACTACCACAATGTGGTTTTCACCATCAAAGCACCTATTTCTTTTTCTCTTAATTTTATGACTAAAATACTTGATATCAGCTTCAATCATGTTGAAAATATCTTCACTCATGGAGGACATCATAAGTGTGACAACATTAAGGTAGCAAGCAAGAGCGTAATCATTCTGGAATGTAAGGACTTCATTAGATGGAGAGGGGAGGTTCTAGTTTATCAGCTAAGGATGATGGAGTGAAAGAGAAGTGACTGGTTCAAGTGCATTTATGGTATAGTCATCAAATGCATGGACAAGTAAGTCAAGACCTAAAGTGATCTCATCTAGAGGTGTTCTCGAGTCCCTTTGAGACCTCACATTAGAAGTAGAGGGAATTTTAATGTCAGTGGAATCACACTCGGTAGTCCTAACACTAGACCCTTCACCTACTTTGAGGAGGTTTTCAAATGTGTGTACTGTGTCTACATCTTTTTCAAAAGTTGCGTCAGATAGAGAATAAAACTCATACTCATGTGAGTATGTGATGCTTGATATAGGAACCACATCAATGCTTGTTGTACCATCTGATTCTTGTTCATCTATTGTAGCATTAAGGGTTCTTTGGATTTGTTCTTTCTTGAACTATTCTTGAAAATATGACAGCACATACAACTCACGCTGATAGTTAGGATGAACAATTTGCATTTTTCTCAATTATTCATATGTCAGAGGGGTAACTAAGGTAGTGTCATCAGAATCAATATCAGCCTCTACTTGATTGATAGGTAAAATAGGATCATCTGGCTCTACAAACAATGCAACAAGATCTAGAGGAATAGGATAAGGAAAGGTATCCTCATCAGAGTTATCCTATGAGTCTTTAGATAAAACAATGGCACTAGATGTTGGCTGGCATTTAGGTTCTGGTACAAATCTATTGATCCCTAAATGGAATGGAATCTTTTTGAAGCCTAGACCAGTAGTGTCTTTTTTCCTTCATCCTATGGCTTCAATTGGTTCTAGAAATCCATTATCATTCACCCCTATAGGGCTACTCCCTTATAGCCATATCATTTCTTGAACTTAAAACCTTCATTGTATGGCTCTTGGACTATGTCACGAGTTGGAGTGATTGTTTCAGATGTATCCTTCCCTTTATAAACCCAAGATGTAATGGCTCTTTCTTCATCCTTATCTTCTAATGGTGTTGTAGCATGTACAAAGGCACCATCATAAACTACTTGAGGGGACATAGCAGAAGGTTTCTTATTCTCAAAAGGTCTCTCAAAAGAACAAGGAGATAGGGGTAGAGTTGTCAAAGACAATACAAGTTCCATCTGATACTCTCCCATACTAGAATCTTTGATTATTAGAGTCTTTTCCACTTCTTTTAGTTTGGCATCAAAAAATTCAATAGACTCTCTATTTGTGGGGACAAAACTGTCAGCAAATTGCGTGAGCATGTTGTAAGAATAGCTCATATTGGTAGGTACAGTCACCTCTACTTTGTGAAATGGGAACTTGATGCACTGATGGTATGTTGAAGGAACTGCCTACATCTCATGGATCCATGGTCTTCCCAATAGTATATTGTATGCAAGAGGAATATACAAAACCTAACATATGACATCTCTCTCAGTAGGACCAACTCGGATAGGTAACACAACTAAGCCTTTGGATTTGTGTTCTTCTTCATCATATGCCTTGATGGTGATCTTTTTATGGGCATCTATGTGGTCTTCACCATAGCCTAATTGAGTGAGCAGATTTGTAGAGCAAATATTAAGGCCAACACCATTATCAATGAGGATGTGGGTGATGTGCTTTGGGCCTATCATGACTTCAATATGTAGTGGGGCATTGTGCAGATGGCTCAGTGAATGATCATCTTCCTCAAAGAAAGATAGATAGTGGGGTGAGGTCAAGTGACCCACAATGGATTGGAACCGATCAAGATCAAGATCTTTTGGGACATTTGCCTTAGCGAGGGATTTATCAAGAATCTCCCTATGAGCAGGTGAGATCTTCAATAGCTCAAAGATAGTGATCTGAGCATTGGTACGTTGCAATTGGTCTAAGATGCTATAATTAGCATTGCTAGTCGTGGGGACTAATTTTGAATTCTTTTTGGTAGGGCCAACAATAGTTGTATCTACAAGTTGTTTCAGTGTAAATGTAGAAGGCTCAAGGCCTTTGAAAACAACCTTCACATGAGATCAAGTGACAACGTTTGCACAAACTATAGACTACTCAAATTTAGAAGATTGACGTGTAGGGCCTCACAGGACAAATGGAATCTTGGGTCTAGGAGCATCCTCTCTCCCCTTGATTGTGATCACATCATAGTATTCGACATCAACAGGTTCAACCATATTGATAACATTGTCATTATTATTATATGTATAGTTAACATTGTTGTTTATACTCTTAGGTTTGGTAGATTCACCCTTCTCATGAGGAGGAAAGGGGTCTTTGAATGCTTGGTGATCTGAGTTCTTGTTATGACCACTCACAACAACATCACCATTGTCAATCAGATCCTGGATCTTATGTTGAAGTTGAATACAGGTAGAAGTTTTATGACCCTTATTCTAATGATAATCATAGTATGCAGACTCATTCCACCAAGTAGGTCATGGTTGTGGATAATAAGGACACAAGTAATCTGAGGGTGTGAGTATTTGGTTTTGCAAGAGAGTCTTGTAAACCATGTCAAGAGGTTCCCCTAAGGAAGTGAACTGACGTTTGGGTTTGGGTGCCTATGGTTTATTTCTGGAAAACCCGAAAGGTTGTTGAGTATCTGTTGCAACTTTCTTAGTGGCTTTGGTAGCCTACATACTAGAGGTAAGATCAAAAACAACTTTTGAAGGTTTTGGGGTCACATTGTCAACAACTCCATCATTCACAACATCCCAATTTTTATTAACAAATTTAGTCTTGTCTTTGTTGGAGGATGACCCTTGTTTGTTATCTTTGTGTAGGGTTGATTCTCCCTTCTTGACCATGAACATCTCTATTCTCATAGCTTGTTTAATCATATCATCAAAGGTCAAAGGACCTTGTAGCTACAATTGGTATCCAAAATTAGGAAGTAGCTTGTCTAAAAAGATGTCAAGCTTCTCAAATTCTGGTATTTTGCAAGAATATTTGGTGTAAACTTGTCTCCATCATTGGAGAAATGTCAAGAAAGGTTTTGTTAGCACCTGTAAAATTTTCATGGCTAAGACAAAGAAGATAGAGTAAGACAAGCCCTGATAAGGGTTGATTAGCTAAAGAGGTAGTTGTTAGATTTGGAGGCAATTAATTTTGTCCTAGAGCCTGAAAGAGCAGAGGACCAACCTATTGTGTAGAGAACACATGAGATAACTAGGCCTAGAGATAAAGGCAAATAGAAAGTTGTTGAAGTTCAAATCAACAAACAAGTTCATGTGGAAAACCCATTAGAGCAAGGGTTGAGATTAGATGCAGACCTTGAAAAGGCTAGAAAGGAAAATGAAATATTAGATAAAGAATTAGAGAAGGCAGAATTAGAGGCCGCTGCTATAGAAATAAGGAAGAAGATTGATTTTCTCATGCATACCTCAGGACCTTCAAATGTTGTTGTTTCCTTTTTGGGACAAGGTGGAAATCATGGTAACCTTGCAACTCAGACAAATGGCATTCCAGGTGCTGCTAAAATTCCTACTGGTTCAAACATAAGGACATCTACATCTCAAGGAATGGACCCACCTCAAGGAGTTCATGTTCATGAAAGGTACAAACAACTTATCTTTTTTGGTATTCTTGGTTATCCTAATGTAATTCTTGATGAAATTACAAAGAAGCTGCCAAAGTTTGCTCGGAACAATTTCATCACATGTGAGGAACATCTAAAGAACTTTATTGATGTAATAAATGATTATAATGTTGAGTCTGATGATGTTGTAATTAAGTTATTTGTACAATCTCTGACTAAGGATGCTAGGGATTGGTTTAGAGGATTTCCCCATGCTAGTATAGGATCTTGGAATGAATTTAAGAATTGTTTCAAGGAGCATTATGGAGATAAAACAAATGAGGGTTTTATTTTGAATGAATTCAATAACATAAAGAAAAATCAAAATGAAGAGGTCCTTGAATTTAATATAAGATTCCAAAAGGCTATGCATAGGCTCTTGCAAGTTATCAGATTAGATGATAGAGTGTGCCTTGTGACATACTTAAATGCTTTTGATGCAAAAATGGGGTACCTTTTAAGGGATAAGAACCCTAGAAATCTTGGGGAGGCTTACAAGTTGGCTATCAACATAGAAAGTAAAAGAAGAATATCAAGAAAATTAGGGAGAAGAGATGATTATAGGCCTCAAGTGAAAAATAAGAAAGAGATGGGAAGGTCTGTTAATTTTAAGCCAAAGAAGGAGGATAATCTAAAGTAGATTCTAAGTGCTTTAGAGGATCTAAAGCCTGATGAAAAAAGAAACAATAGGATTGCAACAAATGACTGGCCTATTTCAAGTAATTTTAGTAGGCAACCAAGAATGCAGAATTACCCATACAATACTTAGTGGAAGGATGGCAAGCCCATTTTTCTAGTTAAAAGGGATAGGCATGATGATAGGATTCCTGATCCTTTGCAAAGAAATTCAATTAACATGAATGATGATATCCCATGGTGTACTGCTTGTCAATCTCCTCATAGTTCAGAACGTTGTGTTATTGCTCTGGATTTATTTAAGAACTAAGAACAAGATAAGCAATATGATAAGAGTGGTTGTGCAATGACTTCTTCACATGCATGTGATGAGGTTGACTCTACTGAGGATGAGGAAGAAGAATTTGATGATGTTGGATGTGGTGCAGTGAGGTGTGAGGAACATGTTTCGTTAAGGAGACCCTCTGATGAGGAAATTGCTCAAATCACTACAGACATGGTCACTCAAGCTAGGAGTAATTACAATTTGAGAAATAGGACAATTGGAAGCACAGCTGGTAAACCTAGTAGCATGTTTATCAAGAATTCAGAAAGGAGTACATAATAGCTTGAGGAAAAGGAAAAGGGTGCTGGTGTTGTCAGTCAGGTCAAAATAAAAAAGAAGGGTGGGCCTATGGAAATACCTAAGGGTAAAATAAAAACATCAGAAGTAGTTGTTCCCATACCTCAGAAGGAAGATGAATTTTTGCAAAAGGGTAAATCTGACTTGACTGTCCAAAAGGAGGATAAAGATGTCACTGAGATTAAGGAAGACATGGGAAACCATACATATATTCCCATTGATATGACTAAATTACTTTCACAAATAACTATCAAAGTTCCACTTTTGGAAATGATGAGAATAGAAGAGCACAAGGTCAAGGCCTTGGATTGGGTAAATGGTGCTTCTTCAATAAAGGTCCAAGAAATGAGTAGGAGTGATAAGCATGTGGCTTCTTTAGATGACACACATGACAGTAGAAATGATGAAATTGTCTCTAAGATCCCTCAAATATTTTTGAATGCAAATGTTGTAAATGTTGCATCAGGGACAATTGATCCTTTTTTCTTGTCCCTTATGATAAATGGAAAATTACTAAAGAATTGCATGATTGATTCTGGAGCATCAAACACTGTCATGCCTATAGAAATCATGAAGTCACTGGGACTAAAGGTTGACACACCTCATGGGAGATGCCAAGCTATGGACTCAAGAGAAGTGCTAGTTATTGGTACATTAAGGCTTTGCCTATAAATTAGCAACATTTCCTAACAAACAACTAACTATGAGTGTTCTTGTAGTTCATATTCCTCCTCAGTATGGAATGCTATTATCTAGAAAATAGAGTGCTTCTATGGGAGGAAGTATTCAATGTGACTTGTCTTTTGCTACTTTTAGTATTGAGGGAGAAAGTGTGAAAGTTTCAAGGGAAGCTAGAACTCCACATATGATTAAGGAGGATGAAGATGACAATATGAATTGTTTTGTTGACACTGATATTGGCTCTTTCCAAGTTCAGGAGAGAGAAGTGCAAGAAAAGGTCAAGCCTATCCTTCTGGCTAATGATGAAAATAATAGGGTAGGAGGTAATGTCTTATGGACCCTATATTTTGATGGAGCAAGTTCAAAGGAAGGTGCTAGAGTAGGAGTGCTATTAATATCCCCAAGTGGTAAGACTTTCAAATTTTCTTTCACTCTCTTGTTCCTTTGCACAAATAATGTTGTTGAATATGAGGCCCTACTGATTGGCTTGAGACAAGCATCAAAAAATGGAATCAAACATCTTAGGGTGATTGGTGACTCTGAGTTAATAATTTCTCAGATTAGATCAAGGTATGCATAAAAAAATCAAAGGCTGAAACAATATAGAAATGTTGTTTGGGATGAAATTGAAGGTTTCAGTGCCTTTGGTATTGATTGGGTGGATAGAAGGAAAAACAAGATGGCTAACTTATTGGCAAACATAGCATTAAGGCCAGAGGATATTACTTTTGCAGGGATATCCAAAATTGAGTTCAAGTCTAGGCCTTCTATCCTAGACAATGTTGAGAATTGGTAGGTATTTTCTGATGATTAGGATATACTAAGGTTTTTGCAGTGTGATTCTCATTTTGATGGTTAGGAGATGGATTTCAGCACTTATATTGACATCAAAAATGGAAAAGAAAATGTTCTTGGGAAGGAATTTTTGCAATTGAAATCAAATAGGATCCCAAGGGGACTAGTTGCTCTTGAGAGGGCATTTGATGATAAAGAAAGGACTTGTTTTCCTAAATTTTTTGATAAGATAAATGATTTGGAGGAAGTAGATTTAGGAAGAAGTCAAATACCTAAAAAAGTTTATATAGGTAAATGTTTGTCCCAAAGAACTAGGAATAATCTGATTGATCTTCTCAAAAAATTTAGACATGTCTTTGCATGGTCTTATGATGATTTGAAAGCCTATAGAGAGGATCTATTCCAGCATGAAATACCATTGAAGGAAGGTACTAAACCTTTTAGGAAAAAATTAAGGCCTGTGAATCCTACCTTGGCACCAAAAATGCAAGATGATCTCAAAAGGATGATGGATGCTAGCATCATCAAGCCTGTCAGACATTCTACTTGGGTGTCAAACTTGGTTCCAGTTAGAAAAAAGAATGGTGGCATTAGGTTATGTGTTGATTTTAGGAACTTGAATGTCAATTCTTTGAAGGACAATTATGGTTTGCCTAATATGGAAAATATGTTGTAGAAGGTTACTGGATCAAAGTTAATGTCCATGATGGATGGTTTCTCTGGATATAATCAGGTCATGGTCAAGGAGTTAGAATAGTTCAAGACTATATTCACTACCCCTTGGGGAACATATGTTTATGTTAGAATGCCTTTTGGTCTAACAAATGTAGGAGCTACTTTTTAGAGAGATATGGATGTGGCCTTTGCAGACTTCATAAACAAATTTCTAGTGGTATATCAGGATGATCTCATAGCATATTCAGATAAGGAAAGTCAGCACTGTGAACATCTTGAGAAAATTTTTATTAGGGCCTTGGAGTATGGGATTTATTTGAATCCAAAGAAGTGTTCCTTTGGTGTTGTGGAAGGCAAGCTCTTAGGACATATTGTGTCCAAGGATGGAGTGAGAATTGACCCTGAAAGGGTTATGGCTATAGACAAGCTTTCACCACCTAGAAATGTTAAAGGAATACAATCCTTCTTTGGGCAAGTAAACTTTCTAAGGAGATTTGTTACAAATTTTGCAGAAATCAATATCCCTATCTCTAGAATGTTGAAAAAAGAAGAAAAGATTGAATGGAATGAAGAAGTAGATGAATCTTTTAGAAGTATCAAAAGGGCCATCAAGGATGCTCCAATTTTGAGGACACCTAATTATGGTAAGCCCATGTAGATATTTTTTTTCTTCTTGTCATACAGTTGCATCAATTTTATTGCAAAAGAATTTACATGGATATGAATAACTGATATCATTCTTTAGCAAATCCCTACAAGCAGTAGAATTAAAATATGATATTACTGAGAAATAGGCTTATGCCTTAGTTAAGCAGTCAGGGCTTTTAGATGTTACCTTGTGGGAGCTAAGGTGGTTGCTTATGTTCCTAGTGTTGCAGTTAAGGATATATTGGTGCAACAAGAAGTTTCAGGGAAAAGATGTAGATGGATCAATAGGATCAAAGAATTTAATATTGATATCCAGATTACAAAGTTGGTAAGGGGCTTAGGTCTTGCAAAATTAATGGCACAAAGCAATTTAATTGCAAATCATGTGAATATGTTAGAGGAAGAACAAAGGCCATATATTTGTGATATGGATTATTGTGGCTGGTACAAAGATGTTATTGGTTACTTGCAGAAATTGATCCTCCCCCCTGAGATGGATGAAAATAGAAGGAGAACTATCAAGTTGCAATCTGCAAGGTATGCCATTATACATGGTAAGTTGTGATGGAGAAGCAATGGAGTATTGCTAAAGTGCATAGACCATGAGAGATCTGAAGCTCTGTTAAAGGAAATGCACCAAGGTGTTTGTGGAGGACACTATATGGCAAGGACCACAGCTCACAAGATCCTTAGGTCTAGATTTTGGTGGCCTACAGTTTTTAAGGATACACATCAGTTTGTAAGAAAATGTGATGCATGTCAGAGATTTGCTGGAAAGTTGAAGTTTAATGGAAATTTGCCACTCCAACCTGTTGCAGTTCAGGCTCCTTTCCAGAAGTGGGGTATATATTTTATTGGAGAAATTCCAAACAATTCTAGTGGTGGACATTCTTACATACTAGTGGCAACATACTATTTTACCAAGTGGGTTGAAGCTATCCCTACTAGAAAGGCTACTAGCAAAGTGGTAGCAGATTTTATGATGCAGAACATCCTTACCAAGTTTGGGTGCCCAAAGGTAATTATGGTTGATAATGCAATGTGTTTTAGATCACAAGAATTTAGTGATTTTTTTCAGCAATATGAGATACACATTTCATTTTCTTCCCCATATCATCCACAAGGAAATGGTCAAGCTAAGTCCAGTAATAAAAGTCTAATTAAGATTCTCAAGAGAGTGTTGGACAAGAATAGGAAAGCCTGGGACTCAAAGTTATGTTGGGCACTATGGGCTGACAGGGTAACTATAAAGAAGGCCATAGGTTATGCTCCCTTTAATTTGGTGTAATAAGTGCTAGATTGCCTCAAAATAATCTATTGCAAATGTATAAGTTTATTCAGGCATATGATGAGGACTTGAATGATGAGATGAGAGTAAGAATGGATGAGCTGATCCAGTTGGAAGAGGTAAGGAGAGATGCACATGAAAGAAATGAAACATTGTAGAGGCAATGTAAGAATTTGTTTGATAAAAGGGCTACTCAAAGGAGTTTTGAAGTTGATGACCTTTTCTTGATGTGGAATGCAAGATTGGAAGATAAGGGGAAGCATGGAAAGTTTGATTGAATTTGGTTGGGCCCTTATCTTATTGAAAACAAATGTGGGATAGATTCTTATGTCCTAAAGGATTTAAGTGGTGGTACTTTGGAATTTCCTATTCATGGACAATTCCTAAAGTTTTACTTCTCCTAAAGTATCTTTTCCATGAGCAGTAGTTTACGTTTTCCCTTGTTCAGTCATCTTTTTTTTTTTTTTTGGGTCAAAATTTTGGTTTGGTCTGCTCTTCTAGGAGATTCTAGTTTCTCATTGTATCTGTAGGAGATACATGTCCCTAAGTATGAGCCACTATTAGCACCTATAAAATTTTCATGGCTGCATACCCTTTTTCCTGGCCTCTACATCATTTTTCCTTGTCTCTGGTTTGAAAACCCTAGGTGAAATTTTAAATTTCTAGCCGTTACATGAAAAACCCTAGTGTGCCCTGGCCCTGTTCTAATTTTGTGCTACTTTTTCAGGACACTAAAGTCCTAAATAGTGCATGTGCTAATAATTGACCACATTGTCGCATGATCGCATGAGCCTTTTTCATGTTATGTGATCTTGCGACTAAGGTTTTATTTTTGGGCCCCTTTAATATTTCCTAAGTCTAAGTGCCTAGTGAGATGATTTTTCCTAACCTTGATTTTCCTAATGTTTTCAGCCTTCATTCTTTCCTGGGCCCAGCTCTGACACCATCTAAATCTAACGGTGGGTGTATGTTCTTATAAAATTTGTTAGAGGCTTGTGAACTTGCACCAGCCACTGATTCTACTTTGTGACGTATCCTTTCATTACAGCAGGTCCACTGCCATGTAAGCAGAGGTGGCATTCTTTAATTGGTCTGTGTGATCGTGAGTTGGATGTTTTGTCAGGTGGGCCCAGTATCTCAATGTGTAGATTCAAGATCTATGGCTGGTGCATGATCTCAAGGAATCTTTTGATCCCTTCAGATTATACGCCGATTGTCCAATCTTCTAGTATGTTAAAGACAAAGGGTGGGTCCGAACTACCACATTGTGCTTACTTTCACTTTTCTCATTGGTCAAGGCATTGCCAATTCGGAGATGTGTTAGTGGGACCTGGCTACCGACATGTTTTAAGGGCCCTGACATCTACAGAGGATCTACGGTTGGCGTAAGTTCTCATGGAATTTGTCAGAGCCATGAGATCTTGTGCTAGCCATTGATTTTTCTTTCTCTTAAGCACTAACAAGGGTGGGTCATGTATGTCAGAGGGAGCTGATGTACACATTTTTCATTGGCTATGGTGTTTTGACTTGGCTGTGGACTTTTCAAAGGGTTTCATGACTATTGTGGAGATTAACGTAAGTCGCCTGATCTACCGAGAAATAAAAGGATCTATGGTCATGTTTTAAATCAGAGCTTGTATCCATTGTTTTTCAAATTCAAATTGTTTCTGTAGGGTTCAGAGACAGTGCACCAAATGAAGCCGTATTACAGGACCATTTTTTATTGTTCCAGCTTGGTTGTGGGTGAGATTTTATGAGGAAGGTCTTGGTGGTTGTTCTAGCATGAATTTTTGTCCTTGGAGCTAGTACAGGGTCAGATCTGTTGTAGAATTTGATGATTATTTTTATCTTACTAGCCTTGCGTTAGGAGCCTGTCTTGTCTAGCTTTAATTCTTTTTGTTGAGTTAGGTAGTTTTGAAATTGTTGCTTTGAATGATCATCAATGCTTATTGCAATCCTTGAGATAAAGGGATTTATTTCATGATCATTAAAAGGCATTGGGAGTTAGGTGTTCAAAAACTTTTTCTTGGTGAGCCCTATTCTTAGTCAAGGTTGTAATAGTTTTTGACTCAGTGTTGGTTGATAAAAGAAGAAAGTTGGAGGTCTAAGCTGTAGTCTGCAAGCAGGGTGTCTTGTGATTCATTGTATACATAGAAGGAATTCATCATACTTAATATAAATATCTAATTCTTATCTCTCCTTTGTGTCAAGTTAAGTAAGCTTTGAGTTTTCTAGCTCATTACATATTGTTTTTATGTATGTATCTTCATTCTTGAGTTCTAATCTAGGATTGGATTAAACAATGCTCTAAATGGGATATGAGTTTGCCCTTGTCTATGTAAGGATGTTTTGTAAGTAGTAAAGATTAGGATAAATGTATCTATGGCTATGAATTCTCAGATATTCTCAAATCTATGTGTCTTTGTGTCTAAGAAATCTTTCCCAATGGATGAGGCACTGGCCTAAATGAGTATTTCTCTTGTTAACATACATTGATTGAAGTTATTACATTCCAAATCTTAAAATCAATAACCTTTCTAAGTTTTAGGTCTTTGGTTGTGTGGTTATGTTACCCAATAGTAATGGAGAGTCAATGAATGTGTGGTTAGCATTTAGCACTTTCTTACTATCAATCTATTATTCAAACCCAGTCTTTGGTATGTAAAGTATAGTTTCCACTGGGTTAGGTGCACCCACCTTGGTTTTGTAGAGCCAGAAGTGAAGAGGGCAGTCTTGTCCCTATAGTTGGTCTAGTTACCCTAAGATCCTATTACATTTTGGAATTAACCACTCCTAAAATCTGTCTGCGGGTATATTGGTAGCCTTAGAGCATAAGCCATTTTGAAACACCAATAGGTTCCCTAGAACATTGTTTCAGATTGCAAAGATCATGGATATTAACCGAAGGCTTGATGTTATACGAATAGTGATGGATGAATAGATTGGAAATCTCATCAAAAAACTTGATACCAGTAGGAAGTCTAGAAAACCACTCCATAGAAGATCCACCCAAACTACACAGGAAGAGATGCATGAGATAAGTCTGATCATGTATAAATTCCATGGATAGAGTGCCAAACTCTCTCAAGTGATCTTGAGGATCAGAGGTACCCAAATATTTATGATACTTGGGGAGTTCCACACCTTTGGGAAAATGTGGCATGCTAAGACTCTTGTCAAATGGGAATAGATAGATGCTCTCTAGTGTGAACTAGTTTTCTGGTGTGTCCTTGGTTTTCATGAGTTTTTGGATATGGGCTTGCATATCTTGGACTAGTTTTTGCATTTTAGTCACCTCTGTTTCCTCTTCTTTGACTACAATAGTCTCAACTTTATAATTTGGGGGTAACTTTGCCCCTTGCTTGGCCAGTTTGAGAAAGTATTTCTCTTTCTCTTCTTTCATTAGGATTTCCATCATCTTAAGGAGGATTTTGTTAGAATGGGTAGCATCAACATCTTGTTGGGTTATTTCTTCATCAACATCATTACCCAAGATTTTGAATATGCTTGGAGTTTTATCATGGTTATCTTGAGCTTGATCCTGATCATGATCATGAGCTCTATTGTACTCACCCTCTTGATGTTTGTATGACATCTTTCTAGTGTGCAAGTGTGTAGTGTGAGTAGACTGAGTATGGGGAGGTTCACTATGACGAGAGACCTTGGGTTCTGAAAAAGGATTAATCTCTAGCAAGGAAACCCTGGGTGTCGCAAAAGGATTAAGTTCTGGCAAGGAAACATAGTGTTCCTCAAAAGGATCAATCTTGGGAAAGGAAGTGTGGGATGCCTCATAGGGATCAATTTTTGATGATGATTCTTCGGAGTCTTATGGTACTCAAAACAAAGGATTCCTAACCTGACTGAAGTTCATGGTATGATTACACTAGATACAAGGTCGGATAATAGGAGAAGGATAGTGAGAGGACTCCTCTCTAGATGTTTCAGAGGAAGAACATGAAAGTCCTCTATAGTACTCAGATTGTGTGGCAAGCTTAGAATGACCCCTTCCTTAGTTGTGAGGTCTACCTCTATCTTGTTTGGTGAGGCATGCAGGTAACACGTTACCGCTTCTAGTTGTCATAGGCATAGACGAGGATTAAGTAACAAGAGAGGACTTAGGATTATGCTTAAAACTCTATCTCTAGAATAGAAAAGAATGATAAAAAGTGAAATGCACCTAACACGAATCATTAAGAGTATGGTTAGAAGAACCAAGATGTGACTATTGCATCGCAAAGTATAAGAGCACAGTAGGAAAAGATAGATATCAAAGAGACAACATGAGTTTAAGCAATAACCGCTTAGTTCTCAACCCAAAACATCCAATTTTAGATAGTGGACAACAAGAAAATAGGCAGATGGACCCCAGACAAAAACCAAATCAGACATGAAAGTTACCAACTAATGGGAATAAGCTCATTGTTTTGAAAATTAGGGTACAATCTAACGCGAGGAAATGCTAGATTGCACATGAAGAAATGTAGTCTCACATGACAAAATGCACAAGAAGCTAAAATCTCACATGAGAAAAGGACATACTTTGACAATTTGACATAGTTTTTGAGGTAGAAATAGATTTTGAGACACGGCATTGGTTGTTCTCTAATAGAATATCCAATTTTTAGACATATTTCAGATAGTTCAAATCAGAAACCAACTACATGCATCAACAAATTTCTATCATGATCAGGCACATAAGACATCATTCAGGGATTTCAAGCAATCAATGTCTTCAAACAATGAACGAGGGACAAAGAAACCTCACGCATGAACAAGCATATGTGACATAGTATTCTATTCCCTAAGAGTGCTACTTGTGTATGTTCTCAAATGTTTTGCAATCATGCACATAGTCCTAGAAAAGATAAAAATTTGGTTGCACTAGGTTTCTTAGTAATGGTTTGACTCTGCAACTTTTGTAATCTCAAGAGGGTGAACTCCAATCCAGGTGCATTGGGGTTTTGACACATTCTGAGAATTTAATTAATCAGAGATGTTGAGGAGATCTGACAGCCCAACAAGAAACTACACCAGTGGAGATTTCTTCCACAAGGACATTTATATAGCGAGTGCTGCTACCACGATGAAAATGGCTATTACCGTTTGAGGTTTCATCCATGTGGTTGACCTAATAAAGGGAATGTCCACTATGATTAACCCTCTCTAATAAGGTGACTTACAAAAAGGACCACATGGGGACTTGGTTTAGATTCAAGGATCTGAGTTTCTGATACTACCCAAAAAGAGAGTAGAGCATAATCCTCTAGCCTCTTCACTTCACCCATACATAGCAGATAGATTCATTGACATGCTAAGATTGAAACTACCTCACCAAGGTTTGTGATGTCAACAAAAATGTCTACTGAGCTCTCTAAGTGGGTCCAAGAGAGAACGTATCGATCAAATTTGAGGACTAAACCAAGTAAGACTGTGAGATAATTATAGTATCCTCCCTACCTACAAGGGGTTCTATCATCAAGAAGATCTTCACATGCAAAACAAGAGAATGAAGCCCACTCTCTCAAGAATGCCAAAAATAGTGTTCATAGGGCCTATTTACTATGTCAAACAGATATGCTAAAAATGAATCTAGATCCTTTTTATAGCCCAAAATCAAAGTGTGATTTACCAAAGCAGGAAACACACAAGCCCAACACATGAGAGATTCATTTTAATGTCCAAATTGAAGTGTTATAGAGATCATAGCAGCTCACCTTAGGTCCAAAGCTCTGTAATCCAGTATTTTGTTATCTCCAGAAAGTAGAATCAAGGCAAAATCAATAGCAAATAGTAAGCATCAAAATCAATAAGTTGAAAGTACAAATCTGCAATTTTTAAGTCTTTGGATGCAAAATTTTGTGCGAGATTTTTGCACAGTCCCACATGAGAAAACACCTTTTTCACGCGAGGAAATGCCAAACCATCACAACTTCGCATGACATAGTGAGAATCTTCATATGACATAGTCAAAATCTACGTGCAAAAATTTGTACAGAGATGTATGACAGTATAGACAGAATGATAAAATTTGATGAAAAAACTAAGATTTCAATGAAGTACGATGAGGCCATAAATTGATTTTCTACCCCATGGTGGGTACCAGAAATGTATGAACTAAATATGGGCCTCTGATTTAGCTCCACACTTCAACATAGTCATTGTTCACCAGCTACAGCTGAGAATGAATATCAGATTATTTATCTTTCTTATCTAGTTGATTCGACCTATTGCCTTCTATCTAGGTAGGGTTTTAAATTTTCTCGTAGAATCAAGAGCCCTACAACCATAGACTACTACTAGAATGAAGGATTTATGCAGTTTAATCTAGAAATTAATGTGCAATTAATCTAGAATTTGATATTAAGCTAGAAACAATGGAAACAAACTAGATTAAGTGAAATGCATGATTAATCTAAACATGATATTAATCTAGAAATGAATGATTATGCTAAAACAATGAAAGCTTGAATGCAAAAGAGTTCTGGTAACAATGCAACAACATTTCATTGCTCAAAAAAATTGGGATCTTTTGAATGAGAAATGAGGTTTCTTTTGTAGAAATCCCAAGTTCAATCGATGATCGAGATTGAATCAGACGAACTGTGGAGATTGAATGAGAGATCAGTTCAGAATAGAAACTTTCAGTAGAGAGGCAGTCATTTGCCTATTTTTTTGTTTTTTTTAAAGTTGTTAACTATTTTATTCCCTTTTTTATTTCCAATTAACTCAAATTTTCCTTTTTTGAACTGAAGAGGAGATTTTGGAGAGAATATTTAATTCAAATAAATACAATATTGCCTCATAAGAGGATTTTATCAATTATTTGAATAATTAAATTCATTTATTTGAGATGAGGATATTTATTTAATTTTGTTTTCATGTATTTTAGCTAAAGAGGGTGAATTTAATTTAATTAAAGTGCTAGGACTTTATAATTAAATTAATCAATCATAGGGTTTATTTAGCCAGTTTATAGTTGATATTTAGGAATTAAATATGATGTGTGATTAATGCAAATTTAGGGTTTTCTGCATTTGACACTAAGTCAAGTAGAGTCGATCAGAAGACAGAATTGCCTCATACAATAGAACTTTGATGATTAGAAATTGAGAGAATGAGACTAAAATGCAACAAAATTGGTTAGGATAGCAACATGCCAATTTTGGGGTATTACACTAAGCACATTGTAGGTCTTTTCACCATCAATAGATCCCTAATTGGGCCCCTAACAACCTTATCATTTTATCCTTCCTTCCACTATTTTTGCCTTAGTTTGGTCACCAAAGCTAGCCATTACCCTTTTATTAAACCCACTTTATGTCTCTATCTTTAGGGCACAACCATAGTCACCACCACCCCAAATATATCTAATGTTTCCCCAAAAATTTATATCTCTATTTTTCATATATCTGGATGATGAATGTGGGTGTAAAATACTCCACTACCTCTAGAATACTTGATAGTATGCAAGAAACTAGAGAAAGAGTGATACCAAGGAGCTTCGCCTCGCCATGATGTTGTAGCAAGAAACTTATGGCACAACAACTCCATTTTCACTTTATTTGAGACATAACATACATACATTAGGTCATTCAATTCCAATTGCTTGAGTCTCTCTCCTATAAATATTTGACCATCTAAAGAAACCTACATGAATGAACCTAGATGCAACAAAATGCTGAGATATTAACATAATTTTATGGCCTAGCCAATCCCTTCTTTGTGCTTTGTTTGGACTGTTGATCCTGATCAAATGGAGTTTTCTTTGAATTTTTATGCACTCAAAATAATCTCATATTCCTTATCATTCAAACCATTATTTTCCTTTCAGAATTTCTTATTCCAATATTACCTTTGTTGACTCGGGGATTCTTAGATGTTCAACCAAGACTGAAGCATAGATTTCTCTAATGTCATCTTTTTTTTTAACATAATCTACAACAAAATACCCATGGATGTGGATTTCTTCTTAAATCTAATCTTTCTATTTGAATAAACTTTTCATTGATGCTTATCCATTCCACAAGTCAAACCATAACTTTTATTTCCCATTGTTGCCAATTTTCCATGTTAGATGCTCAACAATTACTTTCTTGATCTCCCAAATGAATTTCCATATAGCATACTTGTTGTAAAATTATTCTAAGTTAATATTTTATTTGGGTTGTTCTCATTCAAATATTTCCTTTGCATTATCCTACACAATAAATTTTGAGAATCCCTAAACATTTTCCATGACAAATTATCCCCTAAGGCAATATTTTGCTTCTCCATCTTCCTTAACCTTGCACCCTTTGTTTCCTTGGGACTATTTTCAATATCCCAATGGACTGATGGTATTCATTTTTCATATTTGGCACCTTCCCATACAACTTCTTTAAGTAGCTTTCCAAACTAGATATTTCCTTGTTGGTAACCTTAAAGTGAGATGTAACATAAATTGGGAAATATAGAAGAACCAAATTAATCATTAAAATTTCACTAGCCATAGAGATCCATCTGTTTTTCCAAGAAATTCATTTTCTTTGAGAATTATTTAAAATATTTACCCAATGTGACATTTGTCAAAGTCTTGAAAAACTAGGAACACCCAAGTGCTTTGACATGAGTTACGATAATGCAAATCCTAAAATATTGGTGATCTTTTCTCTAAACCACCTTTGTAGTATTGCTCATTTTTTATTATTTGGTTATTAAATTAAATAATATTATAATAAAATTAATATCATTATAATTATTTAACTATAGGTATCTTAGATACATTTGTCTAAAAGACGTGAAGGTATCAATTTTTTATTGAGAGTAAGTAGGTGCCTTTTAGATAAAGATATCTTTATTCTAGCTTAATATTATTAGTAAATGTACTATCCTAAATTATAAGCTCCTACAATTAGATTCTCAATTAGGCCCCATTTTAGCATGTACGAGATCCTGTATTAATTTCTAGTACTCCAACTCCACATTGCCTACTTTTCTGGCTTTCTCTTGGCATTCTTGACTCCCAAAACAAATTTCACCACTTTTCAGGGGAAATCGGTCACCCTAGTTGGCCTATTGCTAGGTTGCCCATGCCAACCTTTTCCTTGGTGTTTTCCTCAAAATTCAAATGGGGGGCCCATCTCATTGGTTTAGTGGGATTTCTAGATTCCCATTGACCTCCTTTGAGTTTTGATCCTTGAAATGTTGTGAGATGTATAAAAGAAACCTACCTCTCCCATTTTGATATAGCACAATAAGAATTCAATAAATCTCCTACAATTTTGTATCCAAGCATTTTAAAGAAATAACTCAAGTGTTATAAGGTGTTTTTAAGGCAATCTTCTCCATGGATCAAGCTTCTTTCCCTTATTGAAGGCCAAGAAAAGGAGTCCACCATCAAGGAAGAAGATCATAGAATAAGCATCCATTTACATACATTCAAGTAGCCAAATTCATTCAAGCATTCAACTCTTCAAGACATTCTTCACTCTATCTAATAAATCATTATAGAAAACTACAATATCCATCATGTAAGGTTTTGTCTTTCATGATTTCCTTTGGGGATTTTGTGTGGATTTAAAGCTACTGCATCAACATACATGATCACATTCAAAGAAACACTTTCATTTCCAATGTATAATACACTTCATTTTTTAGATCTAGCCTATGATATATGACAACACACTTTCATTTATTTCATTTTATTTCAAGGTTGATTCTATAACAGAGTTTGAATAGGGAAAACCCATCTTTATACATTACTTTCCTCATTTTCTATGTGTAGGAATAGGTAGCATTTGTATCAGCTTGAATCTAGAAAATTCAAGACTTGACGAATAAGATGTAATTGGAATCATTAAAAAGTGTAGGGAATAGGTTTCTTGAGGTGACCTACTCCCTTCAAAACTACTTCAAATTGATTTTACATGTTAGTTTCATCTTTTGGTTGTTGCTTCTGGTAAACTATCTCCTTTCTACCAGTCTATGTATTTTGTAACGTTTCATTTTTCCCTTTCTTGCCTTGTCTTGTATCAGCCAATCATATTATTCCAAACCAATTCATCTAATCATTATATAAAAGGATCATTGCACTCTTTCAACACTTAATTCCTTTCGATCCTAGTAGGTCATCTTCCTTTTGATTATGAAATAAGGAGATAAAATCTACCCTTATTGATCATGTTTTTCTTATTGTACATTTTGGTGAACCTGAATCATAACATTTAAAATATGATTTGGTGTTTAGATATAATTTTTTTTTTCATTTTGTGCATTTATTATACTTGCATTGGTAAAAAATGACATTAAAATTGCACTTTGTTATCACTTATTTTAGGCATTTGGCATATACTTTTTTTAGAGAAAGAGAAATTGTTTTTATTCATTAGATTAGTTCATGATGCATATATTAAGTAAATGTGATTTTGGTTTAGCATCCCTTATATCACTTTGTCCTTCCCCTAAATACCCTCCTATCTATGATGACATTTTAGTGCAAGAAGACACCTATAACACTTCTTTTGAGCATGCCCCTCCTAAGGAACATGTTTATGCATTTCATTGATATTCCCTCTATATATGAGGCCTTAATGAGTTATGTTTTCCCCTCTCCTAAATATCATCTTACTCATAAGAATATTTGGAAGCAAAAGAATAATATTTCCCCTCTTAAGGACACTACCTGTGCTAAACTCACATGACACAACTTCCAATGACAAAGCATTTATGACCCATAATTTCACCTCTCTTGAGGTATTTTTTTCCCTATAAAGCCAACTTTAATCCTCCTATGAATTTAAAATTAGAGATTAGAAAAACTTATCCTCCCAAATATATCTTGGTGCAAGAGATTCAACATGATATCCCTCTAGATCTTCCTCTCCTATATCTTATCATAACCATCAACCTATCTGGAAACAAGATGATGTTATGCATTTCATTCATATCTATCTCCTCATATATATTGAGTGAACATATAGACCTAGATGAGAACACTTATAATCAACCTACTTATGTGGATGCAAATAATATTGATGGGATTAAGCATCTCCCTATAGATATCAATCCCCCTACTTTACATTCCTACACAACACCTTTTCATCAACTTCAAGCCTTCCATTTTCCAAACCAAATACATCTCATGAGTTTGGATATGACATGATTTATACACAATCATATATTAGACTAGATCATGGAAAGATGGACCAAGTCCCTATAGATTCCCCTCCATTACAAGGCACTAGATTTATAACTCAAGAAAACATTGTTCACAACTCTTTTCAAAACTTCATCAATCATTTATTATCTAATAAAATCATAAAAAAATTCCTTCCTTCCTCATCTCATAATATCACCATACAAATCTAAGAGCTTATAAATATTGGTAGTATAACATAGTGCCTTACAATCCCTCCCCTATTTGTGTTGTTTTACACCATGTGTATGATGCTATATTTTACATTTCATTCTTCCCTTATGAGTAACATAATAGGTCATTTCCCTTGTCCTTCCACTTGGGAGGGAAAGGTCTCTCTATCTTATCCATTCTCCTTCTAAAGAATCATTTATCTCTTTGTTGGTTGAATCTCTTATGCTTTGATGTCCTTCCATGCATGGAATTAATTGTTGACAATCTTTTTCTTGAATGGATTGATACCCTTGTTTGTAACCTCTTCCTTGCTTGGAAGTGTATATATCTTGTAATTGATTTTTCCACTAAGAATGCATAATGTGACACCCTTTCTCTTTTAGTACTCTTTTCATTTTCTCCTCCTTCCATAGGACATATTTTTCCTCTATGAAGTTGCATCTTTTATAGTTGTAAATTTTTCTAGCATGAAATCCTTTGTTTCACGCAAGGAATTTTCATCTTTGTTAACAATATTTTTCATATTTTAAAGATAATTTATATTATAAATGATCTTTCACTTAGGATTTATAGTGTGTTCCTTTTTCTTTTTCAGAAGATCCATCATCTCTTTGTTATATGTATCAATTCTAACATGATGTCCTTCTGTGCATGGACTTGTTTGTCACATGATCTTTCTCTTGAAGGAATTGATATCCTTGTTTAAAATATTTTCCTTTCCTAGAAGTGTCTATCTATTGTAACTGATCATTAACTTAGTATGCATAATGTGTTGTTTTCTCTCTTGCATCTATGATTGGGGGGCAAGATGTTTTTCTTTCCTCTACCTTTATTTCTTTTCTCCAAGGGTCCACTTTCCTTGAGTGCCATTCGTTTATCATGTGACATCCTTTTCTTATATGTAATTGATTTTTTTTATTTTGGATTCTCTCTTACACAAGAGGTGTTTATCCTTTATCACAATATTTTTCTTATTTGCAAAAGGATGTTCATCCTAAACAAATACCCTTACTTATAGGCTTAAAATGTGTTATCCTTCCTAAAGAATCCCTTTTTCACCCAACAATAAGGGGGCTATAAGGGTGCATTCTTTTTCTCCTCCCCATCTTTGTCTCAAAATGCTATATGTGTTCAAGAGATCCTCTCAAAGGTATATGTATTATAATTAATATCTCTTTCCACTTGTGGTTTTCCTTTCATGATTATTTATTAATTGGCTAACTAGAGTATTCCCTCTTTTCCAAGGTTGTGGAATATATTGTTGTTTTAAGGATATCTCCTTGGTGTTGGAAGTGAGTATGTGTGTTCTCATTTCTTTATGATGCCACCATAGTCCTATATTTCCACCATAAGGAAGGGGGCATATATGCAGCCTCCTTGTACATTATGTAGCCTTATTTATTATGGATCCCTAAGGAGACTATGATTTCCTTAAGAATGATCCCTTTCACATATCCCTAAGGATACTATGCTTTCCTTAGGAATAATCTCTCTCGCAGATTCCTAAGGAGACTATTATTTCCTTGGGACTGATCCCTCACATGGATCTCTATGGAGATTATGCTTTCCATAGGACTGATTCCCTTTTTGAAAATTCCCTAAAGATATAATGCTTTCCTTAGGATAAGTCATCATTTATGTAGTTCATTTTTCAAGGTGGAGTTGACTAGCATAATGTAGCTTGCTAGCCTCTCTACTCTTTCCTCCTTTTTCTCTTCCATGAATTATCTAGCATAACAAAACATGCTAGATTGTTGCTCTCTCTCTCTCTCTCTTTCTATCTCTATCTCTCTCTCTCTCTCTCTCTCTCTCTCTCTCTCTCTCTCTCTCTCTCTCTCTCTCTCTCTCTCTCTCTCTCTCTCTCCCCTAGTGGGTTATATCATGGAGTTTTGTCTTGTCTTCAATGGTGTATTCTCTTTCCCTTTCCATGTGTCTGCTTGTGCTTTCACGATAACTTTCCAAGCATGATACTAGGAGTTGGGACATTTCTTAATTGAGGTCTCCTCAACTAGTTTATTTGGAGTTTTACTTTTAGTGCTAACCCTTTTTGTGTCTTTTCTATTTTTTTTGTACCCTTGAACATGGTTGTTTGAGTTAAGATCCTTCATTTGATTTGGAGTTTTACTTTTAGTGCTAATTATTTTTTGTGTCTTTTCTCTTTTTTTTGTACCCTTGAACATGGTTGTTTGAGTTAAGATCCTTCATTTGGGGTCTTGCATCCTTGAGTTTAGTGATGTCTTACCTCTTTATAGTTCTTCCCATGATCATCTCTCTATCTTTCTCTCTTTTCTTATATTGTGACCATGAGGTGGACTCTTACTCCCATTAAAGTGGGGATTAAATGTACCATCCTAAATTATAAGCACCTATAATTAGATGCTTGATTAGGCCCCATTTTATCATTTATGGGCTTCTACACTAATTTTTGGTACTTGAGCTTTGCATTACCTAGTTTTTTGGCTTTCTCTCTACTTTCCCAACTCTGAAAACAAATTTCACCAATTTTAGAGGGGAATAGGTCACCCCAGTTGACTTATTCCTAGGAGTAGGTTTCCTAGGCTAACTTGTTACCTAGTTTTTTCCTTGAAATTAAAATTGGGGGCTCATCTCATTCATTTAGCAGAACTTCAAATTCCTGTCTGCTTCCCTTGAGCTTTGAGCCTAAAAATATTGTGAGAGTTATAAAAGAAACCTATCTCTCCTCATTTTGATATAACATAATAAGAATTAAAGAGATATCCTAAAATTTAGCATCCAGGAATTCTAAAGCAATATCTCAAGCATTATAAGGTGTTTTTAAGGTAATCTTCTCCCTAGATCAAACTTCTTTCCTTTGTTTAAGGCCAAAGAAAGGAGTCCACCACCAAGAAAGAAGATCATAGTACAAGTATCCATTTACATACATTTAAGCATCCACATTCATTCAAGCATTCAAGTCTTCAACTATTTGAGTCATTCTTCTCTCTCTCTAATCAAGCTATTAACTAATTTTCATTGCTAGCTCAATCAGGTGAAGTTGGTTACATGTGTTTACAGCTAAAAGCTAAGATACACATTTGGTTTCAGATTAAGTGTTTCTACTAAAAGAAAATACTAATAAATAATATCATATCATGTTTATGCAAATGCATTACATTAAAGAATCATACTGTAGACACCTAAAAATCCTTTATAAAATAAAGTATTTTTATTTTCTAAAAAATACCTGATGACATCATCATTTGTTAATTAATTATTTATTTAATTAATTAATATATTTTTATGTCATTAATTTCCTTTATTTTAATTAAGCATCTTTAATTAAAGAATCTTTCCCCAAACCACTTAAATCAATTTTAAGTAATTTTCCTCCCTTTATTGAATCAATATTCAATAAATGACATCACATTCCCTAAATAAATTTTATATTTATTTAAAGCCCAAAAACCCTAGAATCTTCTAACCTTTCCTAAACCCTTCTAAACTTCCCTAAACCTATTTAGGAGATGTTTCCTACATTTCTTAGCCTAATCCAAGTCTCCTTGACTTTCTAGTCAAACCCTTCCCCTAAGCCTCTTACACACTCTTTAAGGGTTCTTATAGCCTCATAAAGAGGCATATGTCTCCTCTTCCACACATGTTACCCTTGCACACTTCCCTAGTGTTTCTCACACATGTGTGAGAAACCCTAACCCAAGCTAAACCTTACCTTACCCTAAACCATACCCTTAACTCTACCCTAGACCATACCCCAAACTCTAACTCATCCTCCTAACCCAAGCCCTTCCCAAATCCTATAAATACTCCTCCTTCAAAGAGAAAATTATTAGCTTTTTTTAATCTTTAATACATTGTTATCATGCTCATTTACTTCTAGACTTTAGCATAATCAATCCTAATTGTTAGATTTCATTATTTTCTTCAAGCTTTCTAGCACATCATAGCTTAGCAATAATGGATTAACCTAGTTTATTTCATTTTTTTTCATATCATATCATCATCTTCATCTTTCATGTGGTTAAAAACAATCTTAGCATAAGCATCATGTAGCCTAATATGCATCTTAGCACCATTTTGGCTCCTTGGGCTCTAGGGGCAAATCAGGTCTTTTATACCTAATTATGTGCCATTATAGAGTGTCCATGGTCCTTTAATGATCCAAATACCCCCTAATCATCATTAGGGACATGCTCCATTCAAATAGAGAGCACACCCACATCCCTAAAGCGAGAGAAAATCAAGCAGTGACAAGGTGCTCCCGCTTAAGCTCTATCTGAATTACTTTGTGAATAAATTTCTATAATAGCTTAGGTATATACTGTTTAACTAATGTTTGAAATGTTTCAGCCTTTCAAGATAGATTAGTTTTGTACTAATCACATTTTGGCACACCCGGTGGGACCCTACACACCTTTGAAACTGCATTTTTTAGGGTTTTCCAAGCAAAAACTCACTTTTTCAGCAATCTCATCCTGTTCTAGGTGAATTCTAATATGATTAAACTCCTTGGAGCTATATTATCATACTAGTACCACCCATTACTCGTATGGGGTCCTGGTAGCCATTTTTGGCTTGCTTCTAGCTTTTTTGGCCCTCTGAACTTGTTTACTCTTACTGGAAGCACCCAATACTCATACTAGGCCTACCCATCACTTTTACAAGTGAACACCAACAGCATACCCTTCCCTATTTACTCATATGGAAAATAGGGGGGTCTTGTAAGGCTTTAGGCCAAGGAAAAGTTGATTTTTTGGGGTTTCTAGGGGTTTTCAGGCCCTTTTGACTGCTCATTTCAAGTTTTTGACATCATCTTCTATAGGTACTCTTGGAAGGAATAAAATTCACTAAAAAAATTAATCCATAATGGTGATGAACTCTTGTGAAAGTTTAGGAACCACAAACACATCATTTTTAGGCTTAAAATGAACTTTTTGAGTGCCCTTAAGGGACAAATTTGCAAGCTTTTCCTAAACATTTCCTAAGCAATCCTAACCAAATAAATTTGCTCCTATTTGTTCCTAAAGAAATAAAACTCACTTCTAATGTCTTTCCTTTGGTTAAAAAGAACAACTTTCAAACAAATCTAAGGTTTCAAAGAGTCATACATGCAAAAGTAGGAACATTTCATGTTTTGGAGCATAAAAAGAACATCAAATCTGCATTTCAAATCTAAAAAAGATTCAATCAATCCTAAAAGTGGATTCAAGTGGTCCTAAATAAAACTCACATGCATCAAATAAATCTAAAATGAACTTCATCTGAAAGTTTTGTTAAAAGTCTCAAAGCAAACTAGGAAGAAAATCAAACAAATCTTTGCTAATCTTTTTGGTTCCTAAACATTCCTAAAGGTTACTAAATTTTCCTAAATTAGTTTTAAAGCTTTTTTATTGCTATTAAAAAACTTTTTGTTGCAAAATCTTGAGTGGTTTCTAAGTTTTCATACATCAATTCAATCTAGGAACCTCATTTTGGGCTTAAAAGAATGCAATTTAGAACACACAATCTTGAATGTTTCTAAAAGAAAGAAAACTCATGAAAAATCATTTTGTCTTTTAGTTCTAAATCCATCACAATCTTGAATGCCCTATTTGGAAGCAAATAATTTCATTTTCTCAAAATTTGGATCCTAAAAATAGAACACTCAATCTTGAATGCAAAGGTAAAATTCTTGCAAAATCTTTCAAAAGCTTTCAAAGAAATGAAAAAATCAAACCTTAAGCACATGTGTTTTCAAAGCCTTCATTTCAAAATCACTTAAGTTCAATTGGGAAAAGAAATCTTCTTGATGTGCATCTAGGAGTTTCAATTCTCCAAATCCTCTGAAATCTAAGTGACGTAAAACACTTGAACTCAGATAAGTTCACTTGTTTTACTTCTAGCGAAGCCTTTCCAAAGAGAAAAGTGCTTCCTCTTTGGAGAATGACTTCAAACTGGTACTTTCCCTGGCTGATATAGAAATAAAGCATTGAGAAAACTCTTGCTTACATCCCCTCAAGCTCAGGTGATGTGTGTTGATAGTAGCCTAGGGTAGGTGAATAATCCCTACTATTTCAACATGGTCAACTAGGATCTTAAGTGAGTCACGCACGTACAAATTGATTGGGAGGACTCTATGGATCAACTACAAACTTGTTAATTATAACCTACCTGACCTACTCCTGAAGGTATCCAAATATTTATGCAAGGATCAATCCAAGTGGTTTCCCAGATCACCTTAAGACACTCACCATATGTATTCCTTTTTGGGATATCAAGTTGTGGGAAAAGATTTTGATACTAGCTTGACTCTTAGGTAGTTTTTCTTGATGTGTTTTCCAAAGTTTCAAACTCAGTGCAAAACGTCTATTGAAACATACACAAAACAAAGAGTTCTATACATCAAATCCTTTGTCATGTCAGTCAAATCAAATCCAAATCCAGCAATCATTCCTAGCTTTCAGAAACTAAATCTAATCCTAGTCTAGTCTTGTCAGTCATCCCAAACTGAGTCCTAGTCTTTCATCCATCTCCATCCTTCATCCAACTCATTTAAAAGTCAGCATGTCTCAAAACTATTATGATGAGTTTGGTTATTATGTCTTTTCTCCCATTCTGTCCTATACTAATGATGATGAAAGCCTTGTAGATCATGATAAATACTTTGAAACTCTTAGCAAGCTTTTCCCAAGCATCCCCTAGAGTCCTATCATTCCTCCAAAATATCCTATCATGCCTTCATGTTTATCCACTAACACTCCCTTTCATGTCCTTGGCAAGGGAAATCCATTATCCTATTCATTCACACCATCTTCCTATCTTGAGCCTACTTATCCTCCATATGCATCCTTCATACCTCCATCTCTTGCTATAGTCGTATCCTAATCACCGGCATCCCATAGAAACCCTTCACGCTACTTCCCTTATCAAAAACCTTCATCCACCCATCCTCCAAATAATTCTCAAATCCAAAATCCTAGTCTTCCCATCCTTTATCCAAATCCTCCATCTGCTTATCCTCCAATCTAGTTTCAAATCCAAAATCCTAGTCTTCCAATCCATTACCCTAATCTCCCATTCTATCTAGACCTACCATCCACTATATCCTATTCAAACCTAGCATCTTCCATTCTTGCCCACATTGCTACAAATCCCCTTCCACAAAAAGATTGCATCCCTCAAACTAATTCATATCCCATATCTCAACCCATCTCCCCTACCTCACCAAAAAGTCCATCAAGTTCACAACCTCAAAACCTACCTATGTGGACTATCTAATCCTTCCATCTTCCAAATCCTCATCTGCACCATCATCCCCTAAAATAGGTTCACCATTTTCCACTCCATCTTCATGTGAGGAATATCCTATCTCGCTATCCCCTCCACTTTCCAATCCTTCATCTCCTCCAATCCGAAAGTCTCCAAGGAGTTTCACAAGGAAAACAACAAAAAATCCCCTTCCTAAAGCTGAAGAGACAAGCCATCTCAATCCTTCATGTGAAGCCATCATTGATAAGGCCCATCCACCTCTCCCATCCATTATCCTTCTTCCATACATCCCACTCATTAATCCTCTTCCATCTCCTAGCATCATTGAGTCCCTTCCATCTGTAGACTTCATCCAAACCCCACCAAAATCTCCTCCTCCTAGCATTATCCAAGGCATATCTGATGAGATTCCCGAGTTCACCCTTCTTCTAGACATCAAAGTTATGGAATCCCCCATCCTTCTATCCACTCCATCTGAAGATTCCATCCATACATCCCCCAACACTCTATCCACACAAATCCTACCATGTCAAGATCTTGTCCAAAAGCATGTTTAAGTACCCATCAAAGAAAATCAAGATCCAATCCCCTCACTTCCTCTATTGCTTCCATCACCCCCAATCAAAGATCCTACAATCCTAATTCCTCCATCCGAAGATCCATTACCATCTCCCAATCCCAGTCAAAATCCCATCATCCCATCCTCTTCTCTTGAGGATCCTCCAATCCAAACTATCCAACTGCCAGCACTCTATCCTCTTGGTCCACTTACATTTGTCAATAGTGGCCTACTCAAAGAAAAAGAAATCAATTTCATATCTTTCATCAGGGTACTAGAAAATGGATGTTTATCTTATTCCCCAAGTCAAAAATATCCTTGTTTGGATAAAATGCTCAAGAAGTGGAATTATCAAGGAAAAGGCCTAGGCACTCATGAACAAGGAAATCTAGAGCCCATTCAGGATTAAAAAAACATCCAAAATCATGTGGCATTGATCACACATCCAAAGAAGTCACTTCCTCTAGAAATGTTGGTACAACTAAAGCTAAATTCAAGCACACGTCCAAAAACACCTTCACATCTTCCCATCATCCCTCCTAAGCATACAACACCATTCCTCCTCCTCCATCATTATGACCCAAAACAACCTATCATATTCCTCCTTCATCCTCCAAATCCATTTTGGGTCCCTACATCCCAAATTCTTCTAGTGCATATCCTCCACATACCAAATCCATTTTGGGACCTTACATCCCAGAATATTATCCCCCATCTTATCCTACTTAGTCCTTCATCCAAAATCCAAACATCCCTAGTTAGGATCAACAAAGGCACATGCCCAAATCTCCTATCTACCAATCTCCTTCCATATCTCCATTCATATTTTCTCCATTTCATGCATCACCTCATATTCTTTCCAATACTCCTCGCAATTTGGATACCATGCATAAAGGGAAATATCCACAAAAATCTAAAGATCGCCATGTCCAATCTAAACATCCTCAAGAAAAGAAAATTCCAATCAAGTAATCCAATGCATCCCAATGGCCACAAAGGCCCATCAAATAAAAAGAAACATCTGAAGCATCGAAAGGCCTAGCAAAGAAAAAGAAAAATCCAATGCATACCAATGGCCACAAAGGCCCACCAAAGCTAAAGCAAAAATGATGTGGATCCCAAAGCAAAAGGATGCAATGCATATCAAAGAAATATCCACAATGGCATGCAAGATTACTAATCCATTAGGTACTTAGTCTTCCCCTCCATCTCCTAAATCTATCTTGGGTCCCAATGTCCCAAGATCTCCTAGCAAAAATCCTCCATCAAATCTGCATCTATCTTCAAAATCTCATCCACTTCATCCATTTTCCTTGCAACATGTGCCAATGTTGGTCTTGACAACATCCTCCTATCATGATCAATTCCCATCTTTCCATTTGAGCACTTTCTACCACCATATCTCCCATCTCCCCCATCTCATCCATGCTTTTGCATAATATCTCCATCCTAACAAAGTTGTACCAACATCCAGGCAAAATTAGAAAGTCATCAACAAATCAGAAAATCAGTGAAGAAAGTCACCAGAGAGTCAAAAGCAAAGCATAAAGTCAGAAAAAAATTAGAAAATTAGCAGAATATCAGTGAGAGGTCAGCACAAGCTCAACAACAAATTAGAAAGATCAATGAAAAGTCAGTAGAAAATTAGAAAAAATCCATAAAAATTGAAAAAATCAGAGAAAAATATCAAAAAAGAAAAGAAAAGAAAAGAAAAGAAAAGAGAAAAGCATTCATCCAATCATGAAAACTTGGTAATTCAAGCACCTTGGACAAGTACCATGATGAAAACCTGGCAAACAGGCATCATGCGTAGGTCCCCCCAATTCCTTTCTACAATTGGGGGCCATTCCCTTCTTCCATCTTATCTGGTGTCTCCTCCATCCATTTGTCTCTCACCTCCTTCATTTTCCTTTGGATCTTGATGATAAAATAGAGACCACCAAGTATACATGCTTTTGGGAACCTTTTTGGGCATCCATCACATCTGTCAGCTACCAATCCTCTATCCAATCAATTTATCCTATCTTCCATCTAAACATATCCCATCCTAAAGCCTCTGAAACACATGAACTATCCTAAGCATGGGGCATCTTGTTCCTTGGTGAAATATTCCTTGGAGACTTTATTTCACCCATCTTCCATCCATATCTTCCTCTATCCAGATCCCTCAGTGGTTCCACCAACATCCATCTTCCAATCCTCAAGAAAATCTGCATCCATCTCCCCATCCAAAGTAGTCCTCTTTTCCAATCCTCAAGAGAATCCACATCCATCTCCCCATCTAAAGCATTTCTCTTTTCCAATCCTCAAGAAAATACACATCCATCTCCCCATCCAAAGCAGTCCTCTTTTCCAATCCTCGAGCGAATCCGCATCCATCTCCCCCATCCAAAGTATTCCTCTTTTCCAATCCTCAAGAAAATTTGCATCCATCTCCCCATCCAAAGCATTCCTCTTTTCCAATCCTCAAGAGAATCTGCATCCATCTCCCCCATCCAAAGAATTCCTCCATCTTCCAATCCTCAAGAAAATCCACCATCCATCTCCCCAAAGAATTCCTCCATCTTCCAATCCACAAGCAAACCTGCCATCCATCTCTCTAAGCATTCCCTCCATCTTGCCATCGTGCGGTGTCTTACCTTGTCATTGGTATTTAGCTATAGGCTACCTCATTTCAATCCAATGTCATTCATCCATATCCACCATCATTACTATCAATCTTCCAATATCTTCCAAATCCTATCCACATCTTCTAGCTATCCAACATCCAAGATCAAGCCAATCCATCACATCACATCCTTAGTCTTGTTCCTAGTCTTGTAGCAAGCCTTGATCTCAATCCAATCATCATCATTGGGATGTGTCCTTCCCAAATCTATGTCATTTTAGGACACATCATCCATCATCTTCCTATCTTCCATCAGTCCATATTGGCTTTTTAGCCCATATGGGGCATCATCTTGCATATCTTATAACTTTGGCTTCATCCCCAGATCCTTGTACAACATGTCCTAAGTCTTGTACCATGGCATCAGTTAGCCCTTGAGTCATCATGACCTAATCCAACTCAGCGCTTCAGTAATCATCCCTTGGTCCTTTCAAGGTTAGAGAATCTTACCTATCTCTTGTCATAGGAATCAAAATCTAGCTATCCCACCATCCACTTCATATCACCAATCCTTTTATTTTCTCAATCCTTATCCTAAATCAAAATCAATCCCAACGCTACCCTTTGACATAAAATTTATCTAGGGAATCTTGTACTTGTCCTTGTAAGCCTCATCATCTCGAGCAAGAGATTGGCCTACATTGATAAGAATCCAGTCATTTTGAAGATCATTAGTCTATCTTAGGTTAACAATCCAGTCTCATCATCCGATCCTACATCACAAAGTAGTAACTCATCACAATCTTCCACCAATCACACTAGGTCCATGATGATGTATCCTTCCTCATGTTCATACCAAATCTTTCCACTAGATCAATCATTCATCCATCATCCTACCTATGGCAAAAGGTGTGTGAGATACTTGTTATTTCATTTGGTCCTTTGGATCTTTGCTTATCTTTTGATCAATCTTGTACATATCTCCCCATCCATTGTACATATCTTTGCATCTTGTTGTACATATCCTTGTTAGTCCTATAGTAGTATTTGATCAGAAATCTTGTCCCACCCAGCCTTGTACTTCAACAACATCAATTGTCGATTATCCTTGATCGTAACGATTATTCTTTGACTCATCATTTTCTAGTGAACAACAACACTCATTCTTTCATCCATCACTGGGTCCTTGAGGATGTATCCTTCCTCTCATCAGACCTAATCTTCCACCAATCACACCAGGTCTATGGTGATGTATCCTTCCTCACGTTTAGACCAATCAATCAAACCCTCCCATAAAATCTCTCTCCTTGGCAAAGTATGTCTTTTGGAGTTATCATTGTGAACTTGGATTTTGTCCTTTGGGTCTTGATCAATCTTTTACGGCTTCATGTTGTTCTCTACTCAAAGTCACCATGATCCTTTATATCATAGTGTGTTGTGAATGAGGACAATCTGGGGCAAGGTCTTTTGATCTTTTGCTTCTGCCTATGAATTAGTCCTATGTTTGTGGTTTCTCTAGCATCATTTCCACCATGCCTCCTCTAGGTTTCATGTGTGATGTTGGGGCAACCCTGCGTGTCTTTTTAGCATCATTCCTATGCAACATTGGTGACAAGGCCTTGTGTTCTTTCATAACCTTGGCAGGTCTCTAACATTGCTATATCAAACTAGGTTCTGCTCTCAAAAGTATCCAAAGCATGGAGCTCCCTAAATCCCCTATATCGTCCATTATATAGATTAAATCTTGCATTTTTCATATAGTTGCATCCTGCATCTCGCATCATATTGCACTCATGCATATTTGCTCTTGGAAGTTTGGTTATTTATCCTCCCTTCTTCCTTCATTCCTTTCCCTTCCCTTCTATTTCCTTTCGAGAAAATTCCACAAAGTTTCCTCTTTGTGTTATTTTCTCAAGGGGGCACAATCCCTTATTCCTCTAAATTCTAGCCTGGGGCATCTTATTTTCTTGTCTCTGACGCCACACCACTTGTGACATCACATCAAAGAGGGGAAAAATGTAGACACCTAAAATTCCTTTAGAAAATAATGTATTTTTATTTTCTAAAAAATCCCTAATGACATCATCATTTGCTAATTAATTAATTATTTAATTAATTAATATATTTTTATGCCATTAATTTTGTTTATTTTAATTAAGCATCTTTAATTAAAGAATCTTTCCCCAAACCACTTAAATCAATTTTAAGTAATTTTCCCCCCTTTATTGAACCAATATTCAATAAATGATGTCACATTCCCTAAATAAATTTTATATTTATTTAAAGCCTAAAAACCCTAGAATCTTCTAACCTTTCCTAAACCCTTCTAAACTTCCCTAAACCTATTTAGGAGATGTTTCCTACATTTCTTAGCCTAATCCAAGTCTCCTTGACTTTCTAGTCAAACCCTTCCCCTAATGAGCCTTATAGACTCATTTAAGCCTCTTACACACTCTTTAAGGCTTCTTATAGCCTCATAAAGAGGCATATGTCTCCTCTTCCACACATGTTACCCTTGCACACTTCCCTAGTGTTTCTCACACATGTGTGAGCAACCCTAACCCAAGCTAAACCTTACCTTACCCCAAACCATACCCCTAACTCTACCCCAAACCATACCCCAAACTCTAACTCATCCTCCTAACCCAAGCCCTTCCCAAATCCTATAAATACTCCTACTTCTAAGAGAAAATTATTAGCTTAGTTTTTATCTTCAATACATTGTTATCATGCTCATTTACTTCTAGACTTTAGCATAATCAATCCTAATTGTTAGATTTCATTATTTTCTTCAAGCTTTCTAGTACATCATAGCTTAGCAATAATGGATTAACCTAGTTTATTTCATTTTTTTTGCATATCATATCATCATCTTCATCTTTCATGTGGTTAAAAACAATCTTAGCATAAGCATCATGTAGCCTAATATGCATCTTAGCTCCATTTTCTCTCCTTGGGCTCTAGGGGCAAATCAGGTCTTCTATACCTGATTCTGTGCCATTATAGAGTGGCCATGGTCCTTGAATGATCCAAATCACCCCTAATCATCATTAGGGACATGCTCCATGCAAATAGAGAGCACACCCACATCCCTAAAGTGAGAGAAAATCAAACGGTGACAGGGTGCTCCCATTTAAGCTCTATCTGAATGACTTTGTGAATAACTTTATGTAATAGCTTAGGTATATACTGTTTAACTAATGTTTGACATGTTTCATCCTTTCAAGATAGATTAGGTTTTCACTGATCACACATACAAGTGTTTTCATTAAAAGTTCTTTTATTCATCAAAATAAAGTATATATCTCACACAAGTTGTGGGAATAACTCAAAAACATGTATTTACAAAAGTAAACATATGCACAAAAATATGAAATAGGACCCATCATTGCCTAGAATGATGAATCCCATAGCTATTGGTAGCACCCCTATTTTCATCTTTAGCTTTATCTCTTGTTTCTTCACCATCCAAAGAAGCTTGCAGGAAGAGTCAAAAAATAATGTTAGAGCTTGAGGTCAAAATTCTTCATCTACATGTCATTAGTACATGCATAGATCACTCGCATAAATGTGAAATTGGATTGAAGGAGAAATAAGGAACATATCAAAAAAAATTCATTTTATCTAATGGGTTTTCTTATTGTGTAGGTATAGGTATCATGATCATCATTTAATATTCTAGGTTGATATCATTCATATTTCAACATGTGGGATAAAATGGGCTCCCACAAGGCTTGAGCCCAACATGTTATTATTGCAACATTATTAATCATGACACGGTGTAAAATCCATGTATCAAACATGTCATGATGGTTTCATCAAGAAAATACATATCATTCATAACAATGAATCATTATGATTCACTATTGCAAATAACACATATTTTCTTGATGAGATCATAAGATATGGATGATGCAGTCATCCTATCATGGTTAATAAAACTCCAAAAATAGAAAGGAAGTGTCATTAAGTCTATTGGTATAGTTAGGTGTCCAAAGTACAATAGACTCTCATATAGGATGACAAATTAATCAAGGAAACAACAAACCGTGTATGGAGTGACAGGGGTAGTAGATTACAATAGGTACAATAATATTCATTTTCTAAGAAATTATAGAAATCAAACATTGCATTAAGTAGCAAACATCAAATAGTATCAAGACATAGTCATATGGAAAACATGGCCATGAAAAATGAACATCATCTAGTGCATTACATCAAGGACTTTACAATGATGAAAGACAAGACTTCAATTCACAGTAACAGTGGAGAACTACAACCTTCAACTATCAGAGTAAAGAAGGTAGTTTGAGCATTATGTACAACATAAAGGACAATAATCAATGAAATTATTTTATGCAGCCTATATGCAATATATTGAAAACAATAGACATGATATGAAATAAAAGGGAAGTCATAAAGAGTACAAATTTTATGACTATCACAACAAGGATACATGGTAAAATTATAATTGTAACAATCATCAATGCCATACATAGTTAAAGGAGAAGTCTTAATAATAGATCAAACATCAAGGTCAAAACACAAAACATCATGACACAACACACAGGTATGAATACATTGATGTGTAAAATCAAATAAATGTTTGAAGGTCATGATAATGATTTCATAATTTTGTTATGAACAAATAAAAAAAAGTGTTAAGAAATCATGAAGGCTTAATTATGATAGTAATAACATTGTTTCAAGGAAAGACATGGAATGAATCTAATCATGAAATTCTAGAGAATGACAAGGAAAAAAACATTAAACAATAAAAATTTTCCAACACAAATACAAAGAACAATGTCTTACAATGTTCATGATAATGACCATGCATAGAAAGGATTAGAGTATAAAGATCAATACACAAGAGAAAGGTATATTACCATGGTACTATAGTACTAATATGAATAATCAAGGCACACAAAATAAATATTATGAGTATTTTCTAAGAGGGGACGATGTTGACCAATCATTATTATATGTAAAAGGTACAATCATACAACCATGATTAGCTAACACTTGTAAAATGGCTTTTCATCAAGGGAATAATTTTTATATTAAAGCATATGAGTGTTATGAAATAATAACAACTATTACAAAGGCCATATGACCCAATGTCATGCACAAAGGAGATGTTATATTTTCAATGCCAATCGATATTATAATCAAGAACCATGATAAAGAGCTAAAAGATGGCATGATGTCACAACTACTAGAATATAGAGGTTGAATAACAATCATAGTGTCACGATCATCTACATGAAGGAAATATTGTAACAAT
Source organism: Chamaecyparis obtusa (assembly GCA_027943335.1). Taxonomy (NCBI): domain Eukaryota; kingdom Viridiplantae; phylum Streptophyta; class Pinopsida; order Cupressales; family Cupressaceae; genus Chamaecyparis; species Chamaecyparis obtusa. The sequence goes on along the minus strand of BSBK01009379.1, from coordinate 283,249 downwards.
GATAGGATATGGTGTAATAATGAGTGACAACACTATCTATGAACAATACTTTAATATATGCTATATGATAGTAATGAAAAAATATTCCTTATGTCATGGAGTTATAATAGGGACATCATTGTTTCATAGTTTTCTAAGTAGCATGCTTACAAAATAGAGCATGCCCACAGAAACCCTAGCTATTTCTCCATGGTGATGCCCAAACACAATAAAAGTTTCACATGCAAATGAAAATGAATCATGTTTTGTGATTAGGGTTTGTATACCCTATAATACCACCGAAGGTAAAAGGTTTCCTTTTCCTTGTAATTTTTAAACCCTTTGGACTAATACTCCACAGGCTAAAGAAAGTTATATGGCTTAAATCATATTATAGGTAATTTAATTAATATGTATTAAATGATGAATTTTATGTTATTTAATAAATATTAAAATTAATATAATACTATTTTCATTTTCTTGCAAAATAATGTGATTAATATTTATTGGGTGGTGTGTTATAAATCACCCAATAAATATTAAATTGAAATGCAATACATGTTAAAGAGAAGTTCAAAAAGATTGTATGTCAAATGGAGATCTAATTGAAGCTTAGAGGGGTTTGAATTCACATGCTTGTGGAGAAAGGGAGGTTTTGAGTTTGCATGATTTGAGAGGAAAAATTGAAGATTATATATTTGTTCTATTTTTGCATGAGCCCAAATTGTAAAACTTTTATTAAGTGTTCATGAATAAACACTTAATAATTGTTATTTTAGTGCAAAAATATGAGGATAAATACATGCAAATTTTGTGAGTCAGGATGATCAAAGGAGATTTTTTTGCATGGATTAGGGATGATTTTGGTGCAGTTCAGGGGTAGTTATACACCATTTTTAAGCCCACATGATGCATGCATGCATGAACATGAATTTGAGCACTTTTTAGTGCTGATATTTTCAGTTTCACCCTTATTCATGCATGATTTTTGCTCAAATCCAACCATGAAGCCTATTTTTGGCATTTGGAGGAGAGGTTGAGGTTCAATTCAGTTTGAGTGTAGTTTCAATTTAGTTCACTTCTCTTTTTGGATTTTGACCCCTATAAGGTCCTTTCCTTATGTTATTTTCAAGAGTTATTTCTTCCTTGCATTGTTTTTCTTTTGCAAATTTAGACATCTTTGTATGGAGCTCATTTTTTTCAGGCTTTATAGCAACGTTGATTCCTTTGATTTTGAATAGAGAGAAAATTGTTCATTCTCATATTGGTGTGTTATTAGTGGTGGGTTTTGAGTTAGATTTCATTTTTGTGGTTTTGCAAACCCTTTGATTATCTCATTTAGGTATTCACTTCTTGGTGCATGTTATTTTCATTGATTCAAATATCATGTTGTGTTATTTAAGTTTCAATAATTTAAATTGTGGAAAATTTACTTTCCCTTTTTGAGAGATTGAAGCTTAAACCTTCATATTAATCTGGTATTTGAGTTTGGGTTGTGAGCATATAGTCTTTTATTCAAGATTATTGTGAGTTATTAGTTGTTAGGGGATTTTGAAGATACTAAAAATTTGGTGCATCACCTTTTACAATTTTCTTTACAATTACAACAAGTTCCTTCTTACCCTTTTACTTGTTCAAAAGATAGTTTTAGGTGAATACTGAAAGGAAGTTGGCCTTCTCCAAAGATTGATCTTCACCATAGGCATATAGATAGGCCTAAAGATCATTCTATATTTCACATGATTTATCAATATCACACTCAAGCATTTTGGTGTAATCCTTCATGACAACATAAGCATTGTAGCAAACTAAAACATTTATTATGTAAGGATTTATCTTTCATTATTTCCTTTTGGCTTTTTGTGTGGAGTCAAATCTATTGCATCGACATAATTGACCACATTCAAAGAAGCAGTTGCATTTCTAAGATATAATACACTTCCTTTTTTCGTTCTAGCCTTTTCTTTATGATAACATGCTAAATGTATTATCCTAAATTGTAAGTACCTATAATTAGATGCTCAATTAAGCCCCATTTTAGCATGCATGGGCTCCAACATTGATTTCTAGTACTCCAACTTTGCACCACCTAATTTTTCAACATTCTCTCCATATTTGAGGCTCCCAAAACAAATTTCAATACTTTTTGGGGGGAATAGGTTGCCCTAGCTGACTTATTCCTAGGAACAAATTTCCTAGACCGATCTCTTCCCTATTATAATCCTATAAATTTAAATCATGGGCCTGTCTCATTGGTTGAGCAAGATTTCTAGATTCTCGTTGGCTTCCTTTGAGTTTTGAGCCTTAAAATATTGTGAGAGGTATAACAAGAACTCATCTCTCCTCATTTTGATATAGCATGATAAGAATTCAAGAGATCAACTAAAAGTTCACATCCAAGCATTCTAAGACATTTTTAATGCAATCTTTTTCAAAAGTAAAGCTTCTTTTCCTTATTTAAGGCCAAGCAAATGAGCCCAACATCAAGTAAGAAGATAATAGTACAAGTGTCCATAAAGGATTTCTCACAATCCAACACTAATTTCCCTAGTGGTATCATATAAGTCTAGTAGTAGTATAAATTACTATTAAATTAACATGACCCTTCATTTTCCTAGAAGTAGAAACCTTGGCACTAGTAGCAAAAACACAATTTTCCTAAGTAGATCTAGAAAGGAAGCACAATGTTTAGAGCTAGAGGACCCACTTCTAAGAAAACTAGAGCATCGAGTTTTGAAACTCCCATAGTCTCAACCCCAACCACAACCATTGCATGCCCAACAATATCAAGTCTATAGAGAGCTCCACTAGGATACAAAAGATCCACCAAAAAAATAATCTAAGGCAAATATGTAGCAAAGAACAATGTCCCAAAAAGAGATGTGAAATAAAATGTTGAAAAAAATTATAAAAAAGAATCTAATTATCATCATTGGGAAAGAGGAAAAAGTTATTTGGTGTGGGGCTCGAGATGGTAATTATTCAGTTAAGTTGATATAAGCTCCTAGAAGGAGGGGATGTTGAACTCATAAGCTATTTTGGAATCAAATTTGTCTCCCCAAGGCATGGACCTTCATGTGGATAGCTATTAAAGGTAGGATTTTAACTGTATAAAGTAGGAAACATATTAGTTTTGTAGGACCAACGAAATGTGTAATGTGTTGTTTGGAAGAGGAATCTTTTGATCACCTTCTCCTGCAATGTGAGGTAGCAACAAGGTGCTGAACTAATTTGAAATAGAATCTTAATTGGCTGGGACCTTTGCATTATACTCTTAAAGGTGTCTTTGAAAGTTGGCCTCCTCCACCAAGGAAGTTATTATTATCATGCATTTGGACTATAAGTCCCTCACTTTTGATTTGGGAGATATGGAAAGAAAGGAATCAGAGAATATTTATGGATAAAAGAGAAGATGATAAAAGGTTGAAAGGCATAATAAATCATGCAATTGAGGATGTAGTTGGTGCAATAGCTTCTCAGAGTTATTCATTTTCTTTAAATTTACTACAGAGGATGGTAGATACAAAAATGATGGTCTGGCATTAAGACTAGACATGGGGAATGGTCTAAAAATATCACTAAGAAGGTGGATCAACTTTGTGCGATTTGAGAATCCCCTTCAGATGGATGGCATAAAGAAAATTTTGATGGAGCAACACAATCAAATCCAAGCCCCTCAAGAATTGGTGTTATCATTAAAAATGAGAAAGGTGAAATGGTGAAACTTGGTGCTAAAAGAATAAAATTGAGCACTAATAATGAGGTTGGGGATTCTACAACTTTATTGGTGGTAAGAATGGCTTGGCATGTGGGTGTAAACAAGCTCCATCTAGAGGGGGACTCACTAGTTATTATTCAAACAATACAAAATGGTGGGATCAATTATTGACACTTGCAAGGATATATAACTCTTATTGTAAGGGAACTAAATGAGTTTGAGAGCTTCAAAGTTAGGCATATTAGGTGTGAAGTTAATACAGAGGCATATAGACTTTCAAAATGGGCCCTAATTTTTTATAAGGAGGAGGAATTATGATTGGAGAACTTTTAAATGTTTCCAAATATGGTGAATGATCTACAAATAGAGCCAACAATAACAAAGGAAGGTTATCTCGTGTGAAAAATAGTGATAGAAGGACATATGGGAAGACTTTAGGGTCTTTCTAACCATTTTGAAAGACTTTATTTTCAAATTAAATCATGGTGCATTTTTGAGGTTACATATTCTATAGAAGTATTTGAGAAGGGGTTATTTTAATAATGGAGATATAAGGAGCTTCTTTAATTCTTCGGTGGCCGAAGGGCTTCAAAAAGGATGAGTATAGGATGAAGACTCTGGAGGCATGGGAAGACATGAAACTCTCAATTTGTAGGCATGATTTGTAGCGAATGATGCAATTTTGGCCTTTCTAGATGGTGTGCCATGTTGTGGGATATCACAAAGATTTTTTTTTAGTGATCATGAGGTTTCAAAAGGCAATGTGAAATGCATATGGGCATATGTCTCACGCGGTAATGAAGTTGGTTTAGAGCATAGTAGTATGACCTGTTTTGGGTGAAGATATTTTTTAAATAGAATATGATATTTTTTTAATGTGGTGAAACTATTGGAATGGAGAGATAAGGTACTGAGAGGGGAGAGGTGAATCAGTGCCCTAAAAAACTTTAAACTTGAAACTCAATCTACAAATAGTAGTAAGCTAGTCTACCCAACTGAATCCATTCATTCAATTAACTTGTAAATGTAAATTGCATGAAAAAAAACAATAATTCAATCACATAACACAAGTATTTTGGCTATGAAGAAACCCTTGTTAGAAGGTAAAAACTGTGGTGGGGCTGAGACCCACAAATTCTTCACTACTACAGATAATAAAGTATGTCGGTTAAGGCTACAAGTTGTGATCACTTCTGGTGGTCTTACCCTATTAGGAGTAAAAATAAGATTGACTAGATCTACCTGGTTAAAGGATTTTAACAACACTTCTTGAGTGTGTACTCGGTTAAGAGATTTACAACAAGACTGTTAGGTCTACTATGTTAAGAGATTTTTGCTAACTCTATTACAATCATTAGAGAATAACATAAAGTATCTATAATTGACAACTTAACTTTGTCTGAATCAGATCTATAAAATATCAAATATATATCACCTTAATGTGTAGATATCTTTCCTCTATACTGCTCGGTAGCCTTGACTGATTCTGAATAAATTGAATATCTTTGAATGCTGCTCAACCTTGTCTGAAAATTGATTTCTTGAAGACTAATGCTTGCTTCAAGATCTCCTTCTTATCCTTCACTTTTCATATGTCAAAAATTATGTCAAAATGTCATGAATTACAAATATATAGCATACCGCTTTGATTTCCATCATCGCCTAGCCTTCATGACCTAATTAGGTTTACATCATCTTACAAAAATAACCTAAGATCTACAGTATACAAAAATAACCTAGATCTAACAATTACATAGAGATCATCATCACATTTAATGATTACATCTACAATAAATAATCCTTGATCTTGGTAAAACATTTTGTGATTCTATTGTAACCATTTGTACATAGATAAATGTGCCAAAACTGATTACTATGTCATTTCCTAGATCTCTCAGTAAACACTGTCAATACTTGTCAATGAATACACTGGTGCTTGGTGTCTAGTCTTCTTGGTGTTTACTGATGCTCGGTGCTCGGTATACTCTGATGCTTGGTAATACTGCTCTAGTGCCTGGTTAAACATGTTTCCTTTTAGCTCTCGGTATTGCCTTATGAATACTCAGTATGAAGGCTTGTTTGTCTAAACGACTAGCATAGTGTAGCATATAGTTCTTCCTGTATACTAGAAATAGTATCTTCATAGAATTAGTATTGTCAAATAAATCAAATAGAAACTAAATAACCACAATTAGAAACTCTATTTAACAAATAAAGAACAATTATAGAATTTGCCTACTTATGCCCTAAGCCTGTTTTCTATTCCCTCCAAGGTGGCTGATACTTTGGAGTCCATTCAGAGGAAGTTTTTGTGGGCTGGTCCTGAAGGCAATAAGAAGTACCCACTTGTGGCTTGGGATATCATCTGCAGACCTAGAAAGTAGGGGGGGTTGGGGATCAAGAATTTGAAGCAGTTCAATAGGGCTTTGCAAGCCAAATAGATATGGAGGATCTTTAACTTCAAGGGGAATGGAGAGATATTCTAAAGGATAAGTATTTTTCCAACATCAATTTCAAGCAATTCATTAGTAGGGATAATGACCCAAAGGGATCCAACATTTGGAATGGCATTATAAAGACCAAAGGGTTAGCCACTGAGAAGGTGAAATGGAAACTTGGTAATGGTGAAGATATTAACTTCTGGCTTGATGAATAGCTTAGCTTGGGGTCCTTATGGAACATTGAGCAGTATAATAGATGGGTGATGCCTTGCATGGAAATATTTGGCTATAGGGTGAGAGACTACAGGGTCAATGATGAGTGGGTGAACCTGACCGAGATATCCTAGGAGCTCAAGCCATTGATGGACATGATCAGGCTTATCCCTCTATCCCTCAACAAGGATGCTATTATTTTGTGGATGACTAAGGATGGAAACTACATTGTGGCCTTGGGCTATGAAACCATGTAGAGTATTGATATTGTTCTTGTCTAGGCCAAAGCCTAGTATCCTGGCCTAACCCCCAAAATCAACATTTTTTTCTGGATAATGCTTCAAACCCATATTTTGATAGCGGACAACCTTACCAAGAGGGGCCATCAGATGTCTAATCATTGCATCCTTTGCAAAAAGCATAGTGAAAATGTTGACCACCTTTTCATACAATGCCATTTCACCAGAGATATTTGGTCTTATTTCCTATCTTTCTTCAAGATGACGTAGGTTTTTTCCAATAACATCAGGGAGCTCTTTGAATAGTGGCATTGTGGGGTGTATGGGGATGTGAGCAAGGGAATATGGGAGTGGTCCCTACCACATCTCTATTGGGGGGTGTGGAAGGAGTAGAACAATCAAATCTTAGGGAGAAAGAAGCCAATGCTAAGGTGGTCTTTCACAAAAGCCTTAATGCTCTATTAGAGAACTATACTATCATTAGAGGCTATAACCCCCTTCTCGATGCTAAGGAGAATGACCATGGTAGGAGGGAGGACTGTAGATGGACTCTTCCACCAGAGGGATGGTGTAAAGCCAATTTTGATGGGGTTGTGAAAGGCAACCCTGGCCAGGTAGGGATTGGGGGCATCATTAGAAATGAGCATGGTAAAGGCATTACTACTATTATGGATTCTCTAGGGGTGCAAACAAATCACTATGCGGAGGTGATTGCGGCCCATCAAACTTTAAAGCTTGCTCAGGATATAGGAGTCAGAAAATTGTGGCTAGAAGGAGACTCAAAGAACATAATAGATTGCCTTAATGAGAAAAATGAGCCTACCTAGATGATTGAAAATATAATTAATGAGAGTGTTCAGGTTCTCAAGTCCTATGTGGCTCATGAATTTAGGGAAGCAAATCAAGTGGCTAACAGGCTGGCCAACTGAGCAATCAGGAAAGATGAGATGAAAAGATGGATGGACAGACACAATATTCCACTTGAAATCAAAGATTTAATTGAAAGAGAAAGAATCTCGGGCAAATTGGGAAACATTAAATGATAATGATGAAAGTTTATGTGTTATGGGAAATGTGTCAAAATATGATGTGTAAGTACGCAAGCCAAAGTATGAATTACCTGAGAAATTACCATCATTGCACTTTAAGGCCCATTTTCAGGTTTATTTTTCATAAGTTCAATAGAAGGATCGAGAATATCATTCATTTCAGCTGTTGGACCCAAATTTTGAAAGACATTGGTATTGGGAGAAATTTTTGCAGAGAGAGTGGAAAAATGGTGGGGGAAAGACACAGGAGAGAACCAGAGGATGAAGCTGAGAAGTGGCAGTAGTGCTCTAAGGTGTGGAACATTTTGAATAAAGGTGATGTTACTTCCTTCATTGAAAGGCTGCATGGGTGGAAACCCTCTTTTACTAAAACCATGGTTAAGAATTGGAACAAGGGGAGTGTCAAAATTGATGGGTTCGATTTCACAGTGATGGAGGAGGTTATTTTTGTGGTCACAGGCATCCCCATTGTTGGGAAGAAATTATATAGAGACAGGTGCATTTTGGGTCAGGTGGTGTTTGATTTTGCCAAAGGTGTGGAGGAAAAGAAGGCTCTTGTGAAGAAAAGCACCTATTACTTGCCGAGGTCTATCAAACCATTGTGGAGGTTTGTACTGAGGGTGATAATCAAGTATATTTCCCTGGACATGAGATTCAACTGCATCTACTCCTACCACTTCGTGCTTCTCAACCATTTTAGGTCTGGGGCTAAGATATCTATTTCTTTTTACCATTATTCATCTATAAATGAGAGTATTAATGACTATAGGGAGAAGCCTATTGGCAACCCTACTTTCCATGAGGGGCTTTTGCTGTTGATCTACAAATTTTTTAAGGCTAGGTCTATAGGAAAAGAAATCAAGCAAGGGCAAGTGGGAAAGGAGGGATTCAATGAGGAGATTGATTCAGGAGAAGAAGAGTATATCCCCTCTGATACTAAGGAAAGCCAAGATACGCATTCAAACTCAGATGCTGAGGCCACCCCCCAAACTAAAAAGGGCAAAAAGAAGATTAAAAAGAGAAAAAGGAGAAAAAGGAGACTCCCAACCCTAAGCAGAGCATTGAGATCTCTTTAGATAGAGTCTATAATGAGGAGGCGGAGGGTATGGACACAGAGGGGGAAAGTGCTGATGAAGAGGAGGATTGTATTGGTGAAGAAGTGGCAATTAAGGAGAAGAAGAAAGGAAAGAGGAACATTAGAATTAAGATACCTGCGGACAGCGAAGGAGAACCTAATGTTAAATCTTCCAGTAAGCAGAAAAAAAGGAAGAATATTTCAAAAAAGATACTATCGAGGATAGACAAGAGGAGGGGAAGGATATCGAAGAGGAAGAGGATAATCAAGGGAGAGAGGATGATCATGAGCAAGATTATGATGAATATGGGACTGACCAGTACACTTGCAAGATCACGGACAAAGAGAAGAGTGTGGTCTAGAGAAATTTCCATAATGTTTCTATCAGGATGGGTCTTAAGAGGGAAATGATGAAAATTTTGGTTAAGAAGAATAAGGAGGGAAAAATTCAAATGGAGGAACTTATTGACCATGCCCTAGTTATTTTGAGCGACATCACTAAAGAAAACCCTCAAATGGATGTGCTCAACAATGCTAAAAATAGTGTTATTGATAGCTACAGAACTACTAAATGGACCTATCATGAAATTCAGGAGTTAAAATATAGGGTGGGTAGTCTGGAGAGGGAGGATAGCAGTAGCAAGATTAGGCTTACAAAGGAGAAGAATGATATGGAAAATAAAATGGATGAAGTAGAGAAGAGAGTTCAGAGTGTGGAGGATACCTTGCAGAAAATTATTGAACAGAGCTATAGCATTCTTAAAGCTTCTAACAACAACATAAAGGCACTAATTAGCAAGATTGAGGAACACAGGGAAAGCAAGGAGGAGTCTCCCAATAGTGGCAAGGACAAGTCTCTAAAGGATGGCTCGAGGAAGAGAATCAGATCCAGCACTATGAAGAAGGACACCTAAGAACCTGATAAAAACCTATTTGACCTCAAGGAGGTAGTGGATAAGGCTTTTGAACTTGAGATTCATGCTGCTAAGATCCTTAAAGAATTCACCTAAGCCTCTCTCCTGGCTTTGGGCCTATCCTAGTTTTCTGGTATTGTCCCTAGTTCTACTTTCTGGTTTTTTTATGTTTCTTGCTGGCAGACTGTGACTGTTGTTTTTTTGCTTTGGTTGTCTTGTTGTTGCATACTTTTAAAGCTATATCTATGTTAAACTTTTAGGTCTGTAAGGGTTTTAGTGCCCCATTAAAACCTATTTTCCTTAATCAAAAACAAATAAAGAACAATTAAGCATTCTATGGCTCTCTAACTAAGAGTATTAATGGTGAAGCTCTCAGCAAGCCTCCATTAATTATAGTCCTAGAATGAGAAATGAGTGATAAGCTAAGCTAATCAATTCAATTCCAAATAGAAATGATCAAATTAACTTCTAAATTTCCTTTCAGGCCATAATTCTCAAGAGGTTAGATGTAATTCTCATATTTTTGGATTGATTATGAGTGATTTTAGCCTTTCTTTTATAGGATTTGGCAAGGGTAGGGGGTGTAGTAGAGTTGATCAAGGTTAAGTTTGGGTTGAGTCTTTGGTTCCACCCTTTGAAGAAAATTTAAATATTGCATTCTCAAAGCTTGGGACAAGTAGACAAGATGAGTAGAAAAGATTCTCTTTCAATTTGAGATTCATTTTGGCTTGATCCATGTGAGTTTCAATCTTAAATCCTATTGGTTGAGGCATTTTCCTCCCATGTGGTGTTGAGAGAAATCAGGATTTAATAAATTGATTTTAATTCATTTGTTTAGCCAAGTGTACCCCTTGAATGGGGTGATTTAATTTAATTCAAACTATATAATTAATTAGATTAATTGCACTTTGATTTGATTTAACTTGATTTGATTAGTTTTAATTGATCCTTTGGCTCTTGATTTTGATTTATATTGAATTAAGACTTGATTTTAATTTTGATTGGCTAAATGTTCATTTTGATCCAATTACCTTGATTTTGGTCTTGATTTACTCACATGAATGATCTTGTCCACTTTTAGGTGATTACAAATGCCCCTCTTTGAGTTGACATGTGAAGCATGTAAATTCAAAGAATGTCTTGATCTAACTGATGTTAAGTCCTGATTGATTTGATGTTCAATATTGATTGTGTTTGATGGTCAATTTCATCATTTGATGTTTTGATGTGGATTCTGATGATGTTCATTTTATTTTGTTCTGATGGTCGATTCGATGATAGTTTCCTGATATGGTACCTGATTTGATTCAATTTGATGTATGATTGCCCCTTTTGATTGATTAGCAAAAAAATTCTGATAAAAGCTTATGCTTTGATTTGAAATAATGATGTGATTGTATGCCCCCTTAGGAAATGAATCAAAATGATTTTGGATGATTTGGTTGAGATTGGGAAATTTCAATTTATTTCTCAATAAAATTGATTTGAAAATGCTCCACTCATGAGAGAATTTGATGAGAAAATATTTGATTGATAAGATTTTGTTGATCTAGATTAGTTGATGATGGTTTGGTATCATTTGATGTCAGTTAGAATCACTTGGTTGATGTTGATGTCAATCTAATATGATAAGTTGATGGGTTGATATTTTGTTCTCAAGATCTAGAGAGACAAAACAATGATTTTCCTTCCTGACGATATAGAGTTAGGAGATTTGATGCACTCAAGATGAGCAAATGGATGATAGGATAACTTGATTGATGTTAGATGATTAATAGGATGATTTGACTGATTGGTATTTGATATGGTATGATTATTTTTTTTGATGATACAGAGTTGATTGGATGTTCTCATGATGCAAAATTAGAGATTGGTAGAAGAGAAGATAATGAACAGAATTAGGTTGCCCCTAGTTGATCAACATGATTGATTATTGATGATGTCCTTGATGAAGTATGAATCATTTTGATGATATATCTTGATGACATTGATATACCTTTGATGATCAGATTGAACATGATTTTTGATGATAGATACTTCAGACATTGATGATGTTAGTCAAGACTTTGATTATATATTGATGGAGATTTGATGATGTAGATTTCAATAGCTTTGATGATGTACCATTGATGATATCATTGATCATTTGATGTATCTTGATTTGGCCATTTGATGATTATAACTCCATCCCCTTTGCTTTCCTTACATATATTGAGAAAATGGATCCACCCATGCAAACTAACATGCAATTAATCTATATGGATGCAGCTAACTGTCATTATTCAAAATTTGGATGCTTATTTTCATCATCGAGCTTTTCGAACATGAAATTGGTACAACCCTAAGTGGTTTAACCATGATGATATGAATACCTCTTTCCTCAGATTTTACAATTTCAAGTAAATGGACAAAGAATTGATCCCTTTCATATACAAATGTCCTCGATGATTCTTTAATGATCATGTCATTGGACAGATTGGCATACTTCTATGAATCAATATGGCAAGCACTCAAGCATAAACCAAGAAAATATCATGTCTTCATTATCGCTCATCTAGTCTAAGACTTCATCAATTTTCTAAAAAGACATGATTTCACCAATCAAGTAATCACTTTGAACATTTTTGCTTTTTGTTTGTAGATCCATTTTTCAAAAACTTCATCCACTTTGATCCTTAGTTATGTTTAAACCTTTTAGATTTTGATCTGATTTGTTGTTTGAAGATTTAATGTGTCAAATGTTGTTGTTTAAATCACATGTTTGGATGTTTGAAATGTAATATTGTTCAATAAGTTCAAGTGTAGCAATTTTCCAATTTTGATGCGATGATTTTGAGCCAACTTGTGTATATTTTGATAAGCTCATTGAACTTGGATTGGTGCCCCTTGTTTGATTTAGCAAAGATCATGCTTTGTTGGGCAATACAACTTTTGAGTGTTTACTTAAGATTTGCAGTTTTTAGATTTTTATTTTTTTTTTTAGATTTTTAAAAGATTTTTTATGTTTTTGGATTTTTAAAGATTTTTTATGTTTTTGAATTTTAGATATTTTGTATTTTTTTTGGATTATTTGAGGAACATTTTCACTTTTTTTTTTTAGATTTTTAGAGATTACTAGTTCTCAAACAAGATCATATTGAATTTGTCCCCAATGTCTAGAAAGGTATAGGACATGAAAGATGGATTTGCAAACTGATGATTCACCAATGAATAGGCAATGATGGATGAAGCAAGTGAATGCAACCCATAGGACCATCTCCTCAAGATTATCCGAGCTAGAGAAAAATAATATATCAATATAGGCCAATGATATGGTGTTAGATAGCATATGGAATAATGACCTGGTGTCATGACAATGGTCCAAAGGAATGGACATATCAAGAGACTTTTTCAAACATTATTTTCCATTTCTTTTATTTTTCATTTGGATCAAGATTAAGGGATCAATGTGGATAGGATCACACAATCATGATAAAGGGGTGATGGAGGCTATGAGTGATAGTTTGAAATTATGGAAAGATTTCTTGGAAATAATGAAGGTGGATTCAAGATAAGCAAGATCATGATAGGGTAGCATAAATGAAACAATTGAATAGGAAATGGATAGGATAATGCCTGTCAAGATACTTAGTGCTCATGGATATGTTCAACCTTGTCAAGATCAAAGGTGAAAGATAGAATATAGATGAAAGTGAGATAAATGGTAGAAAGATGGAGGATATGATGGATGAAACTTGCCCCCAAGTATAGAGTGAAAGAGAGAGGAATTATGCATGATGCTTGTTTGCCAGGTTTTCATTGTGGTACTTGTCCAAGATGCCACAAGAAGTGGTTTTCACCATAGGATGGATTTATTTTTCTTTTCTTTTCTTTTCTTTTTCTTCTTCTTATTTATTTTTTTCAATTTTCTCTTTTTTTTTTCAATTTTTAGATGGACTCAAACCTCATGCTCTTTGTATACTCCTTGAAAAGGTATGATATGATGGGCCAAGGCCACTGAAAGGTATGCTCAAAGATTTTGATAGGGTGATGGAAATGTGATATGATGGATAAGGTAGAGGGTGGATAAAGATTTATGTGATGGATTAGATAAGGGAAATGGAAGGATAATGAATGAGAGGATAATAATTCTTTCTATGTGTGGGTGTGAAAAAGGGAATGGAAGAATAATGAATAGGAGGATAAGAAGTATTATCAAGATAAACATTGATACACTCCTTGAAGGGTAGTGGAATGATGGAGGAAAAATGGGTGAAATAGCTTGGAATTTTGATGTAAGAGAGGATATGGATCTTGGGATACAAGGACCCAAACTAGATGGATAAGATGGAATGTGTTTGGGAGAATGTGGAGTGGAAGCCTTTGGAAGCTTGAATGTCAACTTTGATTTATCTTTCATGTGTAAGTACTTAAAAAGTGACTTGGGAATCCACACTTTCTTTGATTTTTCTTTTCTTTTGGATGCTTTAGAATGCATTTCTTCAATGAGTGATTTAGGAACCCACATTTTCTTTGATTTTTTTGCTTTCTTGCTGGACCTTTTTGGTCTCTTGAATATATATTTTTTTCTTTCATTCACATGTTGATTAGATGAGACATGGTGCTCTTCATACATAAGTGGATTCTTGGATTTTTGATTTTTATGTTGCACATCCAAACTGCTTCTAAAAGACTTGGGATTGGTGGATGAATAAGGTTGATATGGATGGTTCATATGGATGGTCTGATATGGAGGATTGACATGGATGGGTGCTTGGTTTCTCGAGTATGTATGTCTTTGTTGATCTTGATACATGGTAAGGTAAGCGGATGGTGGGATAAGGATGGTAGGAAAGATTGATGGAGGGATATAGGGACCCAATATAGATGGAAGATATGAAGGTTTAAACTTTGGAATATAGGTACCAAGGATGGATTTGGAGGATGTAGAAGGAATATGCTTATGCACAAATGGAGGTAAATGGGATGTGGCAGGGATATCAACATCTTTATTTTGAGTTGCATGGCCAAGGCTTTCATCTTTCAGATTTATCTTTGTACCAATAGGTTTATGAGTAGCTTTCATAGGAGTAACTTTGATAGTAGTTGAAGTTTGAGGTAGATATGGAGACTTATGAAAAGTGGATGTTGGGGTACTTTGATCTTGACAAGGATCTTTTGATAGCCTAGGAAGAATACTTTGCTTTTGATTTTCAATAAGTTCATTAGAAATGCAAGGAATACCTTGATCTTGCTTAGGAAATGGATATGATATAGGAAGTGAAAGAATATGGGGTGCTTGATATGGAAGGATATCTTCTTGAAATAAATGGAAGGGTATGAAGGATTCATCATGTGATTCTTGGGGTATGGGACTTTGGTCAACTATAGGATAAGAAGGGATATTATCTTGATTTTGATCCTTAATAAGACTTGTTTCTTTGCACTTTTGATTAGTCTCTTGACATGGAGCCACTTCTAAGGACAATGTAGGAGTTTGGATCCGCATGATGGATTCTTCACAGGATGATGGATGTTCATTTGAAATAGGTACAATAGGCATTGTAGCACATGAAGGCTTGAGGTCTATAACCTTTGAATCATGGAATAAGTTTGTAGCAAGATGTAGGTTAGCTTGGATCTCTTTTAGAGGTAGCCCTTGAGGGTATACATAGTCATTATGAAAATTGTTTGGATCTTTGTTTGATGGAGGAATATTGGATAGTGTTGCTTCTATATGAAATGGAGGAATGGTGGAATAGGTGAAAGCTATAAGAGGACCACTACTAGACATGTGTTCATAAGTTTGATCTTGCTTGAGAGTGGTATCTTCATTAGATGAGTCATTAGGATTTTCAATTTCAATTATGTCATCATTAATAAGATTTTGGATTTTATGTTTCAACTCCATGCAATCTGAAGTTTCATGCTCATTATGTCTATGATATGCACAATAGTTACTAAAAGATAAAACCACATGAAGTGATTTGAGGAAACGGGATGAGATCATTTTCAAGGAGTTTTTCCAAAGCTAATTCATAAGATTGTCCCAAAGGAGTAAATGATCTATCCCAAGGATATTTGGATGTATTTGTGTTTCTCAAAGAGTTGTCATATGATGAATAGTTTTGAGATGGGTGTTAGCACTTAAATATGCAGATGGTTGAAATATTCAAAAATTTATTGAACTTGTGACTCATGCATTCCCAACAACTACATCTAGCAAAATTTAAATGCTAAGGTACCAAGGCTTTGATCCTTCTTCACTTTGAGTATAAAACTCAGACGGGTTTACCTTTCAAATGCTTCTACAAAGCATAATAAAATTGATCTATGTACTTAACATAACCAATGCAACTCACAACATACAAATAAAAGGAAATGGATATAATTTCTTGATCAAATGATGGTGAATAGATGCAAATCAAACTAAACCAATGCCCTATCCATTGGGTTAGAGTAAAAAATAAACATCTATAGAATCCTATTAACATAAAGACACTGAAATTCAAATAAATTGCCTAACAATTCATTCTCCCAATTCCCAACCTTGTCATCAAATTCATGTATTGACTTTCAAAAATCCCAGAGACCTCCTTGAAGGTTTTACTCTCTCCTTGAGAGAAACTTGAGTTCAGCCCCTATATTCACCTTGTGAACAATGCATTAAACTAGCCTTACTAATTAATGCATAAGAAATTCAAGCATCCATACACAAAGACAACTAGAAATGGCAATGAAACTTTAGTATATTTGTATTAATTTTCAGTTGTATCCATTACAATTTTAGCAAAACATAAAAAAAAGTTAGGATCTATATTTAGTCTTCTTTACAAAAAACTTCGACCACCCTTAGAAAAAGAGCAAAACTTGCTATATATAGCCACAGCCATCTTGGAATCCTCAAAAGGATGCAACAAGCTTTGGATGGCTGGGAAAATGACTTGCATAAAAGACAAAAAATACAAACTAAAGATAGCGACTGGAACAATAGAAAGTAGTTTACAACTACTAACAACTTTACAAGTGGCACCTTTGTCTAAGGATATTTCAGAGAAGTTACTTTGATTTGTAGCATGAATGATGATCACCATTAGAGGCTAACTTACATCATCCTATGTTTGAAACATGCTCTCCCTCAAATTTTGGATCAGGTGCCATGTGTATTCTACTCCTCTTCCTCTGCCTCTAGCTCTTGGACAACTAGCTTCTTCTTCTTTTTCTTTGCCATTTTGCCCCAAGCTATCACATCATCATCAAATGGCCAATTGTAACCCTGCAGCTCCTATAATGATTTGATATGTAGGTCCCACTTTGAATCAGTTATAGCTTTAACCTTTGCAACAAATCATGTGCAATCACCTTCAACTTTGAACAAACTGTCAATTATTCCATTGCACCCATCCATATCTAAAACATTATCACCATTGAGGAGAGCCTCTTGCCTAATCACCAACTGATCCATTGATGTTTTCCATTCATCCAAACTAACTACACTTCCATCATTTGCAAAAATAGAAGGTAAAAACTTACTGTAGTCCTTATCAAAAATAGCCAATTTTTCCCTCACTTGATTGGACTTTCCCTTGAAAAACTTTGAAACAGAAATAACCAACCCAATCTTTTCATAAACCTCAATTACCACCTTGGGGATATCAGGCCTATGTTCTTGCAAACCATCAAGTTTATCAAATAACAAACTCCTCCTAGACCAAATGTTGTGAAGTGGCTCCAAAGTAGCCAGTGACTCATTCACTTTATCATTTGTCTTATGCAACATGATAACTGACTGATGGATTGATTCCATCTTTTCTTTTATCTTGTTCTGCCTATGTTGCACAACACTAGTCATAATTTCTAGGGCATCTTCTAGTATGATTCTCTTTATATCTTCCACTAGATGGTCAGGGACCTCAGCCTTAGGCTAAGGAGGGGCCTCAATTTGTAAAGGTAGGGGAGGCACTATTTTAACTGCTTCATCAAGTTTTTCCCTTAATTCCTCTAATTCACCTTCCATTTTCTTGATCAACATAAGTTTTAAATCCCTATCCTTTGCAACCCTCATTGAGTTCTCAAACAACTTATTATACCTCTTAGACAATTGAATAGTTTTAGCTTCATTGAGGTGAGCCAAAAGGGTTACTACCTTCAACACCTCTAGATCAGTGGTATTTTAGATGGTCTAGACAATCTTGTTACCTTCCATTTTTTCTTCAATGCTTACTAGAGATGGTTTCTGAGTTCTTGGGGCCAAAGACCAAAGTGCAAAAGCTTGTGACTTAGGGTCATAACCACTCCCTTTGATCATGTCATCAATATGCACTTCATATGACAAGCTTCCCTCTGGTTGTTTTCTAATTTGGTCAATGATAAAGGTAGAAGTCAAATCCCATTCGGGAGTCAGAAGCATGCCACTTGTTTTAACCATTTCTCTTGCTTCCTCCATAGTGATCCTCTCAAGGCTAGGATCATATGATGTAAGAGCCCTAAGAGTCTCTTCACTTGGTTCCATACCTTCAGGCAAGGATCTCTTCACTTCCTCCTGTTTCCTCTAGATAAGGAAATCTCTAAATTCTTTTCTTTGGAGAAACTGGTCATCACTGAGGAATTCTTCTTGGTATAATTCTCTTTCATCCTATCCCAACAATAAGGCCAAGTCCCCTGTTTCTTGTGTCACCATCTTCTTTCCTTCTCTAATAGCCTTTCTTAATTTATGGTGATAGGCCCTCTTACCAGGCACAAGGACTGAAGCACTGTCCAATACCTTCTTTTGTTTCTTCTTCTCAAAAGGTTCACCAATCTCAATTCTCTATTTTTTCAATGGTGGCTCTGAGATAGCCTCCACCTCCATTGATTCTTGGGTTAGCTCAATAATTGGTCCTTCCCTTACTGGAGGTGGATTTCTACCTTCCTGTGATTCATCGGTGAATTCTTCATTTTCAGAGGTAGAATAGTTCCTTGGCACCTCCAACTTCTCCTTAATTAGCCCTTCCAATTGGCTAGATAGGGGACCATCCATTTCTATCATTTTTTCCATTCTTTGCAAGTATGAGAGTTCAGGTAAAAAAACCACCAAAAGGAATTCCAACATTCTTCAATTGAGTCTCCAAGTCTAGTAAGTCAAAATACTTACTCCATCTTCTCTTTTGTTCATCAAATTCTAGCACATTTCTTATTACATCCTCCTCATCAAGGGCCTCATGCTCTCTAATTGTTCCAATGCTAGGAATCAAAGTCATCTTAGCCATTCTGATGAAACCCTTAGAATCAACATACTGACATGTACCCGCAGTCATCTTGAAATGATTGATCCAGCCATTAACTTGATCCATTGCCCTTTTCCAATAAAAAAGCTATCAATCTTGAATTGCCTGGGTGTGAAAGTACCTTTCCTATGAGGCCCTAGGTGCTCTTTGTCAATCCACATTAATTGCCAAATAAACTCCATCATGGCTACCCTAGGAGGTACATATCTTGGAAGTAGGTGTGGGGGCTGAGGGCACCCATATACTCTGATAACTGTGGAATTGTCCCCCAGGTAGAAATCTCCCCAATTGTGGTTTCCTAGCCAATTGTCCTCATATTGCAATGGTCTTAAAACCCTCAACACCCTAGTTGGCAACCTCACAACATTTGTGCCTAACATTTCAAGTATTGGATGGACAAAGTAATTCTAAAAAATGGAGAAGTCACACTCATTGGATGTGATATTCCAAACCCTCAACCAATACTTCACTAGGTTGGGAGTGCCCTTAAAATGGGTCTTAATCTTCAATACCCTTGCATCAAAATCAGTAACATGGTGGTACATAATCAAATGCATAAGAAGGGAGTAATGCATGAACCTAATAGGCCTTTTCTTTTCCTTGACAGACACAAACCCTTCATGCATCTTGTTGATTATATACTGGATATAATCATAATCAGTGTTGGTGTGAGAATTCTGAATGTCCAAGATTATCATTAAAAGATCAACAGGAAATTTTTCATCATCCCCATCTATTCCTAGAACCCTACACAACCCATGACATAAGAGTTTTATATAACGATTGAGGGATGCAAAAGAATAAGGGGCATTCATACCTGGTGGGAGAGGGGCTATGTACTTATCTTGCTTGGACATATGCTTGAATATTTGGCTCTTTACTGACCCTATATTACTAGCATATTTTTCCCTTTCCTTCCTTAAGTCAATTTCAGTGGAGGAGGAGGAATAGAAATTGAAGGCTCTCATGAAAGACCCTCTATCTAGAGAGATAAACACAGATTGGTCTTCACACCTAATGCATCTAGAAATGGGGTCATACAACCTAGCCAGCTCAATGATTAAGTCAACATCTAAAAACACATCAAGCACAATTAGCTTTGCCATTCCCAACACCCAGGCATTGCAAACAGGTATAGGTCTACTCCTATTATTGTAAAAATATGAGAACAACGAAAAACCAGAACCTATAGGAGTAATAGGGTCCCTACATTTGTCCATGAGATCCTCAAATGTCATGTCGATGGCCTTCTTGTTTTGATTTGAACTAGGAAGCAGCTTGATGAACTCCTCTAAGTAATTCGGCTTTCCTTTATCCTTTCCACTCTGTTCTTTTACAACCCCACTGGATGATGCTCCACTTGCTGCAGGATGACTCATCTTGGTAGAATAGGAAATTCTCAGCTCTGCAACTTTCACACTACTTAATCTTTGCTACAACACCAACAATCTCAACTATCTTCATAACAACTTTGAGCACAAAAAGCAATGCAGTCTTGTCTATATACTCTAAAAATTGCATGCATGTGATTGCCAAATCATAGAAAATCCATCCTAATTCACTTTTGCATTCAATTCTGCACATTACCAACCTTCAAGTCAGAGCTAGCCGTGGCGTGGATGTTGACAAGATGATTTAAAAAATAAAAAATAGGGCGTGAGAGCAATGATCATGGCTTTCTTGCATTAAAACCCTTAATTACTGATGTAAACCCTCATTAAAACCTGATTGGATGACTTTCTACTTTTTCCAGCTTGGCACAGTACTTTTTCTATGTCACAATGACTTATAACATTGATAGTACAAAAACTCAACCAGGCAAAATTCAGCGACCACGTGAACAAAGGAACTCGTGATCTCTAAAAGGAATGCTAACCCAAGGTTGAATCAGGAGATCACGCGACAAGACTATTCACTTAATCTTAGAAGGACTTCATAACTCACAGCTTTACTCTAAGATTTCATGACAATCGTTGATGTCTAAGGCAATCAATGGTTCATGTTTTCCTTCTGACCTTTACTTTAACCCTTGACAATCTAGCGAACTGGCAACCATTGAGTCTCAGATTCTCTAAACTGTTATGTTAAGCACACTTCTATTCGGAGAATGGGTGATTGAAGACTTCACTTATTCTCAAGACCTATTCCTTAACTCATCTTTCATTTAGAGAACCCACGAACAAAGAAAATATTACTTGAGCATTTGACCATAGTCAGCATCCGGAGAATTAGTGACTACCATTATCTCCCAATCTCTTAATGCTTTGGTTAACCCATTGACTTATTCTGAGATCTAGCAACCAAAGCCTTCACTTATTCACTAAAAGGAAAACTTAACCACATGTTGGTTACAAGATCTAGCGAACAAACCTATTCTCTAAGTCACTGAATGCTTTCCCAACTGTGGGTTTCAAACTGAGATTAAGAGCCAACCGTTGATCTCCAACACAATCAGTGGCTATTGCTGAATCGCCCAAAGACTTTGACTATCACCTTTTTATTATGATAATTAGCAACCATTGAAAACACACTTGACTTTTCCTTCATTTTCCAAGTCGTTGAATCATTTAGAGCCTCCCTAATTAACTCTGAGATCCCGTGAACACTTTATTCGCTTAATCGCTAAAAAACTTAGGGCACTACCACCTTTTCTTGAGATCAAGTGACAAATGAAAACTTAAACCTCCGCCAAAGTTCATTGTCAAAGCCGCCAAACTTAGAGGGTATGAAAACATGACTTAGTCATCAAATGATTTTGAGTAGGACCCAGTCTTTGCGAGATTAAAACACAACCGTCGGATGAAGAGACAATCAATGACATTCTATAGTTTGTTGAAGAATCTTGATCATAGCCGCCCAATTCAGAGAACCAGAGATAACTGCTACACCAAGTCGCTTAGGGTTAACATGAAACTGCTAGATATCAAGCGGAGAGGAGATCACACAGTCGTTGGATGAGAACTTAACTGCAGCCCAGACTTGGAGACTTAGCGACAACATAAAAAAAAGGCAAGGGCTGACAACATTCTCTAGTTCACTAAATGAAAAAGAGACTTGATACAATGTTGAGCGATTCAACGAACACCTAGAGGGAAATAATCACGTGCACATATATGACTTTAAGTGGCCAAAAAGGTAACATAGAAACATAAAGACTAGGGCACACTCAAAGCCAACCAAGGAAATAACCATTTCAAAGCAAAGGTGTCAAAGGCAAGGGTTTCTTCTTATCATCATTACAATAGTTTTAGGGAAACCTAAACCCTAAACCAGACACTTTTATAGGCCAGGACATTGAAACAAGACCAAAAGCAGAGACCTCAGAAAACCTGAAATATACCCAATAGTGGCTTTATCTGAGGATGCTTGAATGCAAGTTCATAGCAAGAAACCATGAATCTCTGGGAGGAAGACCACAAAACCCTAACCTAAAATAGGAATGCAAACACACCTATACATATATACAAAACTACCATGCATGGAAAGACAGAATCAATTGAAGAAATACTTCAAGAATTGTCCATGCACTGGCAATTCCTGTTCTTCACCATCCAGATTTCTAGGGAAGTATGAATCCTTTCCATGAACTTGATGAATAATGAAAGGTCCCAACCACAAGGATTCAAACTTTTTATGTTTTCCTTTTTCCTCATCCCTGGCATTCCATTGCAAAACCATATCATTTGGCTGAAACTTTCTAATAGTTGCTCTTTTGTCAAAGAGATATTTCATTTTTTGCTGTAATTTTATATTTTCCTTTTGACTCTCTCTTCTAATTTCATCCAATTCAACCAACTGAATCATTTTGTCTTGCAATGGATCACTGATTTCCATACCTTCTTCCCTCATGAATTGGTAAATAGGCAACCAATTGTTTATAGGGAGCCTAGACCTTACACCATATACCATTTCAAAAGGAGATTTTCCTATTGCTTTCTTTTCACTAATTTTGTCAGCCCATAGTGCCAACTTCAATTTCACATGCCACATCCTTTTATTCTTTTCCAAGGTCTTTTTTAGAATTTGCAGAATACTCTTATTACTAGATTCCACTTGCCCATTCGCATGTGGATGGTATGGGGATGAATAGGACATAACTATTCCCATTTTAGCACAAAAATTAGTGAATTCTTATGACCTAAAGCTCATAGCGTTATCCATTACTAGCTTCATGGGAACACCAAACCTAGTAATAATGTTATTCATCAAGAATTCAATAACTACTATACTGCTTGCCTTTTTTGTTGGGATGGCTTCTATCCACTTAGTAAAATAATCGGTGGCCACCAAAATGTGAGTATGTCCTCCACTAGATTTCTCTAAGAACTCCCCAATGAAATCCATGCCCCACATAGCAAAAGGGGCCTCTGCCACCACAGGGTTTAACAACAAAGCACCTAAAAATTTTAGTTTCTTTGAAAACCTTTGGCATGATTCACATTTTCTGACATATGAGTGAGTATCCTTAAATAAGACTGGCCAGTAATATCCAGCTCTCAAAATTTTATGAGTTGTAGACCTAGTTGAATGATGCCCTCCACACATCCCAGAGTGCATTTCTTTTAAAACCTTTTCAGATTGACACTTATCTAAGAAAAAGAGAAATAATCCATCATTATCTTTCCAAAATAAATCACCCTGTATTAAAACATACCTTTGAGCCTGCAACCTCAAACTCCTCTTTTGGTTGTCATTCAAATCTTGAGGACAAGCAGCATTTTTGAGAAAGTGAACAATATTGGCATACCATGGTTGCATTTCTATACTTGTCATATTTTCTTCACCAATGGCTATATTGTTCACTTGCACTAAGTCCATGTTTTCCTCTGTCATGAGATTAGCTAATCCCAGACCCCTCACAAGCTTGGTTATGTGGAGTTCAATGTCAAACTCTTGAATCCTATTGATCCATTTACACCTCTTCCCAATAACCTCACTCTGACTCAAAATATCTTTTACTCCTGCGTGTGGAACATATGCATTTACTTTTGCACATACTGTAATACCCCAAAAATGGGCTATAAGTTCATTAACCTCCTACATCGACAAATCGAACAAAATCGACATCGAAGTCCTAACCTAAGGCACATCTAAACATCATCAAATCTAATTGATTATCTTAAATTCTGCATCGGAGAATATTCCTAGTAATATTCCTAATTATCATAATTATCTTTAATTTTATAATTATTTGGCAATAAATCACATTTATCCTAAAGTTTGATTAATTGAATATTTTCATATTTAATTAATTAGATTTAATATTTGCCACTTAATTATGTAATTAAATTTAATTCTATCTATTATTAATTGTATTATTTAATTTTGACAATAAATCTAATATCATATGAATAATTGATTAAATTCTTATTTAATTAATTAAAGCAAGTTGTCATTATTTAATAATATAGTTTTTAATAAAAGTTTGATAAAATAGTTAATTAACCCATAAATTAATTATTTTATTTCAAAAATCAGTTAAGTTGAGCATAAATCACTTTATTATTAAATTAATTCATAAATAAAACATGCACAATCATAAAAGCAGACAACTGTCAATTATCAATTAAAGCTAAACTCTATTTTGAGTTAAAGCTTAGCTTTTGCATGTTTTTGTGACTTAATTATCTATTATTATCAGATAACTCAAAAATCAAGCTGAGTTATTTGAGTGATTTATGGCTTTTATCTATGCACCTCCAAAGCCCTGGATTTCTATAAATTAAGGTTTCAGCTCTTCACAAATCATCCACATATTTTGCACAATCACGCTGGAGAATTGGAGGCTGAGGAATCAACTTGCGAACTCAAAGCTTTGTGAGATCAATTTCAATTGCATAGCTTTTATATCTTAGCATAGAATTTCATAGTTTTCATATCATTGTTAGAATCTTCATTGTTAGATCATTTAGCATCCATAGCATATCAGTTTATCATTCTTATTGCATAGAAAATATCAAAAATATAGATTAATTGCATTCAATCTCATATCTAGATCAATTGCATTCAAATCCTTCATTTAGGTGTCGTCTAGGTCACTGATCTCGATTACAATCTAAGAACATCAATCTCGCACCTATTAGAAGGTAGTAAATCGCTTGGTTAGATAGCTTTCAATTTTGCACGATTTTGATTATCACTAACCTCTAATGTTTTACTGAGTGTTGTGTCTACAGATCAGGTACAATTTTTACACACACATTTCTGGCGCCCACCGTGGGGCCCTGAAATGGGTTTCCAATTCAATTCTATCAATTTCTGTCTTTTTCTTCTCGGGATCTGTGCAAAATTATGATTTTTAATTTTTGTCCGTACATCTGTCGTACGAGTTTCTGACAAATGTCGTATGAGAGCATACCTACTATCGTATGATGTTGGACCCATTGTAGTACGACAGTCTATCAGATCGAGACTCATTTCATTACATACCCACTGTCGTTTGGGAGCTCAACTATCGTATGGTAGCATACCCAATGTCGTATGAGTTTTTGGACTGTCATCTGGGAGCATACCCACTGTCGTATGAGTTTTCATACCAATTTTTGACTGTCATTTCATTTTTCACAGCAGAGTATCAGATTTGATTTTTATTTTTCGGCTAACTGCTAATTTTGACAATTGAAATTCTCTATTTTTTATTGCTCTCTGCTGGTTTTGATTGGGAAAAGTGCAAGAATTGCTAAAAATTAGGTAAAATCTACTAAGCACATTGTGAGGATCATGAGGTATTCTCCTTGTTCTGAAAACATTTCGATTTGGACTTAAAATAAATCTCTCACGTGTCAAGCTTGTGTGCATCTTTTCATGCTTTTGATATATTTCTACACACTTGCATAATTTGATACTAGGTTGTGACCCCTTAAGGATTCATTAAGTAGTCTTAGAATACTTGTGATTGATCTTGATTGCTATCTTGGGTTATTGGACTCGCTAATCCACTGGCCCCTCATTTTCACCCCGTGGTTGCAATCTCAGCGCCATAAAGGGGAGGGGTCAATAGGACAGAAGCGTTAAATGTTCCACTTGGCAACCCTTTTGTGCTTTTAGGAACTCACTTGTTTTCTAAGTTGGGGACTCATTTTTGGCTTGTGTGAGGTGTTAAGTGTTCCACCTTGTGGACTCATCTCATATTCTCTTTAAGCGTTAAGTGTTCCTCTTTCTACTTTTTTGGGTACTTTTGGTAGATTTGCTTTTGGGAATATATCTGTGCTCACATAGTAATTAGGCCCTATGAACACTATTTGTGATTCTTGAGAGATTGGATTCCCAGCAAAATCCTTCTTGATGATAGAATCCTTGTAGGTAGGGAAGATACTTAGTGCGTTTCACATTCAACTTGGTTAGTGAGTCTTCTCTTATTGATTGACACATTCTCTCTCCGAAGAGGTTGATAGATCACATGGGGTTGATATCACGAGCTTTGGTGAATCAAAATTAGTTAGTGCATCTTCTCTTATTGATTAATACATTCTCTCCCCAGAGAGGTTGATAGATCACGTGGAGTTGATATCACAGACCTTGGTGGAACAAAACTTTGTCTTAGCGTGTCGGATTAATCTGCTTGCTTTGTTTGGGTTAAAAGTGAAGAGGTGTCAAAACCTTGAATCTGGAGCCAAGTCCCCTTGTGGTATAAATCTGTGAGTCACCTTTAGAGAGGGTTAACCATAGCAGACAATCCCTTCACAGGGCAAACTACGTTGACGGAACCTCAAGTGGTCATAGCCATTTTTGCCGTGGTAGTGACAGCAGCTATATAAATGTCCTTGTGGAAGAAATCTCCATGGGTATGGTTCATTATTGGGTTATCAGATCTCCCTAGCAGCTCTTGAAGATTAAGTTCTCGGACTATGTCAAAACCCTGGTGCGCCAGGATTAGAGTTCACCCCTTTGAATCATAAAAGTTGTAGAGTCAAACCATTACTAAAAACCCTAGAGAGGCCAATTTTTTTCATTCTCAGGTATATGTGTGTTATTGCAAACTTTTCAGAACATACACAATTAGTACCCTTAGGGATTAGCACAATTTGGTCACTTGATTGTTCATGCGCAAGGTTGCTTTTTCCCTTGTTCATTGTTTTCAGACGTGCTTGGAATCACTTGCTTGCTATTCTGCGTGTTTGTTTATCTACTTGGCTATTAAAAATGATCAAATCTAGTATAACCTTCAAAATCTAGATAGTACAATTTGCAAACAATCCAGAACTGAAAACTTTAAATTTTGCAAAAATTGACGTAAAATCCTTTCTGGAGTCAAAAGTCATTTCAGGAAGTCAAAAGTCATATGACTTTTTGTCAAATGTCATTTTAGTATTGCCCATCTGTCGTATGATTGAGAACCCAATGTCGTACGAGTTTTCATGCCAGCAAATCCAAGGAAGTCAAAATCCTGTTAGCAACTATCGTATGATATTTACAACTGTCATTTCATTGCTACCCAACTGTCATATGAGTTTAACAACTATCATTTCATTGCTACCCAACTATCATACGAGTTTTACAACTGTCATTTCATTGCTACCCAACTGTCGTACGAGTTTAGCAACTGTTGTTTCATAGACTACCCAGTGTCGTACGAGTCTGCAGAGTGTCATTTGGAAAAATTTGAGAGAGTTGTCAAAAATTGTCAAATTGCAAGATATCCAATGTTTCCAGCCTAGTTCCAGAATCTGTCAAAAATATCATTGTGTCAGGAACAGAGTAGTAGCTATTAAGCATTCTACCATTTTTTGAGTTTGATCTTTTGAATCCAATCTAGTCTTTTGTTTGATCAATTTGAGTCATTTTTATCTCATGTCAAAACCTTGTCATAACTATCAATCTTCAATCAATCTTCAAAAACTCCCTAAGTGTTGAGAACTCATGTCCGCTATCTTTTGGGTGATCTATCCCATACATCCAGGGCATAGTTTTCTTCACCCACATCTCATTAGATCTTCAAAACTATCATAATCTTGACAAGGTTGCGTCATCCGATTTTCTCGAATCAAATTGTTCTTCAGTTGTCTTCATCCTTTTCTTCTGTTTCATTCAAAGTTAATGGTGGAGACCAGAGCTTCTTCACATAAGAAATCAGAAGAAACATCTCAGTACTTACTTTTGAACAATACCCCGGGTCCAACTCTTGAACAACTCATCAAGTCAAGTATCTACGAAGACGATGGTCTCGGTAACTTTCAATTGAAAACTGGTTACATACCTCCTTTATCAACTCACAGAGGTAATCAAAAAACTCCTCCTCAATCTGTTCTAGGGAGCCCAAAAACTCCTATCATGTCTCAAGCAAGGACAAACCATGGTTCTCTAGGAGGAGGATCCCAAGGACACAATTCTCAACATAATTCTCAACATAATGTTGACCAAGAACCTACGCCCTTTGAAATCCATCGGTGTCAGAATGACGATGAATTCAAAAGAATGATGAGGCATTTCTTGAAAATGGATAGAGAGGCATACTTTTTACAATTAGCCCAGGAAGGAGCTAAACATCCTCCTCACTTCAATGTCGAAGATATCATCACACATGAGGAAGAAACTCCACTCACAACTATGACAAGACAGACGCATGCTATGCAAGTTGAACTTAACAATCTTAAGAAAGAGAAGGAACCTAAAGACCTCTCCATGGAGGCCCTATGTCCTTTTCCATTCGACAGAAACTTGTATATGCCACCATTTCCAAAGAAAGTGGAGATACCAAAGTATGACAAATATGACGGACACTCTGATCCTCAAGATCATGTCAGAGAGTTCTATACGCAATCCATGGAATTCATGCATGAACTGACTTATCTAATGCATCTTTTTCCTAGATCCTTGGGAGGAGCATCCATTCAGTGGTTTTCAAGATTACCTTCTACAATCAAAACTTTTGAGGAATTGATTAAATTGTTTTATCAACAATATTCCTACAATATTCAACATCCGGTCACCATGATCGATATCTGTAACCTCAAGAAATATCCATGGGAATCATTCCTAACTTTCCTCAAGAGGTGGAGAAAGAAGTTCTCTCTATATGCTAGACAAATTCTCGAAATGGAGAAACTTGAAATCTTTATCAATAACCTTGTTCCAAAGCTCAACTATCCGTTACAAATGCAAGATCATGTATCTTTTGATAAAATGGTGGATAATGCAATCAAGATTGAGAAACTACTTGTCAAGAAAGGAGAAATCACACTTCAAAAGGACAAGTCTGAATCTGGATCTAGCTCAAAAGATAAAAATAAGAGCTGGAATAGAAACAAAGGTATCATCTCTGATGGTGTTGTTGACACTATCTGCACCCCATCAAAGGCACCAGCCTACAATCTCACCCTTGCCACCAAAGCCATTGAAGCTTCAGAGCAAAAATCTATTGAACCATCTCCAAAGAAGCCATTCAAATGATGGGATAATAAACGAAAGTTTACTCCCCTGGGAGAATCTTTGGAATCTGCCCTGAGAACCCTGATAGCTGATAACATGATCTCTTTACCACCAATCCGGAACCCTGATCCAGATCCAAAACCATATTGGTGGAAAGATAATGAATTCTGTGCTTTCCATCAGACTAAAGGCCATAGAACTAATGGATGCTTCCACTTGAAGCATACCATTCAAGACTTGATAGATCAAGGGGACATCACGATCGATAATCCTACTAGCAATAATGATCACACAGCATTTACAGAATCATTTCCACAACATGGCAAGGGAGTTTCCACTTCTCAGCCTAACATGGGGGCAAAAGTCAACTATGCCTACCCTGGAAACAATGCTGTCATCAATATGGTTGAACCATGTCTCTCTAAGAGCTGCAATGTCATCACGATTGTACGAAGAGACATAAATCATTCCTCAACTAATGCAGTTACCAGATCACAAGCTCAGGCTCATCTGAAAGGACAAACACCAAGTTCATCTAATGTCCCTAAGATACCTTTCAATCTCACATCTGCTTCTAAACAAAAGGTTGCCCTGAAATCTTCCAATCCAAAGGATACAAGACCTACATCTTACAGCATCATCCAACAACTCCAGCATACCAATGCCAAAATCTCTATGTTTGAGTTACTTCGAATATCTCCAGCTCACAGAGATATCCTAGACAGAGCTTTGCTCGGCTCTAATGTTCCTGATGATCTAGATCTAGATAGGTTCTAGACTATGGTTGGTCATCTAACATCTTCGCAATATATCTCCTTTTCAGAGGAAGATGACAACTCTTTGAGTCACCCACATAATCAGCCCTTACACATAGAAGTCTTGATCCCAAACCGTTGAGTCAAACGTGTGTTGATAGATGGGGGCGCAGGCCTCAACATTTGTTCTTACAACTTAATCACACAGTTGAGATTCTCAGAGATGGCTATTGATCCTTGAAAGAAGATCACCATAAAAGCCTATGATGAACAAGAAAGAGCTTCTAAAGGCACCATTGTCTTACCTATCTGAGTGGGTTCGGTCATCAAAGATACCACATGTCAGGTGCTTGATCTACCATTGGCTTACAATATCCTTCTAGGGAGACCCTGGATACATGAAATGCAAGCTATTCCTTCTACATACCATCAATGCTTGAAATTTCCCTATGAAGGAGTGGAGGTTACTATCCCAGCAGATATGAGTACAACTTGCAATACATTGAAGGAAAGTGTCGATAAGCTTGTTCCCAATAATAGAGAATCTTCCATCAAGCAGCTAAATGTTGCTTCCACATCTAAGATGGATGACATTGCTAAAGAGATCAATATCAAAGAAAATGGGATGGGAGAATACACTATAGAGCCAGTCTTGTCTTTGACATCTCTCCCAATCTCACCTAAGTCATATGGACAATCTTTAAAGCAGTCTAAATCAGAACCTAAGGAACTTATGGAAGCATACAAAAGAAATTTTGTGGCGGAGCAAGTATCCAAACAAGAATTTGAAGAGGATGAAGCTTTGCTAGCATGGCTATATAAAGAGGATTCTGAATCTAAAATTGTTCCACCTAATGAATCTATAGCACCTACAATCCCTTCTAATTCATATGGTACAGGAAACAAATTGATAGCCAAGATGGGATATTCCGGTCAAGGACCTCTAGGAATTAGAGGAAAGGGTCTTGTGACACCCATTTCACATATTGGTAGAGCCAACAAAGATACTGGTGGCTTAGGGTTTAAGAAGAAACCCTATCATCTCAAAGGTGGTTGTTCTCATGTCATAGAACAAATTGCACCAGGAGAACCCCTTCTTAAGAAAGAAGAAACAGAACCCTCTGATGATGATTCAGATAGCTCTGAGCTTATCCCCTATGAAAAATTGCCTAAAGAGATCAAAGATCTTCTTGATGATAAAGATGATCCTATCAGAAGAATTAATGTAGTAGAAACACAAGAACCTACTGTAGCGCAAGAGATGGTTATTCTCGAAGGCAATCAAACTGATCAAGAAGAAGGGGATAGTTATTCTGACACTGATTCCCATGAATATGAATTCAAGTCAGAGACTAAGGGTAATCCTTCTTGGGGTATTCATCCTGATTTCACACCTTTTCTAAGATTTCCTATAGATCCTGAATCAGAAGCTGAGTTAAATGACTATGAATGGGGTGCCATTCCAGAAGAAGATGAGCTTATAACAGAGAAATATATTGATGTTATTCACCAATATGTATCTCAACCCAACGTAGGTCTAGAGCAAAACAATGAACTTAATGTGTCTGATCCACCTATGGCTGAAGAGGACTCCCATGATGATGTTGAGCCTATTCATGAATTGAACATTTTGAGCTGTAATATCACCTTTGAACTTGAGCATCGGGTTAGGACCAATGATGACATATCCATGACTGTGAACACCATATCCCAAGCCTTTCCCGCTTTGACTATCCAATGCCCTGATCTTATCGACCAAACTTCCACAAACCCAAACCATGGTATTTATACCTTCCCGACTGACTATGCCCTTGCCTGCTACCTCAATGCAGTTGAGCCTATGAGTACTTCCATCAATGAATCAAGCGTCAGCATGACCGAGTCAGACATCAAATATCTTAGTCAGAAAAACAAGAGTAAAAAGAAAAAGAAAAAGAGTTATGAGGGTGAAAACCACTTTGTGGCAGTCTCAGAACTGACAAAAGTAAAAAGAAAAGATGTATCTAAAGGTGAAAACCTCTCTGAGGCACCTAAGGATGAGATATTTGATGTCCTTCTGAGTCATTTATAGGATAGATCTCCAGTTCTGATTGAGCCCACTCAATCCATCAATTTGGGTACGATAGAGGAACCACAATTGGTACATGTAGCACAATCTCTATCAGAAGAAGAGAAATAGAAATTCACTACATTCTTATCAGACAAAAAGATCAATTTTGCATGGAAATATTTAGATATGCCAGGATTGGATCCCAATCTCATTATGCACCATCTATCCATTGCTCCTAGAGTAAAACCAATCAAACAAAAATTGAGAAAGATGCATCCTCATGTTGCACTCTTAGTCAAAGCAGAACTATAAATACTCCTAAAATTTGGATTCATCCATGTCATAGACTATGCTGAGTGGATCTGTAACATTGTACCTATTTCAAAACTAGATGGTTCAATCAGAGTGTGCACGGACTTTAGAGATGTGAATAGAGCATGCCCTAAGGATGATTTTCCACTGCCTAACATTGATATGATAGTGGACATGACTGTGGGCTATGAAATGTATTCCTTAATGGATGGCTTTTCTGGGTACAACCAAATCAAAATTGCTCCAGAAGATCAAGAAAAAATAGCTTTCACATGTCCGTGGGGAACCTTCTATTGCAATGTTATGCCATTCGGACTCAAAAATGTTGGAGCTACATATCAAAGAGCAATGACATCTATTTTTCATGATATGATGCATTAAACAATGGAGGATTACGTGGATGATACCTTGGAAAAATCCATGATTAGAACTAAACATCTAATAGACCTGAGCATGATCCTAGACAAAATGGAACAGTTTAGTCTCTGACTAAATCCTAAGAAGTGTGCTTTTGGTGTCACTTCTAGAAAGCTCTTAGGATACATAGTTTCAAAGAAAGGCATTGAAGTTGATCTGGCTAAAGTCAAGGCTATAATAGAGATGCAACCTCCCACAAATATCAGTCAAATGAGGACATTACAAGGTAGAGTACAGTCCATCAAAAGATTCATATCATAGTTAGCTGACATATCACAACCTTTTACAAAAACATTACATAAAGGCGTGACCTTTGCATGGAATGAAGAATGCGAGAACAACTTTAACCATATCAAGAAGTATCTATCAAATCCACCTATCTTGATGCCTCCTATTCATGGGAATCCATTGATCTTGTATGTCTCTACAATAGCCACATCACTGGGGGCATTGCTAGCACAACATGATGAAGACAAGAAAGAAAGAGCCATCTACTATATCAGCAGAACTTTAGTGGCCTATGAGAAAAACTACTCAATGATAGAGAAGGCATGTCTAGCTGTGATCTTTGCATCAGAGAAACTGAGACACTATATGTTAGCTCATACCATGCATCTAGTAGCAAAAATTGATCCACTGAAATACCTACTAAGCAAGGCGGCCCTCACCGGTAGATTAGCTAAATGGGTCATGCTTCTAAGCAAATTTGACATTGAATATGTTGAAAGAAAAGCTATAAAAGGTCAAGTTATTGCTGATCAACTAGCAGATGCACCCATGTTTGATGATACACCCATGCAAATGGAATTTCTCAATTCCTATATCATGCACCTCTCTTCTAGAGCATGGCAGTTATTCTTTGATGGCTCCTACACATAGAATGGATCTAGAGTAGGCATATTATTCATCATTCCTCAAGGATACTTGATACCCAAAGCATTTAGACTAAAGTTTCCTTGCACAAACAATATTGTTGAATATGAGGCACTTCTCAATGGTATGAAAATGGCAATACAGTGGAGATTTATAGAGATGCACATCCATGGAGACTCACAACTGGTTATCCACCAAGTCAATGATGTGTACCAAACCAAAGATGAAAAGCTCATTCCTTACAAGAGAATGGTAGATGATTTAAAGAAATGCTTCATCTTTATCACATTTGAGCAAATACCCAGAATGGAGAATAAGGCTGCCGATGCAATGGCGACATTATCTACTCTCTTACAACAGCTCGAACATGAGCTACACTATGAGTTCCTGGTGGAAGCCCTATCCTATCCTGCATATGACTCCCCTGAAACTTGCATGATCCGCACTGTTGTAGGTTATGACTCATCTCGCTACAAAAATCTATTCTCCTATCTCCACGACCAAATCATCCCTGAGTCCTTTAACCATTTTGAGAAATGAAACCTTATCCGATCCACATCCCGATATGTCATCATTGGTAATGATCTGTACAAACAAGGTCTAGATGGTACACTGCTTAGATGTTTAGAATGGGAAGAGTCTCAACGTGCATTAGAGGAAGTCCATGAGGGTATATGTGGGTCACACTCGAACGGTTTAACGTTAGCTCGATAACTTATTAGGGCTGGGTACTATTGGCCTGAAATGGAGAAAGAGGCTATTAAATTTGCTAAAAACTGTCAACAGTGTCAAGTACATGGCAACTTGATTCATGCTCCAGGGAGAGATCTGATTCCCTTTACTACACAATGGCCTTTTCAACAATGGGTATTTGATCTCATAGGTGCTATCCATCCACACTCTTCTAATGGACATACCCATATAATCACAGCTACAGATTATTTTACAAAATGGGTAGAAGCAGTTCCTCTAACACAAGCAATGGGGAAATAGATCTTTATGTTCATCCTGAACTACATCATTTGCAGATATGGGATCCCTCACTCTATAATCACAGATAACGGGGGACAATTCAAAAACAAGGATCTAGATGACTTATGTGCTAAATTCAAGATTACACAACATTGGTCTTCTATTTACTATCCTCAAGGGAATGGACAAGCTGAGGCTTCAAACAAAAATCTCCTGAAGATCTTGCACAGAACAGTGAATAAAATAGGAAGAGACTGGCATCTCATGATCAATCCAGCTCTCTGGGCATATAGAACTAGTATCAGAACACCTACAGGGGCTACACCTTTCGCTTTAGTTTATGGATCTGAAGCGGTACTGCCTATTGAGGTTGAAATCCCATCACTTAGAATCAGAATGCATGGACTTGTCACTGATGAAGACTACAGAGTGTCTAGGTTACAAGAACTAGAATTACTAGATGAGCGCAGGCAAGCAGTGTATGATCATCTCAGAGTGTATCAGAAAAGAATGTCTAGAGGCTACAACAAGAAAGTTCGACACAGAGAATTTCAAGTTGGTGATCTAGTCTTGAGAGAAAATCCTAAAAATCAATCCCATCGAGAACGCAAGGGGAATTTTGAACCCAACTGGCTGGGTCCCTTTGTAATCACTGCTACTTTTGGCTCTGGTGCTTATCAACTCTCAACAACTAAAGGAGAACAGCTCTGAGAACCAATCAACGTTCTCCATCTGAAGAAATTCTATGCCTAAGGCATTCAGTCTATGGTTAAATATCCTGAAAAAATTCTAAAAATCAGAAAAAGTCCTAAAAAAAATGAACATCTTGGTGAAAACCTAGCAATAGGCACCTTGATGATTCGCAAACAAATCAGAAAATATCAAAAAATAAAAAAAAAATTGAAAAATGAAAAATACAAAAAAAAAGAAAAAAAAAGTGCCTTGGTGAAAACCTGGAAACAGGCACCTTGGTAGCAAAAATAGAATCTCTGCCAAGATGGTGAAAATTCAGCAAACAGGCACCACTTGTTTAAAATGCTCCATCTATCAGCACAATCTTGGTCTTTCCCAGCTTTCAGTCTTGCTTTAGTTTGTACATATCTCCCAGTTTGTTTCAACATTTTCAGTTTTCAATAAGTCAGTCTGTACACCAACCAGCTCAAGCGTCTGTATCCTATCAATGTTTAACACTTGGGGGCAATCAATGTCATATCCTATGGTCTCCCATGTATCTTAGATGGATCATATCTAGTCAAAGTCCTTTGAAGCTTCATGTGAGTCAGTCAATCAGTCTTGTCTCCAGAAAGGATTTTGCATCTACAACAACACAATCAAACATCAAAACTCAACTGAAAACAATCTATGTTTTTTACATGCTTTTATCTCCTTGTATGCTTACTGATTCGCATTGAGATTTTTGCATATTGTGTCCCTTCGAGCTCTTCGAGGATGTCCTTTATAGGATTTAGAGAGTGATGATTGAGGGCATAATCTTTTCTTATTTTCTGCTCATATGTGAAAATCTAACAACTTTGGAAATTCTAGATTGAAATGGTGTCCGACTGTAAGAGCCTCTATCTCGAATTAGATGGCCATGCGTACCTCGACCATTGATACCCAGAAAATTCAAGGAAGTTTGATCTAACTATTGTCTTTTTGAAGTGAATTCTTTCTCCTACTATGAAACGCGATCTTGCCTAAGGATGTGAACGATAAAGGGTCACTACGGGTAATTCACATTGGATTTAGAATGATCTCTTGACTATTTGATGTGTTTGCAATGCAAGGCGTATTCAGGTCATCATGATGTTTATGTTTTGATGCTTATACAAATTTCTATATCAAAATGGACATGATATTTAGGTCATCCTAGCGTTTGTGCCTTGGTGCTTATATCTACTCCGACATTCTGAAAATAATATCAATATTCATATATCCATGGTTGTTGACCAGTGGGTGTTGTATTGATTATTGCGCATACAAATCGATATTCATATGTCTATGGTTTCATAGCTAGTGGGCATTGTATTGATTTATCCGGTTACCTAAAAGTTCAATGATGATAACAAATCGACATATGATTAGTGACTAGGTCCTAGGTCTTAGGTTGCATTTCATATTGCATGCTTCTTTGCATATTTCATCTTTGCATGATCTCACAATGACTAAATAAACTTTGAAGCTTAAATGATTCTTCAATCACATCTTCAAATCTAACAAGAGCTCAACCTAACTCGAAGGTCTCTTTATAGAATCGCAAGCAATGATCCTCCTGGGTTAACCATCTTTTTGATATAAGACTGAGTACTTGTCTTCATCAACCTGCGAAACATATCATGTATATCATTGCATTTACATACCATATCATAAACATTTATTGCATTACATTTACATCCATTGCATAAACATACATATTTCCATAATCATTACATCTGCATAACATCCATACATATGAAAGAAATCATTGCATTGCATTGATCCATACATACATTCTACACTACTCATAGCATTAACATCACATGATATCATCATACATAACAAAAATGACAAAGTACACATGATGTCACAACCAAAAATATCGATCTCATGTATATATCAAAAATCTCAAATAGTCAGGGGTGCACTACTGGCACAGGGTACAAATGAATGAGCTCCGTAGAGCTATCAGACACAATAATGTATCAGTGAGAAAGTAACAGATGAGAAGAGAAATCAACTGTCAGCATGCTCCTCTGCATCTAGTGGAGGAGGAGGTGGTGCATCTGGTATCGCCTCCGCTCTCGGTGCCCTAGCTCCCTCTGATGCTGCCATGTACTGAGAATAGGTGGGCACTCTATGTGCAGTAGGGACTACTGCATAGTAAGAAGATACATAATATGAGGCCCTCGCAGTTTGATGAATCACCTCTGCCTGTAATCTCTGCATCTCTACGCGCTACTTTGTATGCTGCCTATCTGCCTCTCGATGCCTCTCCTCTAATCTGGCATTCTCTATATTCAGGTCCTGGACCTGGACTGTAAGCCGTCTGATAATCTCAGCTGAAGTAAGAGGAACTGCAGGCTCTGCATCAGTTGCTGGCATATCTGTGTCCTGTGCTGGCTGATCTATATGTGAAGGAATGCTAACCCTGTGCACCTTACGGTGTCTAACCTCAGCACCCAAATCAAATGTGTCATCCACATCTGTACCACCTGCAAACTGCTCACCTCCTAGAACATCATCTGCAGATCCTACTCCACCCAGTGTACCACTCTCACCTCTGCTTCATCTCTGTGTCCCAGAAGATGTACCTACTGTAGATGTAGAAGGACATGGAGGCCTCGCATGTCCTGGTGCTCTCTGTGAGGGAGCCATGGCTCTCTGTCTTGGAGGAGTAGAGTGTACCACCTGTGGTCTCGGTCCTGCTCTCATAGGAGCCCCTGTAACATCCATAGCCTCCTCCATGGAGGGTATCAGCTCTGTAGGATCAGAAAATTGGTGAGTCCGGTGATCAGCACACCATGCCACATATGCATCTGTAACCCCTGCATCCACCACCTCTGGGTGATACTCCCAGTCTCTCCCAATGATACGACTGTACTCATCAGCACATAAAGCATAACTAAGTCGTGGTGTCCATCTGAGCCCTATCTCACGCACAATGCGGGCATAAGTAGTATACTCCTGAGGGACATCCTGAATACGTCCATATTGATGCTAGACTCTAGTAATCAAAAATCTCTCCAAGATGGTGGAGGTCCATCCTATTAGTACCCTGCTCTGGAAAAAGAATGAAAATTGCTCTCTCACAGTAGGCTAGGCCTCTATCTGTAAATATGGCCCCCAGATCACGAAGGTCATATCATCTAAACACTGGTGGAAGTACTCGATGTGTCCCATGCGAACCTGTGTGACATAGCTGGCATAAGCATAAATGACAGGGTCCTGTGGCTGCCTCTGCGTCTGAAAAACTGGCCTCAAAATTGGGATATGCTCCCAAGCCCATATTTGCAGTACCAATGCTCCTGAAGCAAATGTCTTGCAGTCTTGATACATGACCTCATGCATCTCAGAATACAAGTGAGCTAGCAGACACTGACCCCAAGCAAGCTCAGTAGGTGTAGCCATCAAAAGTGCTACCATAGGTGCCCATCCCATCAAGAAGTCATTCTACTGACGGCCAGGCATAATCAACTCTCCAATCATCCCCACAATGATACACTCTAGACGATGTGTCTGCCCATATCTCTGCATGAGTGTCTCCCAAGATATAGACCCAGTCAGCTGGGTATCATCACCAAACAATCGTCTGAAAGCATGCAGACTAGTGGATCCTCCGCTCACATACTCAGGCCGACGAGGACTATGAAATGGAATACGAAGGATCCTATACACGTCCTCTGGTGTAACAATGATCTCTCCGGTAGGTAGGTGAAAGGTTTGTGTCTCAGAATGGTATCGCTCTATCAACGCAGTCAGTAGGCCATGATTTACCCTAATATCGGGTAAATGTATCAAGTGCTCAAAACCACATGTAGCAAGATGAACCCTCATAGGGTCTGGCAAGGTGATACACAATCTCTGGTTGGCCAGATAAGAATGGCGAACATGTACATCAGGATATGTGACCTAAATCATAAAGAAACAGGGTGTTTTATCAGAAATTCAGTTCAAAATTAGGCCAAAAGTATCAGAATGACACAGTTTTGAAGTTTCAGAAGGTGGGGCAAAGTGTCCGCAATCAGGAAAAAGGATCAGAAAAGTTAGATTTTTGACCTAAAAATGAGTTTTTAACACTCTATTTTTCAAATGACATTCCAGACTGGCATCAAATGTCATACGACATTCTACAATAGACCAAATGATAATCCATAGTCATACGACACTGCGCCCGGATTCATACGAGTTTAGAAGGACCCGATGAAATGTCGTACGACATAAGGGTCCCTCTCATACGACACTTGAGCGTGGTTGAAATGAAAAACTAAATTCAAATGAAATGTCGTACAAGTCTGGAATGGGACTCGTACGAGTTTCTACACATGCAAAATTCTAAAGCTAAAAATGCATATGGAAAAATTTTAAAATGCTATAAATCATCAAAAACATGCATTTTCAGGGGGGAACAGAGGTCCACCTACTGGATGTCCATACTGTCGAGGTCTGTCATGTCTCTGATTGCACTCAAAATGGTGCGAACTCACAAGTACCTTCAGTTCTCATTGG
Source organism: Chamaecyparis obtusa (assembly GCA_027943335.1). Lineage (NCBI taxonomy): Eukaryota > Viridiplantae > Streptophyta > Pinopsida > Cupressales > Cupressaceae > Chamaecyparis > Chamaecyparis obtusa. The sequence goes on along the minus strand of BSBK01009379.1, from coordinate 243,424 downwards.
TCTACCAGTTTTCTCGTTCAAAGGGCTCCATAGAATCTCTAAAGTCAAAGGGTTGAAATGAATTGAAAATGACCCTTCCGACCTTTATATAGCTTTCGACCTAATTTTTAAAAGTGCTCCATTTTCCATGAAAATTGCACCCCTGGCTAATTTCGACGTTCTGAATCCATTTTCGGGATCAAAATTGAAATCTGAGATCGTTTATTATGTCAAAATCATGATTTAAAATTTTTGGAACCCGGATAGTCTACTGCTTGCATATTCGACCTTCAATCATCACAGAAATCTAGTATTCAACTTAACTGATTATCTTCCATCAAACTATCAAAATTTCAACTTGGTCAACTATGGTCACCTCATGGTTTAACCTAGTCAAACTTGGTCTCTAGGACCTCCAAACGATGCAAAATGCATTCTCGGACGTGTTTAACCACTTCTCAAATCAATTAACATGCTTCTGAACTCTCAATGCTGACTTTTCTTGTCAGATTTCAATTTTCATCCCGAAGGGGGCATGGTATTGCACATCATTCAAAGTCTGTAAATCAAATTCTATCGATCAAGTCTATCAATATCTTTCATCAGTGATCAAGACAAACAATCACGTCTAGTTGTTGATTCATCAAAAGTCCTCATCGCTCAGGGAAAATCTATCATCACTTGGGGCATATCAGATTCATCAAGATCCATATCAATCTGGTATTCTCCTAATCTTGTAAACTGTATCAGTTTTTGCAACCATCAGATCATAGTGTTCTTTCCTTGGTTCCTCGGCAACTGAAGGATTTAGATGTGATACTTGCTAGTTCTACTAAGACAATCGAGTCTAGAACGGGTCACTCACTTCTTATCAATCCTAAGGTTCAGAATCAAGTATTTTGACACTTTTTCGTAATCATCAGTTCATTGCTGCTATAGTAAACATTATCTTTGGTCATTCAGGACCTCCTATCTCAATATCTTTCAATCGGTTTCTATCTTGAGATCGGTTTATCTTTTGAATCAGTTTCATATCTTTATCAAACACAAACTATCTTTGAACCACTGCGCTTCGCACAGTAATTCAAAGAGGGGCAAAATGTAATACCCCAAAAATGGGCTATAAGTTCATTAACCTCCTACATCGACAAATCAAACAAAATCGACATCGAAGTCCTAACCTAAGGTACATCTAAACATCATCAAATCTAATTGATTATCTTAAATTCTGCATTGGAGAATATTCCTAGTAATATTCCTAATTATCATAATTATCTTTAATTTTATAATTATTTGGCAATAAATCACATTTATCCTAAAGTTTAATTAATTGAATATTTTCATATTTAATTAATTAGATTTAATATTTGCCACTTAATTATGTAATTAAATTAATTCTATCTATTATTAATTGTATTATTTAATTTTGACAATAAATCTAATATCATATGAATAATTGATTAAATTCTTATTTAATTAATTAAAGCAAGTTGTCATTATTTAATAATATAGTTTTTAATAAAAGTTTGATAAAATAGTTAATTAACCCATAAATTAATTATTTTATTTCAAAAATTAGTTAAGTTGAGCATAAATCACTTTATTATTAAATTAATTCATAAATAAAATATGCACAATCATAAAAGTAGACAACTGTCAATTATCAATTAAAGCTAAACTCTATTTTGAGTTAAAGCTTAGCTTTTGCATGTTTTGTGACTTAATTATCTGTTATTATCAGATAACTCAAAAATCAAGCTGAGTTATTTGAGTGATTTATGGCTTTTATCTATGCACCTCCAAAGCCCTGGATTTCTATAAATTAAGGTTTCAGCTCTTCACAAATCATCCACATATTTTGCACAATCACGCTGGAGAATTGGAGGTTGAGGAATCAACTTGCGAACTCAAAGCTTTGTGAGGTCAATTTCAATTGCATAGCTTTTATATCTTAGCATAGAATTTCATAGTTTTCATATCATTGTTAGAATCTTCATTGTTAGATCATTTAGCATCCATAGCATATCAGTTTATCATTCTTATTGCATAGAAAATATCAAAAATATAGATTAATTGCATTCAATCTCATATCTAGATCAATTGCATTCAAATCCTTCATTTAGGTGTCGTCTAGGTCACTGATCTCGATTACAATCTGAGAACATCAATCTCGCACCTATTAGAAGGCAGTAAATCGCTTGGTTAGATAGCTTTCAATTTTGCATGATTTTGATTATCACTAACCTCTAATGTTTTATTGAGTGTTGTGTCTATAGATCAGGTACAATTTTTACACACACACATACTAGATAAGGTCTAAAATCCTTAACCGCCTTTACTAGTGCATATGCCTATTTCTCCATTAATTCATAATTAAGTTCAGTAGATTGGAGAGATTTACTGAAAAAAGCAATAGGATGCTCAAACCCTTCTTCATCCTTTTGTAACAAAATAGCAGCAATAGTATGAAAAGATGCAAAGGAAAATAGAGAAAATGGTTTTGAATAGTCAGGGGATATTAAAACAAGAGCCTCTTGGATTGCTTGTTTGATTTTATTAAAGGCCTACTGAGTTTCACTGTTCCAATCAAACTTGACATCTTTCTTCAAAAGCTTCACAATGGGTTTAACCAACTCTACAAAATTGGCAATAAATCTCCTGACAAAATTAATCTGTCCAAGAAAATATTGCACACCTTTGACATTTTTTGGGGGAAGGACCTTTCTGATGGCTTCCACTCTTTCTGGATCAATCCTAACCCCCTCTTTGGACACTATATGACCAAGCAATTTTCCCTCAGTTATAGCAAATTGGCATTTTTTGGGATTTAGTGAGATGCCAAACTCCAGAGCCTTGACAATGACCTTCTCCAAATGTTTGCAATGGTTCTCAGCTTTCTTAGAATAAGTAGTCAAGTCATCTTGATACACAACCATCAAGACATTGATCAATTCTTTAAATGCAACATCCATTGCTCTTTGAAAGGTTGCCCCCGCATTCTTCAGGCCAAAAGGCATGCAGACATATACATAAGTTCCCCAAGGGATAGTTAATGCTATTTTGAATTGTTCAGACTCTTTAACCAAAACCTAGTTGTATCCTAAAAACCCATCCATCATAGACAATAACTCACACCCAGTAACTTTGCGTAACATAGCCTCCATGTTAGGCAATCCATAATTGTCTTTGAGAGATGCAACACTTAAATTCCTAAAGTCAACATAGAGTCTAATGTCACCATTCTTTTTTCTTACTGGTACAAGGTTAGAGACCCAAGAAGATTTCCTAATAGGCTCAATGATGCCAGCATCTCTCAATTTTGTCAATTCAACCTACATCTTTGTTACTAATAAAGGGTTGATAGGTCTTTGCTTCTGTCTGAATGGCTTGGTTTCTTCCTTTAGAGGGATCTCATGTTGAAACAAGTTAGCTCTATATGCCTTAAGATCATCATAGGACCAAGCAAAAACATGCTTGTATCTCTTCAGAAGTCTTATCAGATTTCCTCTGATTTCTCTACTCAATTTTTTTCCAATGTACACCATCTGAGGGGAAGTTTTAGATCCTAAGTTTATCTCCTCTAAGTCTTCCATTTTTGTGTTAGGCTTTTGAGACAAGTAACCATCATTTATTTTAAACATTCCTTCTAAATCCACTAACCCTTTTAGTATGTGATTTGAAGGCAGTTGTACTATCTCATTTCCCATAATATACTCTTTTCCTTCAACATACTATTGTGGTTCGTTAAAATCTATTTTTTGCCCATCATACTGATGAAGGGTGCTCCCCTTAATACCACAAACACATAACAGAAATAGAGAAACAACAACAATAATATGCAAGAACAGAAAATTGGCTTCTTATTATCTCCACAAATGTGGAATTAAAAACTTTCAGAATTACAATATGCAAAGCCACATGGGCATTCCTTACAATATTCTGTAGGACAAAGCCTCGAACTATTACCCAGATCTACTACCCAGAACTATTCTAAACTGCCTAAGACAATAATACAGCCTTCCTTATATAGGCAATTTTCCACCGCCTGGGAAGGTTCCAGAATTTTTAGCCAATAAGGCCGACCAAACTTAGCATTATTTTATTTTACATTTTATTACATCATAGTCAGCTCAAGATAACCTTTAAAACCCGAACAGAAATTTTGAAGAAAATTATTTTTTGCCATTTCAGGTGACCCAACTTCCGAAGACCATAAGTCATCACCCGTTGACCTGCTCGGCTATTATAACCCCATTTCAGAAATGCCACGAAGTGCTCTACAGGCTTGACCGGCGCAAGCACCTATCACCCAAATTTTTGACCTCATCCGGGGCCTCTAAAGCCTTCAAAACTGAGTTCAAAGTTTCTGTACCCTGCTGCCAATACCAAAAATCTTCAATATCTTCCAACATACACTTGATCTGGCAATGAAACTTTACTGGCAGACTTATATGACCAAAATGAACCTCCAAGAAAGAAATCATATCATTCTGAGCACATACAAAAATTACCAAAAATAGTAACTTTCCATAAATAGCAGCTCTGCACAAAATAACCCTTATTGAATATAAAAACATAAATATTTTTGGGTGATGCAAGATTGCTCTTACACCCAGGATGCTCCTGCATCACATACTGATCTAGACCTTGAAGAAACCTAAGGATATCAAAATCATCCTCAAAAACTTGCCAATTATACACATTGCCAGGCACTACATGCCTACTTTTGATTTCTAACATGGACACACCAGTGAGGGTAATATCATCATTTTTTAGGGCAACATTAGCAAGAAAATCCACCATGATATTGTTGGACCTTTCTAACCAAATAAGATTGAAAGCCTCAAAAAATTCTAGTCTATCCTAGACAGTATGTTTATACAATTTCAATCTCTCATCCTTAGCAGCATATTTAGATCTTACTTGAGCTACAACTAATTGGGAATCACCATGAACCTTCAAAGATTTGATACCATGCTTTATAGAAACATCTAATCCCAATATCAAAGCCTCATATTTAGAAGTATTATTAGTGCATTCAAAGGTCGACAGGAAAGAGTACTTAAAAGTAATACCTGATGGGGAAATGAAAACAACACCAACTCCTGATCCTTCCTTGGAGCATCCACCATCAAAGAACATTTGCCAAAGTCCATTTTGCTACAATATTAACTCTTCTACTATTGGATCTGTATTTTTCATCTAAGGTACTATTTCTTCAATCATGAAATTATTCATGTCAATATCCACAAAGCAATTCAAGTCCTCTGGTGCAACATTTTCAACCATGATTGAAGAACGGGGCTCCCTATACAACTTTACCTCAGTCCCATTGACTGGGATAGTAGCATATGACAAATCCAATTGCAATTTCCCACCCACTGTTGCGGCCCATTGCCTTCATAGTAGCATGCCATAATGAGGTTTTGTATCAGCAACAACCACATCTATTTTGTAAGTGGCCTCCGAGAAAGCAACAATCTTTACTTCAATTCCAATTAGAGTTCCTACAATAGGTACCATCCTATTATCCATAGCATAGCATCTTGCATTAGATGTGTCAACTTGTAATCCTAATTCTTTCATCACATGATAAGGCATTACAGTTGTAGCAACACCATAATCAATCATACAATTTTTAAGCAAAAAATTGTTCACAATTAATGTAACATAGAAAGGGTCAATAGAAGAAGGCTCCTGTGTCACAATGGTTCCAACACATACATCAAAAATGTTATCAATTGAAATAGGCTCTTCTACTAAATTCCCCTGTCCCTGCCTAACAGGAGATACCCCTTGCTCACTTATGAGAGCCATGGCTAATGTCTTGTGCTCCTCAACTTTCAGCATTTCAAGTAAAGGGATGGAAACCTTCATTTGGGATAGGGCATGTCTCATATTGTCTCATATTGAAATTAAGAGGATCAACAACAATATCAGGATAATCTTTTGGCCTACCAACTTTCCTTTTACCCTTGTCAACAATAATTTCCTCATTCCTTTTCTTATCATTCACAAGCCCCTCCTTATTATTTACAATATTAGGCTTTGGGGAGTCCTTAATCTAAAGGTTATCCTTAACAAATACTAACCTAGGGACTCCTTGATCAGTATCCACTTTTCTATTTCTCAAATTGTATGAGGATTTGGCCTAAGTTATAGCAGCCACAGTTAGAGTTCTAATTTCCTCATCACTAGGCTTTCTCCATTGTTTTTCATCTAACCCTAATTCCACCATATGCGCTTTACAATTATCATTATCAGACTCATCAAAATCAGAGTGAGTAAATACTTAGTGTTCATAATCTGAGAGAAGCCTCCTTTTATGATCAACATCAGAACAAATCTCTTCATCTTCTAAAGACAAGAGATCTCCCATTACTTCAATAGTAAACATGTTAGCTGACAAAGTTTAAGGCTTACCTTTTCCTTGTAGCTAGCAAAGGCTAGGGGCATTTTTGAGTGATTTTCATGTTTTAATGCTTACCTTGGTGATCATTCCTTTCCAATATGCTTTTCCTCCAACAAGTAGTCAACAAAACCAGCCAAAGTGAAGGAAACAAAGATAAAATTGAAGAAAGCAAGCTAAAATTGAAGTTTAAGCCTTAATTTCCAACTTTGAGAAAAAACTTGATTTAAGGTGAAAATATCCAATTTAATGAAACAAATTTTGCCTTATATGCTTCTACAACTTTAAGATAATGTTCATGTACCTTTCCTTCTTGTTGTGAATCCTCAAGAACAAGCTTAATGTGAGCAATGTTCTCCTTTTTAATCTTCCTTGTCAAAGCCTTTCCTTGATTGAATCTGCTCTCTGGTCTTTTTATTTTTTTATGTCTGGACATCCTGCAGAGACACAAAAATCATTTTCTGACAGTCAGATTATGAAAATTTTCACTTTAAGCAAAATCTTTGTTAAATCTATTGAAAGCGCTACATAAATGCTCAAATGCGCTAGAGATTTAATTAGAAGCGCTAAAGAAAATATTGAAAGCACAAGAACAAAGAGTAAAAGTGTTGAAATCCTGTGTAAAGGCATCTGAAAATGATCAAAAGCACTGGAGATCGAGTCAAAAGTGCTTGGTAGTCAGGGCAAAAGCATTGATAAAAACTAGACAGAAACTAGAAAGAATCGAAAGCACTGTTTAACTGTGCAAAGGCACACAAATTTTCCATGGAAGTGCTGAAAAAGTGCTCAGAAGCATTTTTTTACTACTCAAAAGTGTCATTTGAAGTCTCAAAAGTGTTGTTTCACTACAAAATCGAGAATTAAACATGCAAAAATTTGAACAAATATGAAGATTACGAGATTTTTAGAAAGTGAAGCCTACGGCCCCACGGTGAGCACCATTTTGTATACTAGAAATAGTATCTTCATACAATTAGTATTGTCAAATAAATCAAATGGAAACTAAATAACCAAAATTAGCAACTCTATTTAGCAAATAAAGAATAATTAAGCACTCTATGGCTCTCTAACTAGGAGTGTTAATGGTGAAGCTCTCAACAAGCCTCCATTAATGACATCCCTAGAATGAGAAATGAATGATAAGATAAGATAATTAACTCAATTCCAAAGTGAAATCCTTAATTAACTTCAAAATTTCCTTTCTAGCTATAATTCTCAAGAGGTTTGATGCAATTCTCAGATTTGTGGATTGATTATGAGTGATTTTAGCCTTGCTTTTATAGGATTTGGCAAGGGTAGGGGGTGTAGTAGAGTTGATCAAGGTTAAGTTGGGGTTGAGTCTTTGGTTCCACCCTTTGAAGACAAATTAAATATTGTGTCCTCAAAGCTTGGGACAAGTAGACAAGATAAGTGGACAAGATGCTCTTTCAATTTGAGTGATTGAGATTCATTTTGGCTTGATCCATGTGAGTTTCAATCTTAAATCCTATTGGTTGAGGCTTTTTCCTCCCATGTGGTGTTGAGAGAAATTAGGATTTAATCAATTGATTTTAAGTCATTTGTTTAGCCAAGTGTACCCCTTGAATGGGGTGCTTTAATTTAATTCAAACTATATAATTAATTAGATTAATTGCACTTTGATTTGATTTAACTTGATTTGATTAGTTTTAATTGATCTTTGGCTCTTGATTTTGATTTATATTGAATTAAGACTTGATTTTAATTTTGATTGGCTAAATGTTCATTTTGATCCAATTGCCTTGATTTTGGTCTTGATTTACTCACATGAATGATCTCGTCCACTTTTAGGTGATTACACTTCCTTTTACCAATTGATCACCATAGATAACCGACCGATCTACTTTGATACTAATGACAACATCTAATGCTCAACAGAGATAACAATCTCCCCCTTTGACATTAGTATCAAAATCTGTAATGTATATACATCGATATATCTTTCACTATCCTTGCTTCATATATACATGACAAAAAAATTCACAACTCTCCAAAATTTTCATAACTCCCCCTCAGTGCATGCTCCTAGTATATATGTAGTACACTTAACATAGAATTATACACTTTGGCATATACATTATGTTTTCCCCCTTTTTGAGATTAATACCAAACTAAAAAATATGTACTTACAGTTTATCAAATATGTGCTGGTGGGTTTTCTTCAAAGAATCTAAGAGGTTCGCCCATTCCTCTTTCAAGTTGGTGAGATCAATGTGCTCAAGACCGACTTGTGCATGCATGTCAAAAATGTTCTCCAACACAGAAATATCTGGTGTTGCAACTAAAGCTTGCATGTTGACTATGTGTTCCTCAAATATTTTAAGGTGGGGAAGCAGAGCTATCTGTAGCTCAGTGACTTGGTCACTTATCCTGTCCTCCTGCTTCCTCAACTCTGCTCTTAACCACCTAAGTTCTTGAACTTTGACTATATGCTTAGCAAAAGCATTTGGCTCGGTTAAGGCTGCTTGTGCATTGGCTTGGATTTTAGTATTCAATTGTTTTATCTTCTCACTGACCTCAGCAATGAAACTTTCCACAGTGAAAAACTTTACCAACATTTGAATAATTGTCTAAGAAATAGATTGAATGTCGGTTATTACCTCAAATAACTTTACCTTATTTATGGCCACTTCCTAGCTGATTTTCTCTGCTAATTTGTTCTGTATTTTTTATTCTGCCCACTCTTCAATTCTCTTTTCTGCTTCAATGTCTGGGGCATTTATTTCTTGTGCAAGAATTACAAGTTGGTCCATTATTGGTGTATCTTCAGTGATTTAGACCTCAGGTACTACCTATTGTAAGATGTCTCTGACATTCTCCAAAATCTCCTTGCTCTTGCATTCTTTTCTCAGCTTCTCCTGAGCTATCTTTGTTGTACAAAGTTCCCCATACTTTCTTGATTCCTCAGGGCCTAGGGTCCTTGGGTCACATTTCGGTATCACAATTACTTCTTCTAAGGTAACCGGCCCTTTACCATGCTTTTTCTTCTTCTTCTTCTTCTTCTGCTCTTGAGGCAAATTCTTAACAAAAGGTACAATGTCCTTTACATCGACACTTGGCATTTGTTGTTCGGTAGACACATTATCTTCCTTCTTCGGCTCCTCGGTAACCTATGTGTTAGTTGATATAGAGGGGGCTTCAGATGTAGTGTCCTATGTGGTGGTCTCAGTAGTCTTAGGCTCACTCTAGCCCTATGTCTCTGCCTCTTTTGCCTCAGGATCATTTGTCTCTATAGGTGTGCTAATTCCTTGATCCCCTGATGTATCCATTGGTTCCTCAGGGATTGAACCTTTGGGTTTCTCCTTAGAGACTATTTCAACTGCTTCCATCAGAATATGAAGTTCACTCGGTAAAGATGTTATTGTTGGATTGGTGAGGTTTCCCTCTTCTTCTATTTGCGCTCCAGCAATATTAATATCCTCATCATTAGCTTGGTCATCAGGATCACCATTGTTTATGTCCTCAATGAGTACATCAAGTCCAATGTTGTCTATTATGTGGATCTTAGCTTGATTCGGTGCATCCTGTGTAAGATTTATTTCCTCGGTGGAAACTGATGTATTAGGTACCTCGGTATCTAATAGGTCAATTCTTTGTATGGTTGCCAAATCTGTATCATCTATGTGTATTCTTTTCCCTTTTCTTTTTGATTTCTTCTTGGGAGTTATGGCTAAAGCCATCTTTTCTGCTTGCTCTCGGGCTTGTATTATTGTAGTCCAAATGAGTTGACTATTCTCATCTATGTCTACCAAATTTTCATCAAGTATCTGTAGTGCCTAGTTCTTCACTCTAAACCTTTTTGAATATTTGCTCATGTATTCCTCAATTTCAGGAACAGTGAATTGAGGTATTTCCAAAACTAAGGATTGTTCCCTCATTCTCTTCTCAGTATCTAAAGCATAAGACCACTTTTGCGAAATTCTTTCCTCTAGTGCCTTAGGTAGATGTTTGTAAAACTCAATGGGAACTCTTTTGAATCGAATCATTATCTGGATGATTTCCTCTTCAAGTTTATTTTGATCCTCGGTTGACAAATGTTCAAACCGACTAATTTTAGGATCACCAAGTTCTCCATTTTCTATTATTTCTTCTACTACCTCATCAATTGACCTATTTTTATTACTAAAAACTTTGAATTGATTATTATCATCTTCTTCATCATCTAAATCATCCTTACCCCTAATCAACTTTCTTGTTTTCCTTGGGGCATCAACAGTAGTTTTAGTTCCTCTTTTTGTTTAAGTCTTGGTCGGTGCTATTGCTTTTGGCCTTTTTGTCTTCACAACTACTTTCTTCAGTAGAGGTGAGGCTATAGTTGTAGACCTTGTTTGTTCCCTTGTCTACACATCTAACTGCATCATCTTTGGAGTTGGTGAAGGGGAAACTGGTGTAGAGTCTACATCTTTGTCTGACTTGGTTTCTTCACTGTCATGCAATTTTTTAGTTAGCATTAACTGACCTTTGGTTGCAGCTTCAATCGGTGTGCTGTCAGATGATCCAGTACCATCTCCAAACTTCTCTACAGGAGTCTTCATCATTTTCCTTGATTTCTTTGTTATCTTACCGATAACTAGGCCTATTTTTATTCTTGTCTTGGCCTCCTCGTATGTTCCAAACCTTTCTACCTTCACATCCTTGGGAGTAGCCAATAAAGCCTTAATTGATTTAGAAGAAAAATCAATGTCTATCTCATATCCCATAGGGGATAACCATTTAGTCCTAGGCTCCACAACCTTTATCAATGTGTGGTCGGTGTCCACAAGAAAACATATCTCCTACTCATAATCTTCTACTAGTTGACTGGGAATTTTGCTCTGAGAGAATTCATTCTACTCTTGAATTGTTCAAAGTAATTATCTAAGACATTATTAAGATTATTTCCCAAGCCCTTAATCAAATCTAAAAATTTTGATATCACTGGCTTGTCGGTTGACCACTCTATATTACCAACATAAGGGAAAAATTGTTGCACATAAAAGAATATGCAAACTAGCAGGGATCCAAACTTACATGTGTTGGACTTCTTCGACTGAATTGTCTTCATGTTCTCTTCAACTTGCTTCAACAGAAGCTTGGTTAGGTCCAACTGATATCCTTTCTTAACCATTCAGTATGCAATGTCAATGGCTCCACAAGGCACACCATTCTATCTGCTCGACTGATAAATTTTATAACTAATGACATGCACTACAAATTTCACTCATGGGTCTTTAATTAAGTGTATCTTCAGTGCACGACCATCCCACTCGAACCGGTGTTCTTCTCAATATATGTTCTTGGTGTACTACAAATTGATTTCACTTTATCTATAATAGGATACCCAGTAATCGCATGAATCATCTTCTTGGTAATTTCTATTGGCTCATCCAACCACAACATTCCATCATGGAATCTGCTGAGAAGAACCCTAATCCATTCATTCTTGAAGGTCTTTGGAAAACTTAGGGCATTCGTCAAACCTATTACTTCTAGTTGTTTGTGTTTGGGTTTCAGTCTTCCATCTTCTCCGCAAAGCTTTTGATAAGTTTCATACATGTCAAAATCTCCTATTTCACCAATCTTGTAGTGAATGTATGATCTTACATCTTCAACCAACAAAAACCTAGGGGGTATTCTTGACAAAGCTCCCACTTGATCAATTTTCAATGCAACTTCAGGATGAAGTTTGTATCGGGGTTCATTACAAGTAGCAGACACTATAAGATTTACTTCCTCCTCTGCAAACTTGGATTTGTTTACTTTTGATGCAGATGCCATTTTTCTTAATTTAGGGTTTCGGTAAGTAGTATGAATCAGCTCGGTAGTAACAATACTAATGCAAAAGTGCCGATGAGATCACTCAAAAGATTCTAAAATAGCTTTTAAGCATTCTAAAAATCCATTTCTTGAAATCACTCTGGAAACTCTTTGTTCTTCGAAATCGCATGTGAAGAATGAACTAAGTACATTGTCTATTTATAACCTTTTTAAAATTCCCACTCAAAACTTTGTAATAAATGCTCGACCTACTCACAGCTCGACGACAACTATCAAACTCAGTGAGTACAAAAAAATACCAATAGCTCAATTAACACATAACTTTTTCACTTAGTTAAAATTGATACTTGGTTAACCTTGCATAATAGTCACTAACGATTAACTCTTTACTCAGTATAGCATATACCGGTTGTATAACTTTGAAAGCTCAAAACTTATAAACCATAACGCATCTCTATTCATGTAGATTTGGTATGTGCACATTCAATATAAGGAACTGTATGTAAAATATGATCAATTTGAATTATCAGTTCCATACATACCTTTTTCAACTTAGGTGGAGGTGTCGATGTCACCTAATCTAATGGATGAGGTTTCACCGACTGCATTTCTTGACTCAACATTATCATTTGATGCCTTTCTCCACATAGTGTTTCTAATCCTCATGATATCTACAATTGTATTGTCATTCCCAAAAACTTGTTCTTTTGGTGCTCGGTCTCTGTAATCTTTACTTAGGTGACCGACTTTGTGACAATGCAAATATGCCATACCAATTCTTGTCCAGCTTTGAGATTTTCTAGCCCATCTCTTCCTAATGCAATTAGCTTCAATATGTCCATACCTTCTACATACTGTGTAGTTAACCCATGTGTTATAATCCCAAGTGTAAGCATTACCTTGTCTTCTCGGTTGATAAGGTTTGTTCTTTTCTTTCGATGTCCAGACTTGCTTCATCTTTGTCCTACATTCTTGTGCAATGTGTCCATGCATGTTGCAAGTGTAATGATGTTTCTCCATGTGGGGTTTGTTAGGAGTCCTATTCAACTTAGATCTACATTCATATGCTTGATGTCCAAACTTGTTACAATTGTAACAATGACCATTAAACTTAGGAGTGGTTTTTAGTTTACCTTGTGCTTTACTCCTCCATACATTTGAAGTGTGTCTTGGTTTTCCATAGTAATAGCATGTTAGTATCTTAGGTCCAATATTATCAAATAAATCATCAATCGCTTCTTCATGGTACTTAGTCTCATTTTCCAGAATAGCCATGTTCTTTCTTTGAACCAGTAACTTCTTCAATGTATCCTTAGCTTGCTTGTATTTCTCAATAAACATCTACATCTGAATCTTTTGATTCTCTATAGTTTTTTCCAACTTGTATCTCTCCATGATTAGATCTTTACTCTTCAGTGGTCAAACCATCCAATAAGAGATCTGAGCTCTGATACCAATTGTTGGAATGGAGAGATAACATACTGAGAGGGGAGGGGTGAAACAGTTTCCTCAAAAACTTTAAACTTGAAACTCAATTTGCAAATAGTAGTAAGCTAGTCTACCCAAATGAATCCATTCATTCAATTAACTTGTAAATGTAAATTGCATGAAAACAAACAATAATTCAATCACATAACACAAGTATTTTGGTTATGCAGAAACCCTTGTTAGAAGGTAAAAATTGCAGTGGGGATGAGACCCATAAATTCTTCACTACTACAGATAATAAAGTATGTCGGTTAAGGCTACAAGTTGTGATCACTTCTGGTGATCTTACCCTATTATGAGTAACAATAATATCGACTAGATCTACCTGGTTAAAGGATTTTAACAACACTTCTTGAGTGTGTACTCGGTTAAGAGATTTACAACAAGACTGTTAGGTCTACTATGTTAAGAGATTTTTGCTAACTCTGTTACAATGATTAGAGAATAACATAAAGTATCTATAATTGACAATTTAACTTTGTCTGAATCAGATCTATGAAATATCAAATATATATCACCTTAATGTGTAGATATCTTTCCTCCGTACTACTCAGTAGCCTTGACTGGTTTTGAATAAACTAAATATCTCTGAATGCTACTCAACCTTGTCTGAAAATTGATGTCTTGAAGGCTGTTTCTTTCTTCAAGATCTCCTTCTTATCCTTCACTTTTCATATGTCAAAAATTATGTCAAAATGTCATGAATTACAAATATATAGCACACTACTTTGATTTCCATTACCGCCTAACCTTCATGACCTAATTAGGTTTACATCATCTTAAGAAAATAACCTAAGATCTACGGTTTACAAAAATAACCTAGATCTAACAATTACATAGAGATCATCATCACATTTAATGATTACATCTACAATAAATGATCCTCGATCTTGGTAAAATGTTTTGTGATTCTGTTGTAACCGTTTACATAGATAAATGTGCCAAAAATGATTACTATGCCATTTCCTAGATTGTTCGGTAAACACTATCAATACTTCTCAATGAATACATTGGTGCTCGGTGTCTAGTATGCTCGGTGTTTACTAACGCTCAGTGCTCAATATACTTTGATGCTCGGTAATACTACTCTAGTGCCCGGTTAAACCTGTTTCCTTTTAGCTCTTGGTACTGCCTTATGAATACTTGGTATGATGGCTTTTTTGTCTAACCGACTAGTGTAATACCCCAAAAATGGTCTAGAGGACCATTAACCTTCTACATCGACAAATCGATCAAAATTGACACAAAAGTCCTAACCAAAGGCACATTAGCGCATCAGATCATCGAAACCCTAATCGATTTTATCCTAATTCTGCATCGGGGAATATTTCTTGAATATTCTTAATTTATCCTAATTATCTTTAATTAAATATTATTTGGCGATAAATGACATTATTTATCCTAAAGTCAATTAATTGAATATTTTGAATATTTGATTAATTAGATTTAATTCTACCACTTAATCATTTAATTAGATTTATTTCTATTTATTCCTAATTAATATCATTTAATTTTGACAATAAATAAAAAATCCTACAAATAATTGATTAAATGCTTATTAATTAATAAAATCGAATTGTCAATATTTAATGATATAGTTTTGGAAAAAAAGTTTGATTAAATAATTGATTAACCCAAAAATTAGTTATTTTTATTCAAAAATTAGTTAAGTTGAGAATAATTCATTTGAATTATTAAATTAATTCATATTAAATCATGCACAATAAAAAAAATAGTTAAACTCTAAATCAACTATTAAATTTAAATTGAACTCAACATGTGATTGTGAGTTGAAAAGCAGACAACTTCTAAAAGGGAGTTAAAAAGCTATTTTTGCATGATTTTATGAGTTGATCTATTCCTAATTTCTTGTTAACTCAAAAATCAACCTAAGTTTATCAAGAGTGATTTATGGATTTCTAGAAGCCCTCAAAAATCTTGGATTTCTATATAATCAAGGCTCAGCCCTTCACAAAAGGTCCTTCATTTTTTACAATCTTACATGCTACATCTTTCAACTACGTTTTGGAGAATTGAGCTCTTATGAACAGGTGATTGTGAGATTTTTGCAAATTCATTATTTTCAATCCATTTTCATAAGCATGGCATATTATTGTTAGATCAAATTACATCCATTTCAATTTTAGATCAAGTTTCATATCATTTTTCATCATATTGCATAAAAATTTCAAAAAGATAGATTAATCTGCATTCATTTTTCATCCATCTTTCATCATTCAAATCCTTCATTTAGGTATTCCATTATCACTAGTCTCAGTCCTAATATGAGAATATCAAACTCATACCTACTAGAAGGTAGTAAATCACCTGGTTAGCATTGTTTACTTTATTTGCAGATTTCTTGATTTGCTAACCTCTAATGTTTTACTGAAGTGTTGTGTATATAGCTAGGTATAAAATGTACACGCACATTTATGGCACCCACCGTGGGGCCCTGAAATGGGTTTCCCTTTTGATTTCTCAAATTTCTAGCAATTTTTCTTAAAACTGCGATTTTTAATTTTCTGGTCCGTATAATTTCGTATGACATTCCACAGATTGTCATATCAGGACCCCCTATTTGTCGTACAACAAATGACAATCTGAAGTGTCATGTTGATTGTATGTGACTTGTCGTATCAGAGCTAGACTATCGTATGAGAGCTAACCCATAGTTGTATCATTTCTAGAAAGTCGTATGGGAAACTATAGAAACTCGTACGAGTTTTGATGCCAATTTTGCATAGTCATTTCAATTTTTGAGCTATCTTTTTAGTTTTTTATTTTGGATTTTTGCTAACAGCTAACCCTAACAATTGATACTTGTTGTTTCTGATCACTTTGCTCACGAGAAAGCTCAACAAAAGCAAAAATAAGGCAAAATCTACTAAGCGTGTTGCTTTGGATCTGAGGTATTTTGCTACATCCCTATAACATTTCAATTTTGAGAAATAAAATGAACCTCTCACGTATTTAGCTTGAGTGTTTCTTGCTTTCATATATCACACATTCATTTTGGGTCTAAAAAGAACATAGATTTTCTTTCTTGCATATCTATTTCACATAGTAATTAGGCCCTATGAACACTATTTGTGGCGTTCTTGAGAGAGTGGGCTTCATTCACGTGTTTTACATGTGAAACTCTTCTCGAAGATAGATCCCCTTGTAGGTAGGGAGGATTTGTTATCATCTCATGATCTTACTTGGTTTAGTCTTCAACTTTGACGGTATGTTCTTTCTTGGACCCACTTAGAGAGATCGGTATACATTATTGTTGATATATGAACCTTGGTGAGGTGGTTTCAATTTTAGCATGTCAAAGAATTTGTTTTCTATGTTTGGGTGAGGTGAAGAGGCTAGAGGATTATTCTATGTTCCCTTTTTGGATAACATCAGAAACTCAGATCCTTGAGTCTGAACTAAGTCCCCATGTGGTCCTTTTTGTGAGTCTCCTTATTAGAGAGGGTTAACCGTAGTGGATATTCCCTTTATTGGGTCAACCATGTGGATGGAACCTCAAGCGGTAATAGCCATTTCTATCATGGTAGCAGTAGGCGCTATATAAATGTCCTTGTGGAAGAAATCTCCATGGGTGTAGTTTCTTGTTGGGTTGTTAGATCTCCTTAGTAGCTTCTGATTGATTAAATTCTTAGACTGAGTCAAAACCCTAGTGTGCCTAGATTGGAGTTCACCCTTGTGAGATTACAAAAGTTGTAGAGTTGACCAAAACTAAGAACCATAATGCTACCAACTTTTTATTTCCTAGGACTATGTGCATGTTTGCAAAACATTTGAGAACATACACAAGTAGCATTCTTAGGGAGTAGAATCATAAGTCACTATTCTTGTTCATGTGCAAGGTTGCTTTATCTCTTGCTCGTTGTTTGAAGACAATTGCTTGCTTGAACTCCCTTGATTGTTGTCTTGTGTGCCTAATATCTAGTTGGTCATTTAAAAATGAACAAACCCAGCCATCAAAACTAACCAACAATTTGGAAAAATTGCAAAATCTGAACAAAAATCCTTTCTAGTGTCAAAATTCATCCTGGAAATTCAAAAGTCGTACGAGTTTTGCCAACTATCATTTCAGAACCCCCAAAAACTCGTACGGGAATCTGTACTCTATCGTACGAGTATTGTTGAAAAAACCAAGCAAAATCAAATCTTGGAGTCAAAAGTCGTACAAGTTTTACCAATTGTCATGTTAGACCCCATACTGACTCATACGAGCCTACAGAAAGTCATATCAAAGTTTTATCAAAGCTATTAGAAAGTCTTCAAAATTGTCAAAAATTCAACCATTGTGATCAACTCCCAAATTCTGTCAAAACATTCACCGTGTTAGGAACAGAGTAGAAAACTAGAAGAATCCAATCAATTTTCCTAACGTGGTCTCTTGAGTTTGATCCAGCCTTCTAATCTATCGATTTGAATCCCATTTTATCTTGTGTCAAAACCTTGTCAACAAATCATCTTCAAACTTCAATCCTCAAAATGGCTAAGTGTTGCAAGCTTGTGTCCACTATCTTTTGGGCATCTACCCATACATTTAGGACACAGTATCCCACACTTATATCCAATCAATCTATCATCAATCAACCAATCCAATCTTGACAAGGTTGCATCATTCGATCTTCTCGAATCAGATCATTCATCAGTTGTCTTGCTCTTGCTCTTCTAATTTGCCCAAGGTAAATGGTGGAAACCAGAGCTTCCTCACACAGAAAACCTAGAGAACCAAAATTCTCACCTTTGTCTTCTTACGTTGTTCAATCTATTAATCAACCTTATGATACCATGAAGTACGAAGAAGATGCCCTAGGTAATTTGCATCTGAAAGAAGTTTTTTCCAATCCTCCTCAATCAACACACAGAGGTAGTCAACAAATTCCACATCAAACAATCCTGGGTAGTCCTCACAACAACATGATGTCTCAAGGAGGAGCAAACAAAGGCTCCCAAGGTCATCACTCTAATCATGGTGGAGATCCCAAACCAACACCATTTGAAGTTGAAAGATATAGAAATGATGATGCCTTTCGAAGAATGATGAAACACTTCTTGCAAGAAGAGAAAGAGGCCTATTTCTTACACCTAGCTCAACAAGGAGCCAAACTTCCTCAAAACTTTAATTTCAAAGATATCATCACCCAAGAGGAAGAAACCCCCATCATAGCCATGATGAAACAGATGCATTCCATGCAAGTTAAGCTCAACAAGCTGGAAAAAGAGAAGGAATCTAAAGAGTTCTCTATGGAAGCTCTATGCTCTTTTCCATTTGATAAAAACTTGTACATGCCACAATTCCCAAAAAGAGTGGAGATACCCAAATATGACAAGTACGATGGAAAATCTGATCCCCAAGATCATGTCAGAGAATTTTGTACCCAATCCATGGAGTTTATGCATGAACTGACCTACTTGATGCATCTTTTCCCATGATCTCTAGGAGGAGTAGCCATTCATTGGTTCTCTGAAATGCCTCCAACTATCAAAACCTTTGAGGAGCTTATCAAACTATTCTACCAATAATACTCCTACAATATTCAACACCCAGTCACCATGATAGACATCTGCAATCTGAAGCAAAACATAGGAGAACTCTTCCTGACATTCCTCAAGCGATGGAGGAAGAAGTTTTCACTCTATGCTTGACCTATTCTAGAAATTGAAAAACTCGAGATCTTCATCAACAATCTGATTACGAAACTCAATTATCATTTGCAAATGCAGAATCATACTTCTTTTGAGAAGATGGTAGAAAATGCCATAAAGATTGAAAAGGTGCTTACTCGTAAGGGAGATATATCGCTTAACAAAGACAACAAGTGTGAATCAGGTTCTAGTTCCAATAACAAAGATAAAGTCAAATTCTAGAACAAGAACAAAAATCTTGTAATAGATGGTGTTGTCGATCACATCAGTGCTCCCTCAAAGGCACCAATATTCAATCTCACCTTTGGCACCCAAGCCATAAAAGCTTCTGAACAAAAGGCATCTTAATCTTCTAAAAAGTCTAATGACTATAAACCATGGGTTACAAAACCAAAGCGTGAGTTCACTCCTTTGGGTGAGTCCTTAGAATCTTCCATGAAAACACTATTGGCAAACAAGATCATCACGTTGCCTGAGATAAAACCATATGATCTTGAAGTTGAACCTAAATGGTGGAAAGAGACCAACATCTATGATTTCCATCAAAACAAGGGTCATAAAACCAATAACTGCATGTGCTTAAATCATCTCATACAAGACAAAATTGATGAAGGATAAATTGTAATTGACAACCATAAAACCAACAATGATCCTATGGCATTCACGAAACCATTTTCAAAATATGCTCAAGGAGATTCATCTTCTTAGCCTAACATGGGTGCTAAAGTCAATTACACCTACTCTAGAAACAATGTCATCATAAACATGGTTGAACTATGCCTATCTGAACATTGTAACGTCATCACTATCATGAGAAGAGATAGAGATAATCAATTAGCAAATGCAGTAATTCGATCACAAGCTTAGGTACATCTTCAAGGACAAAACTCAGGTTCATCAAATACCCCTAAGGTGCCTTTCAATCTTTCATCTGCTTCTAAATAGAGGGCTGCCTCAAAACCATCAAATCCTAAAGAGACTAGAGCAACATCATATAGTATTGTCCAACAAATCTAGCATACCAATGCAAAAATATCCATGTTTGAGTTGCTTCAGATATCTCCTTCTCATAGGGATATTCTGGATAAAGCTCTGCTCGGTTCCAATGTTCCTGACAATCTTGATCTAGACAAATTCCAGACTATGGTTGGTGATTTGACATCACCCTTTTATATCTCCTTTTCAGAGGAAGATGATAATTTTTTGAGTCATCCGCATAACCAGCCCTTGCACATTGAAGTCTTAATCCAAAACTGTCATGTCAAATGTGTGTTGATAGATGGAGGCGCTAGTCTAAATATATGTTCCTACAAATTGGTCACACAACTAGGATTATCAGAAGATGCTATTGATACTAAAAAGAAGATAACCATAAAAGCATATGATGAGCAGGAAAGATCCTCCAAGGGAACAATTGTCTTACCTATCAGAATAGGACCAGTTATCAAAGACATCACCTATCAAGTTCTAGATCTTCCATTGGCTTACAACGTTCTTCTAGGGAGACCTTGGATAGATGAAATGCAAGCTATTCCATCAACGTATTATCAATGCGTGAAGTTTCCTTATGATCAAGTAGAGGTAACAATTCCAACTAACATATCCACATCTTGCAATGCCTTGAAAGAGAGTGCTAACAAACTTGTTCCACATAATAGGGAATCTTCCACAAAGCAAACAAACATAGCATCTACATCCAAGATGGAAGACATTTCCAAAGAGGTCAAAATTAATTAGGATATAGGCATGGAAGAATATACTATGGAACTAGTCCTATCTCTAACATCTCTCCCAATCTCACCTAAATCTTATGGGCAACCTTTAAAATAGACATAACAAGCATCTAAAGAACCTCAAGCTATCTACAATGGAAGTTTTGTCATAGAGCAAGTGTCCAAGAAAGAGTTTGAAGAGGATGAAGCTGTGCTTACATGGCTATACAAAGATGATTCTCAATCCCAATCAGCGTAAAGATGTGACTCAAAATCAAACAATATTCCTTCAAAGTCATATGGACCAGGTCACAAACTCATGTCTAAAATGGGATATATTGGAAAAGGACCTCTAGGAACAAGAGGCAAAGGAATCATACAACCCATTGAAAACTACGGGAGAACAAACAAAGAAACTATAGGAATTGGATATCATAAGAAGCCCTTCCACCTCAATAGTAAGTCAGCACATGTTCTAAAACAGATCAATCCAACAATAGAAACTTAGCAAAAGGAAGAAGCACCACAGTTAGACAGTGATAATTCAGACACCACTGATCTTGTTCCTTATGAACATTTACCTCAAAACATATTGGATCTTCTTAAGGATGAAGAAAAACCTAAGGAGAATATCAATGTAGTAGATACATAAGAACCTACTACTAAACAAGAAGGTAAACCTCTTACAATAGCTGAAAATTTGGGATACAACAACAATTCTGAGATAGACTCCCACGAATATGAGTTCCGCTCAGATTCTAAAGGTAATCTTGCTTGGGGAATCCTTCCTGATTTTACACATGTTCTTAATTTTCCCAAAGGTCTAGGAGAAGAATCAAAGGATGAATCAAATGACTATGAATGGGGAGTTATTCCAGAAGAAGATGAGCTTATAACTGAAAAATACATTGATGTCATTCACCAATATTCACCTAAATCCGACGCGAGTCTAGAGCGAAATGAAAAACTTCACAAATTTGATCCACCTATAACTGAAGTGCAATCCAATAATGACATTGAAACTATTCGTGAACTGAACATTATGACTAGTAATATCACCCATGAATTTAGGAGTCAGGTTAGGACTGATGATGACAACATCGTATGTGTGAACACCATTTCCCAATCCTCCCCTACCTTGACTATCCAGCATCTAGAGCTTATTGACCAAACATATGCCGATCCAAACCAAGATATCCACACCTTTTAGCATGACTACACTCTTGCCGGGTACCTCAATGCAGTAGAACCTGTGAAAACTTCCATCGGTGAACCTAGCATTAGCATGACAGAGTTGGATATCAAATATCTCAGTCAGAAAAATAAGAGCAAAAAGAAAAAGAGTTATGACGGCGAAAACCACTTTGCGGTAGTCTCAAAACCTAAAATAGTAAAAATAAAAGATGTATCTGAAGGTGAAAACCTCTCTGAGGTGCCTAAGGATGGGATATTTGATGTCCATTTGAGTCATTTACAGGAAAGATCTCCAATATTGATAGAACCAACTCAATCTATTAACTTGGGTACAATAGAGGAACCACAACTGATTCATGTGGCACAATCCCTATCAGAGAAAGAGAAACAAGCATTCACTACTTTCCTAGGGTTAGATCTGAATTTGATCATGCATCATCTTTCCATATCTCCAGGAGCTAAACCTATAAAATAGAAGCTGTGTAAAATGCATCCTCATGAGGCGCTTCTTGTCAAAGCTGAACTAGAGAAACTACTAAAAGCCAGATTTATCTGAGTTATTGATTATGTTGAATGGATCTCCAATATTGTTACAATATCAAAACCTAACAAATCTATTAAAGTATGCACAAACTTTAGAGATGTAAACAAAGCATGCCCTAAGGATGACTTTCCACTTCCAAACATTGATATGATAGTGGTTATGACTGTAGCTTTTGAAATGTACTCTCTCATGGATGGTTTCTCAGGATATAACCAAATCAAAATTGCTCCAGAAGATCAAGAGAAAATAGCTTTCTCATGTACATGGGGTACCTTTTGTTGGAATGTCATGCCATTTGGCCTTAAAAATTTCGGAGCTATGACATCTATCTTTCACGATATGATGCATCGAACCATGGAAGACTATGTTGATGACACCTTATCTAAATCAATGATAAGATCAAAATATCTGAATGACTTGAGCAAAATACTAGATAGAATAGAGAATTTTAGTCTCAGACAGAACCCTAAAAAGTGTGCTTTTGATGTCACTTCTGGAAAGCTCCTCGGCTATATTATTTCAAAGAAGGGCATTGAGGTAGATCCTGCTAAAGTCAAGGTTATCATGGTAATGCAACCTCCTAAAAATATCAGTCAAATGAGAACCTTACAAGGAAGGGTGCAATCAATCAGACATTTCATATCTCAATTAGAAAATATATCACAACCTTTCCCAAAAACATTTCATAAAGGTGTGACCTTCTCATGGAACGAGGAATGTGAAGAGAACTTCAACCACATCAAGAAATATCTATCAAACCCTCCTATTTTGATGCCTCCTATTGAAGGGAAGCCATTGATTCTGTATGTCTCCACCACAGATACATCACTGGGGGCATTACTAGCACAACATGATGAAATAAGAAAGAAAGAGCTATTTACTACATCAGCAGAACATTGGTAGCATATGAGAAGAACTATTCAATGATCAAGAAATCTTTTCTAGTTGTGATCTTTGCATCACAAAAACTAAGACATTACATATTAGCTCATACAACACAATTGATAGCTAAGATAGATCCATTGAAATACTTATTGAGAAAAGCTTCCCTCACAGGTAGACTTGCTAAATGGGTGATGCTATTAAGCGAATTTGACATATAATATGTTGAAAGGAAAGCTATCAAAGGCCAAGTCATTGCAGATCAGTTGGCTGAAGCACCAATGTTTGATGATACACCATTACAGATGGAATTTCTTGATTCATCCATCATGCACATATCTTCTAGGACTTGGCATCTTTTCTTTGATGGATCTTATACACAGAATGGATTTGGAGCAGGCATATTATTCATAACACCACAAGGTTACTCAATACCTAAAGCATTCAGAATAAAATTTCCTTGCACAAACAATATTGCTGAATATGAAGCTCTACTTAATGGCATGAAGATAGCAATTGAGTGGTGAGTGACAGAGTTGCACATTCATGGAGACTCACAGCTAGTCATACACCAAGTCAATGATGTGTATTAGGGAAAAGATGATAAACTTGTTCCATACAAACACATGGTTGATGACCTTAAGAAATATTTCATCTCAGTTACTTTTGAGCAAATTCCTAGAATGGAGAACAAGGTTGTTATGCTATGGAAACACTATTATCTCTACTGCAGCAGCCCAAACATGAGATACGTTATGAGTTCCTGGTGGAAGCACTGTCATTCCCTACATATGATTCCCCTGAAACCTGCATGATCTACACTGTTGTTGGTCATGATTCCTCCAGATACAAACACCTTTTCTCCTACCTTGAAGACCAAATCATCCCTGATACCTTCAACCACAATGAGAAATGATACCATATCTGAAACACATCACGGTATGTCATCATTAGTAATGACTTATACAAACAGAGTCTAGATGGTACACTTCTTAGGTGTTTAGAATGTGAAGAGTCTCAACAAGCATTAGAGGAAGTCCATGATGGTATATGTGGATCACATTCCAATGGTTTAACACTAGCTTGAAAACTTATTAGGGCTAGGTACTATTGGCCTGATATGGAAAAAGAGGCTATCAAATTTGCTAAGAACTATCAAAAGTGCCAAGTACATGGTAACTTAATTCATGCACTAGGGAGAGACCTAATTCCCTTTACTACACAATGGCCTTTTCAACAATGGGTATTTGATCTCATAGGGGCTATACATCTGCATTCTTCTAATGGGCATACCCATATCATTACAGCTACAGACTATTTCACAAAATGGGTAGAAGCAGTTCCTTTGACTCAAGCAACCAAAAACAAATTTCAATGTTCGTCATGAACTACATCATATTTCAGTATGGAATTCCACATTCAATAGTGACAGACAATGGTGGAAAATTCAAGAATAAGGACTTGGATTTCTTGTGTTCTAAATTCAAGATTAAACAACATTGGTCATCCATATACTATCCCCAAGGGAATGGACAAGCATAAGCATCAAATAAGAATCTATTGAAAATTCTACATCACACAGTTAATAAAATAGGAAGAGACTAGCATCTCATAAGAAATCCATCTCTTTGGGCCTACATAAAAAGTATCAGAATGCCCACTGGGGCTACACCATTCACTTTAGTTTATGGGTCTGAAGCGGTACTGCCTATTGAGGTTGAAATCCCATCACTAAGAATCAAAATGCATGGTCTAGTAACTGATGATGACTGTAAAGTGTCTAGGTTACAAGAACTTGAACTACTAGATGAGTGCAGACAAGCAGCATATGATCATCTCATAATATAATAGAAAATAATGTTTAGAGGTTACAACAAGAAAGTTAGCCACATAGAATTTCAAGTTAGTGATCTAGTCTTGAGAGAAAATCCTAAAAATCAATCACATGGAGAACACAAGGGTAAGTTTGAACCCAACTGGCTGGGTCCTTTTGTTATCACTTCTACTTTTGGCTCTGGAGCCTATCAACTCTCAACAACTGAAGGAGAACAGCTCTGAGAACCAATCAATATTCTCCATCTGAAGAAATTCTATGCCTAGGGCATTCAGTCTATGGTAAAATATCTTTAAAAAATCATAAAAATCAGAAAAAGTTCTGAAAAAATGACCATCTTGGTGAAAACCTATCAAATAGGCGCCTTGGTGAATCGCAAAAAAATAAAAAAGAGTAAAAATACAAAACAAATTTGAAAAGATGAAAAATAAAAATAAAAAAGAGGAAATAAAAAGTGCCTTGGTGAAAATCTGGAAACAAGCACCTTGGTAGCAAAAATAGAATCTCTGCCAAGATGGTGAAAACCTGGCAAATGAGCGCCACTTGTTCAAAATGCTCCATCTATCAACACAATCTTGGTCTTTCCTAGCTTTCAGTCTGCTTTAGTTTGTATATATCCTTGTTTTCAATAAAGTTGGTCTATACACCAATCAACAAAAGCATCTGTATCCTATCAAAGTTTCAAACTTGGGGGCAATCAATGTTATATCCTACAGTCCTCAGTACCTCAGAGGAGTCATGTCTAGTCAGAGTCCTTTGAAGCTACATCCAAGTCAGTCAGTCAGTCTCCTTACCAGAAAGGATTTTGCAACCAAACACAAACAAACATCAACAACAAACTGACAACAATATTTGCGACATGCTTTTATCTCCTTGTATGCTTAGTGATTCACATTGAGATTTCTGCATATTTTGTTCCCTCGAGCTCTTCAATGATGTCCTTCATAGGATTTAGAGAGTGATGACTGGGGGCATAATCTTTTCTTTGTTTTCTTCTTTGAATGAAAATCTAATAAATTTGGAAATTCTGGATTGAATTAGTGTCCACTATAAGTGCCTCCATCATGTATTGGATGGCCATGTGTACCTCGACCATTGATACCTAGATGCTTCAAAGAAGTTTGATCTAACTATTATCTTTTTGAATGGTTTTTTAATTCTATTAAGAAACGCAAAATTATCCAAAGATGTGAACGATAAAGGGTCACTGTGGTTAAATTCACATAAGAATGAGAATGATCTCTCCTTTGTTTGGTGTGTTTGTCCGTAAGGCGTATTCAGGTCATCATGACATTTATGTTTTGATGCTTATACAAATTTCTATATCAAAATAGACATGACATTCAAGTCATCCTGGCATCTATGCCTTGGTGTTTATATCTAATCCAACATTCTAAAATAAAAATCAATATTCCTATGTTCATGGTTGCCTAACTAGTGGACATTGTATTGATTTATCCAGTTACCTAATAAAATATTCAGTGATGATAGAAGACTGACACATGATTAGTGACTAAGTCCTAGGTCCTAGGTTTGCATTTCACTTTGCATTTCATTTTGCATTTTGCATGATTGCATTTATCTCATGATTTCAAACTAAGCTTGATGCTTAAGGAGTCTCCAAAACTATGCTAAACATAACACAAGGACTGAGTCTCCCACGAAGGTCTGCTTAACAGATTAGCAAGAAGTCACCATCCTGGGTTAAACATCTATTTTGATAAATGACCGAGCACTTGTCTTCATCAATACCTGCAAAATATATCATGTATATCACTGCATTTACATTTCATACATCCATTGCATACATACATGAACATTCATAAAGCATAAACAAATCATACATTTCCATTATCTATCTATCATTCATCATTGCATTGTATAATTCATACATTTGAGAGTAAACACTGCATTGCATAATCCATACATTCTACACTAATCAAAGCATTTCAAATATTTGCATCACATGATATAATACTCATAAACAAAATGACAAGTGCATATGAAGTCACAACCAAAAAATCAATCTCATAGATATATCAGAATATCAAAGTATAATGGGGTGCACTAATGGCACTGTATACAAAAGAATGCAGTCAACTGAGCTATCAACTATGATTAGTGTATAAGAAAAATGACAAAAAATGAGAACACTATGAAGATCAGTTGTTTGCTTGGTCCTCAACATCTAGTGCTCCTCTAGCTGGTGCATCTAGTGGAGGATCAGCTCGTGGTGCCCTAGCTCCCTTAGAAGCAATCATGTACTCAGAATATGTAGGCACTCTCTGATCAACATGTACACTTGAATAATAATCAAACACATAATATGAGGCCCGTGTAGTTTGATGGATCACCTCAGCCTGTAGTCGCCTCACATTAGCTTCCCACTCTAGTCATTTTCTCTCAGACTCTCTGAGTTGTACCTCAAAAGTGGCACTCTATAATCTCAAATCACATATCTGCAGCTGGAGTCACCTAATGATATCTTGTGGCATCTATCATAATCTAAGATTCACCTCCGGTGCTACTGTCTCTGCCTCCTCTATAGGCTACTCTATACCAGCTCCTCTACGCGCCTTATGGCACTGGATCTTTGCACCTAAATCAAAATCAAGAGCATCCTAAGCCTCCTCCATCGGAGCATCCTGTTGTGCTCCTAACACCTCATCCACACTACCCACATCACCGAGTGTACCACCCTCACCTTTGGTATATCTACGATGTAACACTGAGGGTCTACCCAATGAATCTATTTGTGGTCGTGGTGGTCTCATCTGTCCTGAGAGCCTCTGTGGGGTCATCACTGCTCTAGGCCTAGGTGGTGTAGGATGCACCACATGAATCTATACATCACGTCGTCTTTGGCCTCTGCCCATAGGGGCACCAATCACATCCTTAGTGTCCTCCATGGTAGGAATCAACTCAGTCGGATCAGAATACTGCCTCATTGAATGCTCTGCTAACCAAGCAATGAATGCATCAGTCACTCTAACATCGACAACCCGTGGCCTGTAATCCCAGTCTCGGGGCACATACTCCCTATACTCCTAGCTACATAGAGCATAAGACAATCGAGATGTCCAACCTAAACCCAGCTCTTGTACCATCCGGGCATATGTAGAAAAATCCTGTGGGGCATCCTGAATGATGCCATACTGCCGCTAGACATGTGTAATGATGAATCTCTCTAGGACAGTGGTGGATCGTCCTATCAATACTCGGCTCTAACAGAAATAACTAAACTGACCACAAGCAGTTGGCCATGCCTCAACCTATAAGTATAACCTCCAGATGATGAAAGTCATGCCATCTAAGACATGCCTCTAGTACTCTATATGACCCATCCATACCTGTGTAACATATCCTAAATATCTATAAATTAGAGGCTCCTGTGGCTACCTCTCATCACCACATATAGGCTGGCATATCAAGATGTGGTCCCAAGCCCAAATCTATAATACAAGTGCACCTGAAGCAAATGATTTACCGTCATGGTAAATAATCTCATGCATCTCACTAAACATATGGGCTAATAAACACTGTCCCCATCCCAGCTCAGCAGGACTAGCCATCAGATGCGCAACCATCGGAGCCCAACCCATCAGAAGATCCCTCTACTGTCGATTTAACATGATGATACCTCTGATCATCCCTACTAAGATACACTCTAACCTGTGAGTGTCACTGTATCTCTGTACAAGAGTCTCCCATGAAATTGACTGAGCAATCTACTCATCTACACCAAACAGAGTCCTAAAAGCATGCAGACCGGTATTACCCGCACTACTGTAGTCTGGACGAGGGCCATGAAAGGGTATATAAAGAATCTTATAAACATCCTCTGGCATAACAGGGATCTCTCCAGTAGGAAAATGAAAGGTCTGGGTCTCAGAGTGAAACCTCTCTACAAGTGCAGTAATCAATCCATGGTTTACCCAAATGTCAGGTAACTGAATCAGGTACTCGAAGCCATAGACAACTAAATGAACTCTCAGTGGGTTAGGAAGTGCTACACACAG
The DNA here is from genome assembly GCA_027943335.1 of Chamaecyparis obtusa. Lineage (NCBI taxonomy): Eukaryota > Viridiplantae > Streptophyta > Pinopsida > Cupressales > Cupressaceae > Chamaecyparis > Chamaecyparis obtusa. The sequence continues at coordinate 213,933 of BSBK01009379.1, read as the reverse complement.
TCTCTGAGTCACTGGGTAAGAAATACAGACATGTACGTCGGGATACTGCACCTACACAACACAAAAATGGGGACACCCTATCAGTAACTTGGTCACAAATCAGGCTATAAGCATGAAAAACAAGAAAATGAATACTTCAGAAAGTGCATAAAAGACCAAGGAAAACAATCAAGAAATTAGAAAAATCAAAGAGGAGAAAAATGGTCATTATTTTCCATAGGAGTTTTTAGACTGGCACCAAAACTCGTATGAGTTTCTATAAGATCCCATACGATACTTCATGCATATACGACAATCAGATGGTTCCCGTATGAAACTTGAGGGACTCAATGAAATGTTGTATGATAGATGGGTCTCCCTCATACGAGTTACAGTTCAAACACACATGACACTCTACCGGGACCTGAAAACTCGTACGAGTCCAAGCAGACTGTCGTACAAGTTTTCGTGATTAAAAAATTAAAAAACTAAAAAACATGCTAAAAAATCCTATAAAGCATAAAACATGGAAAAATTTGAATGCAGGACAGGCACATAGGTCTACTTACCGAGTTCCCATACTGGGGAGGTTGTTGGTATCGATGACTGTGCTCAAATCGGTGTGAGTTGACAAGAACTTCCATTTTTGCTTAGAGGGCTCCACAGAGTTCACAAAAGACAAAAGTGAAAATGATTTGAAAATGACCCTTTTGGCCCTTATATAGGTTTTGACCTAATTTTTCAAAGTGCTCCATTTTGTGTGAATATTGCACCATTAGCTAATTTTGACGTTCTAAACCCATTTTCGGGATCAAAATCAAAATCTAAGATCATTTACTTTGTCAAAATCATGATTTAACATTTTTAGATCCAGGACGACCGACTGCTTGCATAATTGACCTTCTATCAATTAATGAGATCTATAATTCAACTTAACTAATTATCTTACATCAAACTATCAAAATTTCAACTTGGTCAACCATGGTCAACTCATGGTCAAACCTAGTCAAACTTGGTCTTCAGGACCTATAAACTATGCAAAACACGTCTCCAAACGTGCTTAATCATTTCTCAAATCGATTAACATGCTTCTAATCTCTCAATGCTGACTTTCTTATCAGATTTTGATTTTCATCCCAAAGGGGGCATGGTATTGCACATCTTTAACTAATTCTGTCAATCAACTTTTCTTTCAGTAATCAAGACAACAACCACGTTTAGTTGTTGATTCATCAAAAGTCCTCATCGCTTGGGGCACATCGCTTGGGGCATATCAGATTCATCGAGATCCATATCAATTTGGTATTCTCTCACAAACTTGTAAACTATATCAGCTCTTCATAACCATCGGTTCATTAGTGTTATTTCCTTGGTTCTTCATAACTGAAGGGTTCAGATTTGACATCCTTTTGATTCCTTTGGACAATCAGGTCTGGAGTCAGGATGGTCACTTCTTCATAATCATAAGGTTTGAAATCAGACATTTTTACACTTTTTCATAATCACCGGTTCATTGTTTCTATAGTTAACATCATCTCGATTCTTTGGTTAATCAAGACCTAAATCAACATCTTCAAATCTTTCAGATCAATTTCTGTCTCAGAATCGGTTAATCTTTCAGGATCAGTTTCTCCACCACATAACTGAGTCCGAACATCATCAAACATAGATTATTCTTTGAACCACTGCGCTTCACACAATAATTCAAAGAGGGGCAAAATGTAATACCCCAAAAATGGGCTATAAGACCATTAACCTTCTACATCGACAAATCAATCGAAATTGACACAAAAGTCCTAACTAAAGGTACATCGACGCATCAGATCATCAAAACCCTAATTGATTTTATCCTAATTCTGCATCAGGGAATATTTCTTAAATATTCTTAATTTATCCTAATTATCTTTAATTAAATATTATTTGGCGATAAATGACATTACTTATCCTAAAGTCAATTAATTGAATATTTTGAATATTTGATTAATTAGATTTAATTTACCACTTAATCATTTAATTAGATTTATTTCTATTTATTCCTAATTAATATTATTTAATTTTGACAATAAATAAAAAATCCTACAAATAATTGATTAAATGCTTATTTAATTAATTAAATTGAATTGTCAATATTTAATGATATAGTTTTGGAATAAAAGTTTGATTAAATAATTGATTAACCCATAAATCAATTATTTTTATTCAAAAATCAGTTAAGTTGAGAATAATTCATTTGAATTATTAAATTAATTCATATTAAATCATGCACAATCAGAAAAACAGTTGAACTCTAAATCAACTATTAAATTTAAATTGAACTCAACATGTGATTGTGAGTTGAAAAGCAGACAACTTCTAAAAGGGAGTTAAAAAGTTGTTTTTGCATGATTTTATGAGTTGATCTATTCCTAATTTCTTGTTAACTCAAAAATCAACCTGAGTTTATCAAGAGTGATTTATGGCTTTCCAAAAGCCCTCAAAAATCTTGGATTTCTATATAATCAAGGCTCAACCCTTCACAAAAGGTCCTTCATTTTTTGCAATCTTACATGCTGCATCTTTCAACTGCATTTTGGAGAATCAAGCTCTTGCAAACGTGTGATTGTGAGATTTTTACAAATTCATTATTTTCAATCCATTTTTATAAGCATAACATATTATTGTTAGATCAAATTGCATCCATTTCAGTTTTAGATCAAGTTTCATATCATTTTTCATCATATTGCATAGAAAAATCCAAAAAGATAGATTAATCTGCATTCATTTTTCATCCATCTTTCATCATTCAAATCCTTCGTTTAGGTATTGTATTGTCACTGGTCTCAGTCCTAATTTGAGAATATCAAACTCATACCTATTAGAAGGTTGTAAATCACTTGGTTAGCATTGTTTACTTTATTTGCAGATTTCTTGATTTGCTAACCTCTAATGTTTTACTGAAGTGTTGTGTATACAACTAGGTACAAAATTCACACACACAACTAGCATAGTGTAGCATATAGCTCTTCTTTTTATTGACTGATCATCATAGATAATCGACTGATCTACTTTGATACTAATGACAACATCTAATGCTCAATAGAGATAACAGAAACAACCCTCGAAAGTTGGGCAACACGTATTTATGAATATTATAAGGGTGCTTATGTTTGGTGGAGTAGATATACTGCTTTAATGGCAATTAGGAGATAGGGGTGGTTGGAAGTTAAAGCAATATCTTTTATGAATGTAATCCTTATATTATATAATTAATAAAAATACTATCATTATAGACAAAAAGAAAAGAAAAGAAAAAGAATGCTCGTAAAAGTAAAAATCTATATTTTATTAGCATCTTCTCTAATAAGAATATCTTTTAATATTATCTTCTTTTCTTAGAACATTCTATCTTTTTTTTTAATGTTTCCAAAAGAAAAAAAACTAATAAAAATAAAAAATAACTTTATTCTAAATATTTTTCTTCTTTTTAAAAGATTTATTATTAAGATTAAAATTAATTTTTTTATTTATGTATTTTTATGAAATCACGAGTAATAAAAAAAGATATTAGAATTAAATTAATTATAAATTATTTTATAAATTTTTAATTATTATAAAATAATTATGTGTTAATGTAAAAATCTATTTAAAAAAATAAATTCAAATAGAGACAAAAATGCAACATAGTCACAAATTATGATGAATTTGTGATGTATGAATCAATCCCTTGATACATAATGCATTATAAAAACTCGACACTTGATCCTAAAGCTATCTCCTCACAAATCTCATCATTAATTGCCCACAACCTCATCAAAATTTATCTATAGAATCAAAACACATAGATTTATATTACATCATATAATTTTTTCTTTGATCGATAAGATGCAAGGGAGCTACAGAGAACTCATATTAATATAAAAAATGTATTACATTAGTAGGGTTGGGAATCCAAGCATAGCTCTAGGATCCCAACCATGTATCAAACTTTTGTCTATCCTTATACAAAATTCTTGTATACAAAATGTCTCCTATAGTGAAGTTCCAAGGTATCATCTATTCAAAACCAACAACTATCTTGGCATTTTCCTATAGATAACTTGTCTATGATCTATAAAATATATTGTTTATGTACTATTTGCATAATTTAAGGCCATAGATAAAAGAGTGTCGCTTATACACAAGTCAATGAGCTTTCCCTTTGTCTTTGGCTATATGAGTGGCAAAGAATCACCACTTTTATGACTCAGGCCTAGTTGATCAACTACTTCAGCTTCTAACAAACCTTCACCTTCCTCTAACTCGATAGGTTGTTAGAGTCTTCATTGCCCATCCCATCCAGACCTTCATCATACTTATATTCATTAATTCATTCTTCACCTTCACTTGAATTAAACCCAATAGATTCTGCTAAATTCCACACTTCTCCAAATTATTTTTTGATCTCCATGGTCACCTCATCCCAAACTATGAGCACTGGTAGCCTATGAACTTCTTTTCTTGCATGCTTAATCACAAAGTAATGCATTAGGTATGAGATTGTTAGGTTTTGTCCAAATTATGCATTACTAGGTTGATTTCTCCCAAGAAAGAGCTATTTGAAACCTTCCTACATAATTCCTTTGCATGTTCCTTTGATTCCCCAACTGTCATAATGGTTGGAAGGAATATTGTTGTCATGTCCATGTTTACCCTGTACCAGTGGTGGACAAATATAAATTGCTTACCCAAAATCATTCTGATTGCATGAATGATCAAGTCATTGGAATAGTTCATCAATTCCTTAAGGCATTTATCTACTATCTCTCCAAGGAAAGACATTTGCCTCTTATCAGCTATGAGCTTGATAGGAGAATCCATTAGGGTCGAGCTCAAAATGCTAGGGAACGAAAGGTGGAAGAATTAAAAAATAGAGAAAAAAACACAATTGCTTCTAATTGCGGGAGCTTATCTACAAAAAAACTCTCATATGGTTCCTGCCTTCTCGGGAAAGAAGATCATTAATGCTGCATTATGGCAAGGCAAGTTGCTTTCCTTGTCATCTTTTCTTCGGGTTGACATGTCACTTGTTTGAGTAATTCCCTTTCTCATCGACTATCTTTTGTCCTTGTTGATAGGTTGGCGTTAATTTTTTCTGCCTCCAATATGTTATAAGATGGTGTCATGTGTCTCATTGAGAAATGAGAATTTAGATTTTGGGATGATATCATGACTTCTTAGGTTGTGAAATATTTGGCTTGAAATCTTCACATTTCTTTATGGTCTTCCCTCACCCACGATCGAGTCCAAGTCATGTTGACAAATAGTCTCGATTAGCTACTTACTAAGATTAGTCCTTACAAACTCATAATCCTCCATTTTTACTTCTTGTTTGATATATCATTTATGACATAGTACTATGCTAAAATAATGTAAATTCTCTATTTTGTATTACATTATACAATTAATTATATAATATAAAATATATGTAAATTCTACCTATATTTCCTATCAGCTTATCCTTGAACCTCTCTCCATACCAGTATAGTTATTGAGAGCATTTCTTAAACAAAGTTAATTTAAAAAATTTTAATATCTTTCAATTTATTTATAATATTAATATAATATAATACTTCTCAATCGTCAATCAAATTCTTGCCAATTTTTTTAAGATATGCTTTTCATCGGGTATTTGGTTCCACTCCAGCTGAATCCTCCGCGTCTCCGTCGCGGCCATTTCTCCCATCTTTATTCGGGTGTCTTCCAGAGCTGTGGAAAGGAATTTGGGTGAAAACTACATTTTGCCATTTCATCTATTATAACGAAACACTTCTGCGTAAATGTAGGAAATGCCTCCGTCCTCGAATTGTTTGTATCATTGATTTATCACATAAGTCCTTCTAACTACTTATGAGTGCCTTTACATTTGAAGTTATACCTGCATGGTTTGAACAACACCAGCCGATTAAGAACTACTGCTGAGAGTCGCGACATTCGCAACCATGAAGCTTGTACGGTATGCTCAATGACACTGGAGGCTTCATTCTTTGTGGGTTTCTTTTTTCTCATTTTATCTGGGAAAAAATGAATTTGACGTGGTTTCTTGGAGGATATGCATCATTCACTGTCTATTTATATGCATCTGATCGTCCCGTTTCTTTTGGGTTCCATTTTCGTAGGTTTCTGATGAAGTTGAACAACGAAACAGTCAACATTGAACTCAAGAATGGAACTGTAGTCCATGGGACCATTACAGGTTTGATGCCTAGTCCTTTGCTTCTTTTTTATGATAAGCTGTAGAGATTGAATTATTTTTTGTTGCTGAGATGTAGGGTTTAGGGTTTAGCAACAAATGCAAGTTATTTTTTTGGGCCGTTTTTCTTTGTTTGCTTGAATTTATTTATACGAGTTTTATTGCAAAACTTTAAATTTAGAACCCAAAATTTACAAAATATTTTATTATGTCGTCGACTCAGGAAACCTAAATCTTTGGTATGTTTTGCAAAATGAATATATTGAAGTTTATGTGGATTTCATTTCCTCGCTGCTTGTCTATGCCAGTTCCCATGATACTGAATCTTATTTATTACGGGGCGCGTAAGGAGGAGTGGTATCAAAAATTAGTTGCAATTGATTTTGGTTTGTTTAGAATAGGTGTCGGTCACTTTTTGGCAAACTAAATTTTCTTCCAAGTGTTGGGTGCTTAATAATGATAGAGTTCATGTTTGATTTAGTGTCGCACCAGTGGACGGAACTCATGTTTGGCTTTATGCTACAACATTCTGGACTTATTGTTTGGCTGGATGCAGCGAGAGGGGCATCTGTTTTTATAAATTCTCCCAGAACTTGCAGCCGGTCTTGGTCATGTAAGCCCCAGCGAGGTTGAGGTTTTCCCTAAGATTGGAAACCTGATGTGTGGCCTGATTGACTATGGGAAACTTAGTAACGTAAATTATACAAAATCTGCCTTCTTGTCTTGTGTCTTTTGAAGGTTACAGGCCACAAGGAAGGTAGTGCTCAATTGGCAATTTCTCTGAGGGACGCTACCTGTTTTTGGAAATACTGGGGATACCCTGCCGCCCCTGGTATGGCAGAGGAAATGCAAGGATGTGTTTGGACCGTGTTGGGAACAGCAGGGCATCTTTGGTTGCATAATTTTTAGCAACACAAAGATATCTAAAAACAGCAAAAACAGAAACTAAAAAAACAGTACAAAAGATATAAAAACATAAAAGGACTGGTAGGGGGTACCGGAATGCTGCTTTTGTTTCACTGTATCACATATCACTGGATAAATCGATTCTTAATATGGATATTCATAAGCAGTTTGGTTTGGATGTTTGTTCTTAAATTTACAATTTACGTTTACAGTTCTTAATTTACACACTTTACTTATTAGTTATAGAATTTTCATTAATTTGTTAGTATTACTTACCTAAAATAAATTTCAGCTTCCTTTCATTCAACCTGGAATAAATTTCAGCTTCCTTTCATTCAACCTAGAATAAATTTCAGCTTCCTTTCATTCAACCTAAAATAAATTTCAGCTTCCTTTCATTCAGATATTATATTTGATACAATTTTTCAATAGCTGCTCCTTGCTTTCACCAAAATCAAGGAATTTTTTTTTCTGTAACTGGAATTTGGAGAATAGAACTTACTTTTGAAGGGCGTTGAGATTTTCAGTTGTTTTGTTGCATTTATGATTGTTATGTTTCTTATTCAAGTAGAATATATAAGTAATGCATGCTATGTGCGCTCCATCTCTCTTGGATTAGATGTTTTGCATGCAGAAGCTTCTTGCAATGATTTGGATGCTTCCATATTCCTGACTGCCATGTATGTTATGCCTGTTGGTTCTTGTTTAGTATATGTTTGCTTCTATCTCTCAGCAAATGGCACTACAAAGATAAAGTTGTGGACTCAAGTCTGTTGCAACATATCCTCATAATGATTGTGTAAATAAAGTTGGCCATCTGGGCCCTATGTTTTTATCCTGCTGATGATGTGAGAATAAGTACACTGCTTACTTATCATGCAAGGCAATGAACAAATGCTATCCAAGGTGAAGTAAACATCAATGTAAACAAGTGACACATTTACTGAGATAATGTGAAAATAATGGTGAAGAGTGGAAGCAAAGAATTGATGTACAATGCATGTAAATATATGTGAAGAAGCACAATTTGCAAAGTATCAAGAAATTATTGTGTATATGTTTGGGAGTGATCGGGTATGTCTGGTCAAATGCTTGGATACAAATGATAATCTTTGGAGATTTAGCCATTAACATACATTTTTTTCTTCACTTCACTCATAAGAGAAACAAATCTCAAGGAAAACACAAAAAGCACAGTTTACTTCATCTTTTCCTTGTTCAACTTGCGAAGGAGAAATTTATTTTGGACAAGAAAAAACCAAAAGTGCAAACCATTTATATAGGTTTAGAATGTGACGAACCGGTGAATTTGAGGCCACTTGGCCTGGATGGCAGTGCTGGCTGCCAACTGTGCAAGCTTTGTCTTCTTGCAGAAAGATCAGAGAAAAATCAAATTGCTGCCAACTGTGCAATTTTGTCTTCTTGCAGAAAATCAGATTTTTGTTTTGTATCTTCTACCGACTTCTAAGAAGGGGCCAAATCAGATTGTTTACTTGCCTTGCACCTCAAGTTAATGAACCCTTTTACCAACTTCTAGAAAGGGGCCAAATCAGATTGTTTACTTGCCTTGCACGACAAGTTAATGAATCAACCCAAATAGGTATATATAGAAGAGTCTGCAATGTTTTTTTGTTGGTTGTTGCTGTTGAGCACGTTTGGGTGAAGGGATGAAACTCCCACGAATCACCTTTGTTGGATGAAGGTGTAATGTCCCTTTTTTGTGACTGCCCTAATTTTTGCCCTAGAATTACAAATTTCTCTAAAATAAGAATTGGAAGACAGTTAAAGATATAACCTTACCAATAAAAATGTCTTTTAACAAGGTAAATCCTGATTTAGGTCCCACAATCACCAAATAGGGAACACATGCATATATACAATTGACTATATTGTTAGTGTCCTATAATTTGTCTTAAGCACTATAAATTGATAATACAAAAGATATACTATCCTAATCTAGAGATTAGATAACAATATCTAATGCATATGAAAGAAATTCACTTATGGCATCTAATGTCCGATGGATTATCCTTCACAAATAGTGCCTTTGTATGATGTAACCCATGCCTATTCCACCGCAGGCCTTATCCCTTGCCTTTGTATGATGTAACCCATGCCCATTCCATTGCAGGCCTTATTCCTTTACTTTGTATGATGTAGCATGGTCCATTCCACTGCAAGCCTTATTCTTTGCCTTTGTATGATGTAGCATGGTCTATTCTATTGCAGGGCTTACCTATCTTGTGAGGTATTAATCTAATTGGAGTTGAAAATATAAATACGCCAAGTACCCTAAAAACAAATAAATTATTGTTTGTTAATAAAGCAATGAATTCACATCCTTTTGTCTTTCAAATATTGATCACTGCCCATAGTCTTCCTTCAAGAACAGTCACGTCTCCTTATAAAAGTTTGCTCCTCTGTTTATAATTAATAAAACAATGGTAATTGCTTTTCTAAACAAATCACCACCTTTTCTTGGCAAATACTAATCACCACTTCTTTTTATTAATCGCTGCTAATCATTAAATAATGAATTGCTGCATAGTATGTTATAATCGCTGTCTTATCAATTCCTTTGTTGTTGTATTTATCTTAATCGCTTAGTATGTAATTGTTGTACTTATCTCTCACCACTCAGTATAGCCCAAAATGCCAAGGCAAGGAAAAGTTTGAGGACATGAAAATCTACCTTCACTAGTAATACACTAATCAGCACTGGTTTTGCAAACAAGGTAGAATTTACCAATGGATTTCAATCTACACCACGTGTTCAGCATGTGCTTTGGCAAGGAATTGCAAGGCACGGGGAAGGTTTGAAAATGCAAAGAAATATACCTTCAAGAGCATCAGTGCTTCAGAATGCTGCTTTGCCATAGCACAAGATTCTCAAAGGACAGAGAAATCCCTCTATCTTCATGTGTGATAAAAAATGCAAGTCACGGGTGCACACGAATATTCCAAAGCTATGATGTTCCCTTTCATGTCACATATGCATCTAGGAGTGCAAATCCATTGGTAACATGAAGAATGTTCAAGGTCAGAATCTGCCACCAGATGTAATGAGCATGTAGGGGCATTGGGTCTCCCATGGTAGGGATTGAACCAAAAGTTTAGTAAGTCCACCATCATGCTCCAGAGACGTGTGTGCTGGTTCCACTATGCCAAGAAATGATTCAAAATTGTGAAATTCCTCCATCAATGACAACATGAGCTCACAAGAGTATATTATACGTGGGCTGGAAAATGATTCGAAACAATGAAATTCCTCCATTATAAGCAATATGTGCTATTTCTCTAGAAGCATGGGATGTTGCTTCTAGGTTGAAACTCTAGCATATGGTCTACTATGTGCTCAACAACACAAATCATTATATGCTATGGAAAATGGCAAAGGTGGGAAAATCTGTCAATCACTGGAATGTGTCTAGGAGCACAATTCCTCCACATTCAGGTAATCCCGCTCAAAGAAGAAAGTTTGTAAGAAGGTCTAATATGTGCCTAGAGCGCTATTTCATGTACTCCCATGAAATGCGTAAAGGATGAAATGCATCGAGGAGCCAAAATATTACACGGGCAAGGAAGAATATTAAGGTTTGAAAATCCTACACCAAGGTTTGTATGCGCCCATAGTGCAAATTATACATGGGATAGGAAGTATTAAGTCCTTGGAAAATATTCAAATCCTCCACATTAACAAGTATGTGCTCAATAGTGCTATCATATTACGACCAAGGAAATAATTAAAGTTTTAAAAATCCTAGCTAGTAAACAAGATGCATTCAAAATGATATTATACGAGGACGTTGGAAATGATAATATGACATGCGTGGGAATGATTAAAGTGTGAAACTAAAGTTTGATGAAATATAACAAAGGGGGAATTCTTCCATGTGTGCATCTGAGAGCATAATTGGAAGAAGTGCTTGGAGGTTGGTCAAATATTAAAGTTCGCCCCTATGTTTCACATTTGCTCATAGAAGAATTGATTCAAAATGATTGAAGTTCTTTTGTGATGTTGCAAGGGAATATTAGAAGCTTGACCATGGCTAAGTTGAGCGGCAAGAATGTTGTCTTAAGGGCTTCATTAGCAACAGTCAAATAAATTACATGGGTGATCTAAATTCAATCAAATGTTAAAAACACGAGAGATGTGCTCGAATTTGCAATTTAATTTGCGGTGAGAAATATTGGAAATTCATTGAAGAAATTTTGAGGGATTTATTTTAGACCATGTTTGAATCTACGCCGAGGAAATCAAATTGCAATAACAGATTTAAAACTTGTTGAATGTGAAAAATCCAAGTTGAGATTGAGATAAGTATTGGAATTATTTGGGAAGTTAATTAAATATTAGAATTTTCTCGCAAATTTAATGATGTTTAATATTTAATTGATAAAGTGTTGGAAATAATTTGATTGCCCAAATATTTAAATTCCAACCCGTTCAAGTGTGCACCCATAAATGAAGTTTGTTGCTGAAGTTAAACACCTTGAAGGATTTTTTTTTTGGAAAAATTAAAAGCAAGAGACGTGTGAACATTGGATAGAGAAAGAACTTGTAGAGAGGTGTGATTTTAGAGAGAGAAATTAGGAAGAGAAGTAATTCATGATGGGATTGGAAATCAGATGAAATAATTTTTTAGAGAGAAAATATGGAAGAATTTTTATTTAATTCCTTGCATGATTCTTGTGTCAATTGTTTTATTTTGTAGGAGCAAAAGTTCTGGTTCTAGATGTTTGAGGATGACATTCAAGTCCAAGAGTTCCAGTTCTAGTGTTGAAGACATCCAAATTTCAGGCAATCTAGTCCAAGGCATTCAAGGTTCATGACTTCAAAGATCAAAGTTCAAGTACAAAAGTAGAAGGAAGATTGTAACATCTTGAATTTCCTCCAAGATCATAGTCAAGCAGTTCCGTGTGAAGAAATTCCAAAATGACATGATCATCTACAAGGGAGTCCAATTTATTTCAAGGTGAATCCTCAAGCAAGTACATGGAAGGATGAAAATGTTCAAGGAGAGATAGCTTCATAAGAGTCAATCAAAGTTGGATCTTGGTTACAAAATGATGCAATTAGAAAAGACCCGAGTTTACATGTCACCCAACATGTCAACCAACATGGCGACATGGCTCCTAGACATCTCCACTAGCTAATCAAAGGTCTCCAAGTCAAAATTCATTGCATTTAAGGAGGGAAATCCTTGACTGACTATTTTGGGGTGACAAAGCATTCAATGCATAGTGGGCATTCATTTCACCCCACATTCCTGCTAAATGGGCTAACATAATGGTTATTTATTACCCCACTAAGGAAGTGGCTTTCCCCTGATTGGTCTGTGTGGACCCATGCACTAATTGTAGGTTCTCTCGTCTTGCCCTAATTCTAATTAGGGATGAGGTGTCAAAATGCAGGTCGTTTATTTTGTTTAAATCTTGACCACCCATTATAATTTGAGACCTATTTAAAGGGCTCACTTCTCATTTGTAAAGGATGGAATTTGGAGATTGTTTCTTATGAGCCATCAAGATAATAAAGTTGTCGTTGAAGTTTGGTGATTTCTTGATGTATTTTGGTTCTTGTATGTTCTCTTTGTTCCCTCTCTCAGAGTATATTTGTTTTCAGTTACTTAGATGATTGCGATGGTGGAATCGTCTTGGTCATACCTTTTGTTCTTAGGTGATTCCTAAGCACAATGTAAGGCTGGATTTGAACCATTGCGTGGATGCTTTACTTTATCTTTGATGCACATTGTTTGTTTTGATGTTCATTGTGATATGAAAATTATTCGCACAACTCTTGAAAATTGCACCAGCTTTGTGTGGTTGTTGAATTTGGCGAAGCAAAGTTTGGTAGATTTCATCATAGCAATATTCATCTTTCAATTTCTTAGGATTAGCATAGATCTCTCAACCCTACTCTCATTTACTTTCTGCATATTGCAAAAAACCCCAAAAAGTACTTTCATTGCAATATCATTTGAAAGCTCCCGTAGTTAGTATTGTTTGAAGTCGACTTGAGGAATATAGCGCAAGTCCTCTCGTGATACCAACATATCACATTAATCATTGAGCTTATCCAACCTAGAAGGAACCTTGGAAATTACCCGTGTGATCTTACTTGCAATCTTAGCATATGCAAATTTTTTATCAAGAGAGGATAAGATACTTGAATATTTTATTCTATTGTTAATGCGGCCATAAAACACACATCATTCTCTCAAGAGGAAGATTCCTCTTGAGAGAGTGGATAGAGCTATGAGTAGACTAGTTCCTCTTAGAGGTGAAAACTAGAAACCTAAGATAGCAATCGAATGGCTAGAGTGGTAGTCAAAGAATTTGGTCCATGGCAATTCCACAACATCATTAGGTCTCCTTTGCCATAGTTGTCATTGCCATATTAGTCACCTCAAAATAACCCCTAATAGGATAATTTTGTTTGCTTAGTAGGAATGATGCTGGCCTCTATAGGATTATACACCTTTTCAATGGCCCTAAAGTACCTTGCCTTCATCTCAACACCCTATATGGGTGTAACTTTACTAGGCCTATGCTTGTACCTCCTGCCTATGCTTGTACATCCCAGGGTTCAATGCATAGGCAAACATGTGCAAGGGAGTGTTGAGCTTCTCCATCTCCAATGAATGATTGGTTGAATGTGCTCATTGTAGAATGCTAATGCAGGATCCTTCTCTTGTACAACATCCCTCATTTGGTCAAGCATACTATTAATGCACTCATACACCTCTCCAAGGTTAGGTGCATTGACATTCCCATATCTAATGACTTTTAGAATTGGAGTAATGATGGAGACCATAGAAGCATAAATCTGCAAAAAATCCCGACTATACCCGATTAATCCTGAAACCTGGAGCTTGTTGATTTTTTCCTTGAAAAAATCCTGATTCATGAAAAAATCATTGACCAATCATTGACCCGATTTTCAATGACCTTTTTGCATTTAAAGCACATTAAAATCATATTAAAATCCCTAAAAAATGGCAAAAAAATGTAAAAAATCATTGTAAAATTCTAAGAAACCCTACAAAAAACTCATGAAATTGACGAATCACTCAAAAATAGGGTTGATTCTAGGATGGAAGTGAAGTTTGGGAAAGAAATTTGAAACACAACTTATTTAAATCGATATATATATATATATATATATATATATATATATATATATATATATATATATAATGAACTTGGAAGTTGAATTGAAGCGTTGGAATCCACAATGAGTCTATGGCTTTGTCGTGGATGTAGTATGCTGGACGTTGGCTCTGGCCTAAATCAAAATGTGCCACAACTCCAAACGCTGGTCTTCATAATGAAACACTGCCTCTTGAGTGGAGATTCTAAGGTGACGACAACCTCTTATAATGCAAACACAGCCTTAATATTGAGCTGCTATCAAACCAATAATTCTGTCCAATTGTGTGGTGATTGCAGCAACCAAAAAAAACATCTCACAATGTACCTTATGAGAATTTTCGATCAGAATTATCAATCACAATTCATCAGGATCAAACACTGATTCAAAGTGACTAAAATATGCAGAAAATCAACCAACTTCTGCAAGATGCCCTCATTTAAACCCTTGTCAAACTCTTCACATGCGATTTTTATCAAAAGAATCCATAATAATGTGATAATGAGATAATTCGATCCTTTTCAAGGCTTTGTTTTTTAATAACTTTTAAATGCAAAACTTCTTCAATACACTCCACGCCAAGAGTCTTATTGCACACACCTGTCACTAATCTTCTTGCACACACCTATCACTAAAGAGGCTTCTTGGACACACCATTCAATTAGAACATCAAACTCATTAATTTATTTAATTAAGTCAAACTTAATTAATAACTTCCATTAAGCTCTTATTTTCAAAGCTCTAAGGAAGAACTGAGACTCCCTGACCCAAAGTGTCACCACTGAGCACTGCCAAAAATAGAAACCAACTCTTTGACTTACTATAAATAGCAAGTCGAGCGAACAAAGACCCTCAAATCCAAGTGTTAGCTCACAAGGGTCGCGATGATGAGCTAACTTATCCATACTCCTGAAACCTGCTAAAATGGGGACATCGCACAATACTTGTTGAAGGTTTTTTAAATAGGGTTTTGCAAGCAAAGTAGGCTTCATCTTGGAGCAAACTTCGTGGTTAAGTGCGCTTGAGCTGGAGTAGTATTGGGATGGGTGACCTCCTAGGAAGTCTCGGTGCTTTACCTCTGTGAGCATTACCTAGATGCAATGAGTGCTAAGCGTTCCATTTAGTGTCATGAGAGATGGGTTCTTGTGAACCACTACTCATGAAACTTGGGTCAATGACTTTGACTCAAAAACTACACAGATGAATCCTAATAGAAACATCACAATTGGAGTTGTTGTGGAAAATATCTTCTACTTATCAATTGCTGAGCTTAAGGGGCTTTCGAATGAATTGTTTGTAAGGCACAACACTTGCTGAAGGTTTTGCAAATGGGGTTGTAAATATCTTCTACTTATCAATTGATGAGCTTAAGGGGCTTTTGAATTGTTTGTAAGGCACAACACTTGCTGAAGGTTTTGCAAATGGGGTTGTAAGCAAGTGGGCTTAACCTTGGAGGAAACTTCAGGGTTAAGCGCGCTTGTGTTGGTGTAGTATTGGGATGGGTGACCTCCTGAGAAGTCCCAATGCTTCACCTCTATGAGCATCACTTGGATGCAATGAGTGCTAAGTGTTCCATTCATTCTCATGAGAGATGGAATCTTGTAAACCACTACTCATGAAACTTGGGTCAATGATTTTGACTCAAAAACTACATAGAAGAATCGTGATAGCAATATCACAAATGAATTCTAGTTATATTAATATGAAGATTTTCTTTTATTGGCAATATTTTGCGAAGAAATCTTCATTCTGATTTTGAAAAATAAGAAAGCCCACATCATGTTTTGGTGCAACTTCAAATCATAGATTGATTAAATTCTATACAACCAATATCACTGTTAAAACTAAGTCCTCCAAATTTAAAATATATCAGGAGGAAGTTGTCCAAGCACTTTGAATCATTATATTTTTTTGTAAATTTGATTTTTTCAAAAAATCCTACTCCTTTGGTTTGCCGATATATTCCCTAAACGATTTATGCTTCTATGATGGAGGCTATATATTTTCATTGTTGGTGTGGATAAGGTTTTGGACCTAGTTAAGGTTTTGTATGCAGTGTTTTCACTAGTTCCTAGTGAGGGACTTATTCCCATGACTAAGTTTTCTTAGGTCCAGGTGTTGTTTCTAGAGGGTGTTGTCAAGATAAGACACATCATATCTTTTCTTTATGACCTTTATTTAATTCTAGTTACCTAGGTCACTTAATATTTGATTGAGATGGCTGTCTCATTGTAAAGGATTAAGGCATGTCATAATCTTGCCTAATCATACCTCTGACCTTGCGTAATATAAACAAGACTCTTTCCTTGTATATTTCATATTTTTAACTTTTTAATTATCTTGCATTGTTAAAGCAAGCTATTCTTGCCATTCGCTATTGTGGAAGTTATTTTGGTCTTCCAAGGTTCTTGGGATGTTGGGGAGTTGCTAATCTACTCCTATATGGTATTAGAGCTCCACATTTGAAGACTCCTTCCCAAATTTGAGAGACGTGTTTTGGCTTGAAGACTTTGTTGGGTGTAGGTTTGGGTTTCAAGGACCTCACGGTTGTATCCAGGATGTCAAAGAAAGTTAGGCTTGCCTTTCGTTTTGTTGAATTTCGTTATGTTTTGTCAGAGTTGCAAGGGTTTGAAGATGTCTATTTTTGTGGGTAGCTGAAATTTCTAGGCACCTTGGGCAAATTTGGACCTTGCCATCACATCAGGAAGGCTCAAAAACTTACAATTTAATTGTCAAATAATCAAATTTCATTGTTGTGACATGGGGGTATCAAAGGTCTTTTTTGTCTTTATTGCTATTTTATGGATTCATACATGGTCGTACATGTCATATTGTATTGAGTTAATACATTTGGCAAAAAACATATGACCTCATATCAACATATTCCTTCAGAATTGGAATATTCAGCGATTTTCTAGTGTCATTTTGGCATATTGAGAGCATATTTCACCTTGTCTGCATCACCTGTACCTTTTTTGTGTAGTCAATACCTCTCATGCGTCAAGTTGGTCAAATTGTTCTTGTAGGCTACGTGACATGGTCAAATAGGCTTTAATGCGTGGTACACTATTTGCAATTTTCATTAATTAACAAATCATTTAAACATTTGTTTATCTTGGTGGTTGCTTGAGCGTTTAGTTTGGTGTTGAGAACCAGCTTCTCATTTGGCTAGGGTCATATCAATGAGCAGGACCTAGAGCTTCTCGGTGGTGCCTGATTGTTCAAGCTCCTAGGAACATGTTTTGACCCCCTTGTGTCATAGAGGGGGGATTTTCCATTCTCATAACTTGGGCAAATAGATGCAAAATTTTTAAAGCAAGATAGTCTGAAAATTGGTTCTTTTAACTTACCAGTGGTGCAGGTTATTTTTTAATTTTTCTGTTTGAACTCAGATCTTCATTTTTGGCTCTCGAGCTCATAAACTTTTTGCCATGATCTTTGACTTTTGTGATTATTGGGGGTGTTGAAGAGTCACCAATCTACTCCTACTTGCATCACCCCAAAAGGTATCTCTTCACCAATCCTTCACTCTCTTCCCCTGCTCTGTCTTGGACTGAGGCTTCAATTCCATTTTGCTGTCATAATCATTAGTTGCAATGCCTCTTGCAATTCAAGCATTCTCTCCAAGAGAATTAAATAGGATGCATATTTAGTTTTGATAGGTTTCAAGAACTTCTCAGAGAAGCTCTTGAAAAGTGTATGTGAAGTGTGATGGTTGAAGATGAATATTTGCACATCTCTAGCATCATTGACCACTGCTTTGATCCAATTAATCTTTCCCATGTCCTTGAGTGCATTATTCATGCATGCACACAAGAAGGGGTTCAAATATGTCTACAAGTCAACTTGATTAATCTCTCTATAGCTTGGCACACATGGCTGCACCTGTCACTATTTGGACTACATTTTGTGGCCCAACTCTCCTCAATAGCATCCTTGGGGTTTTGAATCTGAAATTTGACATCTTTGTGATGCATTGAACAATCAACTACCTTAAGAAAAAACAAATCCCTTGAATATGTAAACATGATATTGATGAGTGGATGATGCCTAATGTTTGTCCACTCATCCATGACTACATTCCATCCACTTTGCACCCGACATTGCTTCATTTCTCCATTAGCACATTTACCTTGAAATAGTTCTTATTTAAGATTGTGGTCCTCTATTTTGTCTCACCTTGTGGGACATATGACAGTCCTTCCCTTGCTACCATCATCATCATCATCTCTTTATGATAAGAAGATCAAGCCACATTTAATGTAATGCCATTGACAATGAAGTTGCCAATGACATCATCTCTTTATAATAAGGGGATTGAGCCACATGGAATAGAATGCCATTGGCAAAGAAGAATTTGCCAACATCATCATCTATATCATCCTTTAGTTGCACATTGAAAACAAGAATTTTACACTTGGGTGATTTCTCACTTTTCTCAGTTGCAAATGTAACCTTTGGCCTTCCCAAAACAGAAACTTCTAAAAGTAGAAATTTCAAAAAAAGATAAAAGCAGAAAGCAAAAAAGTAGGTGGGAAAAAACAAACTCCAATTGTCCAATAAGTGCCAAAAATGAAACTTTCAAAAAAGTAAAAAAGCAGAAAAACAACTTTTCCTAAAAAGGAGTCAATAGAATTGACCTAAAGCAATGTCGATCTTTGTCCCTTGGCCCTTCTGAACACCTCTGTGGCATCAGAATACACATTTAGCCATGCTTTCTCCCTTTTATTTTTTAAGGACACTCCTGAACTTGGCAAAATTCTAAACTTTGATTGAGCTCCTAAACTCTGCACTGGCAAGAGACCGGAGACTGAAACTGAAACTTAAACACTAACAAAACTTCAAAAAACAAAAAACTGAGGGTTCCCATTGGCAATAGGGCAATGTGTGATAATGTCACAACTGGGTGCCTCCATCCTCAAGTTATTTTGCTATGTAGCAAATTTTCTTTTGAGGCTCATTTTATCGGTTGTGAGGGAAGAATATACCCCCCCTGATGTGAACTCTTCTACAAACTATAAGAGTGTCGGGTACCACCGATCATGCACTCCAAATTCTCTTTTAAATTCTCAACATACATTCTTTTGATGACACCACAATAAACGAGTCATTCATTAGAGATGGAAAAATGGACCCTATAATGATACATCTTGACTTTGAGTTGCTTTGACAACATAGAATATTTTGAAACACTAAACTAACAATAACTACATTATAGTATCCTACCGCTATAAAACTATTAAAACTTAACTAAATAAAAAAATCTATCATATTTGTTTTATATAATGTTTAGGAAATTCTGAGTCATACGCATAACTGCTACTATAACCTCTGACATGGATCAAAAGGCCTTCTTGGGCATGCATATTGCCACAATACCAACGCCTTGTGGAGCCAGCACCATCGTCATCATCACAGACCCACATTTATCAGAATAAATTCCATACTTTGTGTTGCATTTGGGGTTGTAATCTGGGTTGCCCTTAAAATCCTGGTGGTGAACTATGGGTTCATCGAAGGCACATCCAACAGAGAAACAATTGCCTAAAACAGCCCATCGAGGCTCAGCTCCGAAATGAGGATGTCGTAGCACCTTACCCAGATTATGAATAAGTTGTGTCAAATGAATCCGATTCTCATAACTATAATTTTGCGAATGGCTTCTGCTGTTTGGAGGAGATGCTCAATTTGGGGCTTGTCAAGGTCAGCATTAGATTCATCTACAAACTCATTTAGCAATTCAGAGCACTACCAAATAGTCATTACAGCTCTGCAAAGCTTACCATATTCATCAGGCTTGCGTAAAACAAAATCATAAGTTTGGTCATTGTGTTGAGTCCTGCAAAATTCATCCACAATTTCCCATCTTTTACTTTCTTTTACACAATTTCCGAAGGCATGGCCAAATGCTTTGCCGTCTGGCATCACAAAGCTGCCATCCAATTGCTGTTCTTTTGGAGTTTCCTCAGCATCAACGCCATTACACTCCTCATTGCTAATAGCTGATAAGGGCATACTTATCTCCATGTGATTGAGATTCTGGAGATGAGGGCTTACATTCTTTGTGGCTTAACTTTTTTGTGCTGTGTACACCATACTGCATATGATAACAAATGAGAATAAATATGAATGCTTATTCTTCCCAATGGTATCACATGGGTCTTGCTAGTCCTTTGCAATGCCTCTTTTCACTTCTCAGATTATTAACAAACAGAAAACAAAGAAATATAAAATATAGATGTATATAGCCTCACATACACAAACTCATAAGTAATTTTCTCATATTTGGGTGAGAGAATAGTCTCACGTCTCACCAACCCATTTCATTGAACCCGCTCTGATACCATATAAGAAATATGGCAGTCATAGAAGCTATTAATTTTATGCATGAATAACAATGCTTCTATTTTCTATTTCGGTCAATACACATTACATATTTATAGGATTTCCATATCCTATTTTATAGGAAACTCCCTGAACAACTTCCCTAATTATATTGAGTTGTTTTACTTTTAACAAGTTAATATTTGTAACACTAATGTAATAAGCTATTAAACAAACTTTAACAAACCTAAGAAATAGTTATTATATGCACCCTATAAATGATTCAATATTCCTAACATCCCATCTTTCATTAAATATTGAGAGATAATGTCTTTAATCTGCCATGGACAGTACCAGATTTCCCTTGTGTTTTTCTCTAAGTGGGGCTGTCTTGTATCAGTAATACAAATAGTTATTCAATCCTGGCTTTCTATCACTTTTTATTGGCATGGAGGTGGGGAAACACTAATTCTTGTAAACGATTTACCGTAAGGGTTCCCTGTAACTAATTAATTTGATTTCATCTTCCTGGAAGCTGTATTTTTTAATCTCTACATTTTGTGTAGCCTATTTTATTGCAGTCCTTCAATTTTTGAGTGATTTTTTCTGACAATATTTGAAAGAGTTTAGAAACCTAATAATTCCAGATCATTGAAATTATGTTGATATTCGGATTGTTCTGCATCCTTGAATGACAATACACCAAATCTAGTTTAGACTGCAAAATATGATGTCAGGCTATGGCGTAGACATAAGATTTTTATTTTTTGTCTTTTTTTCCCTTGGGAATGACACCCTGTAGTAGCTTATGTGGCATTTGTGTCATGAACAGGGGTTGACATAAGCATGAACACACACTTGAAGACAGTGAAACTAACGCTCAAGGGGAAAGCTCCTGTAACACTTGACCATCTCAGTGTCAGGGGCAATAATATTCGGTACTATATTTTGCCTGATAGCTTGAACCTGGAAGCACTGCTGGTGGAGGATACACCAAGAATCAAGGCAAAGAAGGCAACTGCTGGTATGATTTTTATTTTCATTTAGGACTGAGTACATGTTTTAATGATTTATGTTTTGTCTTAAGTTTTGTGTGATCCTTTATATTGTTTTCAGGCAAACCTATTGGTCGTGGGCGTGGACGAGGAAGGGGCCGTGGCCGTGGTCGTGGGCGGTAAATTGTATATATGTATTTGAGAGTTTCAATGTAGTACTTGGTTGTACAATATTATTGCAAGCACCCTATAACATTTTTGAGCTAATCTGTAGCACTCTATGTTGCTGTTGTTTGAGTATTTTCTTGGGGTGTGGAAATTTCTAGGAATTGAGGTTTGACTACTTTCTTGGTCCTTAGATCACAATGATGAGTTGAAGTTTCTTGCATGCTGTTACTAATGTTTTGGGAGGCAATTTTCTTGTGATGACAATATTTTATGCTGCCAGTTTTTAGCTAAAATGAAGTCTCAAGTTACAATATTGGCACATGAGGGTGTTATTTTGTGTAGTTAACTTGATTGGTTAAGAAATGGTAGCCCTTGTATGCTCTCTTCTCAGCTATGACGATATTTGTACCCACTGAAAGTACTTTCCTGAGTTTTATTTTGTACCTTGATATAGACTTGGATAACTAATTAGCCATCTCAGTTGGGACAGGTTTTATTGGCTAAAATCTTGTTACATGTTTTTGGTGTGGTCGTGGAAGTTTCCTCTTAATCATGTCAAGAATGAAATGGATAGTTTATTATTTAGAAACCGTGTTACAAAATTAATTGCATGGAAGGATGCGATCAAACTTTCCTATGTTTTAGTCTCATTATCAAACTTTCCAATAGTAGTCTCATTATAAATTTATTTTGATAGAGTTAGGTTTCATATTTTTGCAGCAGATTGTTAAAACCTCGTCAGGCCCAAAATGCATCAAATTGAAAGATGAAAAGTTTTATAAAGCCAAGTCAAAAGTTTGTAAATAGCAAGTAGACTTTTATAACTTTTCCAACGACAATAGTTATTCTTGCAGTGTCTTCAGATCTGTGATGAGGATGTAGATCAGGTATAGACACGATGGTTGCTGTTTGTACCAGTGTGGGCTAGGGGAAACCCTAGCCGCGCGATCTCCTTTCTTGTTTGCTGTGTTGCTTCTGTGCGTGGGGTTTTTGCAGGTTTTCACGGGGTGTCGTGTGGAGGGGTTTTTGTGCTTGGTGTCATGTTTAACTTAAAAACTACACTATTGTTTTCTGATATTAATATCACAATTTAACCAAATATTTAAAATAGCTAATGGAAAAGTAGGCTTTGGACAATCTGAAAACAAGGTAAGTTTAAATTTTTCTGATTAAGAGTAGACAACAATTTTCTCATTAAAATTTTTCACCTTACGCATCCAAGCTGTACACTATGCTAAATTCACACACCCAGTAGAATTAACACTTACAAAGGAAATTAATGATGAAATATCAGATTCTGGGAGGTTCGCTTCCTGCTATAGATTTATCAACCAAAGTCCATTCCATAAAAGTTAAACTGCAACATCGTGTGGTGTTGAACCGTTCATCTACAATGAGAAACGCTTTCTCATCTTGATTTTGAAGAATTTAAGCACACAACGTAACTCGTTTAAAGCCCACAAACTGACCAAATTGGCCAATAATTATCATGTGAGGTTTTCACTTCTCTATCACATTCCTAACTCAATAATCTTCAACAGGCTTGATATGAACACAAGCCTCTTCAATTGGAATGAATTTTAACCTATAAAATAAATGAAATTTTTATTGTAAATTATTTCAAAGTTCTTTGGTCAAGAAATAAGTAATAAGTTTCATTTGGAAACTACATATTTGAATTCTCATAATAATATCACTATTAACTTGCTGAAAAAAATACCTCTTACTAATTAAGTAATAAATTCGTTTCTTGATAAAACTCCATATTAAAAATAAATTTTAAAATCTAACAAAATTTGTTCTCATTTCAAAACTGAGAAGACTATGTTAATCATTGTCGAGTGATCCAATACCAACCATTTTCCACTACAATAATTTGGTTACTGATTTTTTAAAGCCTTACTTTCACCTTGGCACAAAAATTATCAACTAAACAAAGGGACCATACTATTGTATGCTTGAACCTGAGAATTCACTTCGTCAACTTCTAGGCTCTTCTTTCTTCCGAAGTAGTCCATCATAATCAATGTTCAAATCCTATCAACAAAGTTCCTTATAGTACATGATAAGCAATGTTCAAATCCTATCAACAAAGTAAGGGATGTTCAAATCCTATCAACAAAGTTCCTTCTAGTCCATGATAAGCAATTTTCAAATCGTATCAACAAAGTAAAGGAACTTTGTGACTTCATTTGCAAGAATGAAGCTTAATACCATTAAATAAAGACATTCATGCTCTGAAATGATTTTGAACAACCAAAATCTAATGAAATGAATAGAGAAAATAAGCTATAACTTACCTTGCACACGATCACTATCTTAATTCAGATAAGAATAATAATTTTATATTTGAGATAAATTCACTTTTGTATAAATTGGCTATGCTCATGTTAAGAGAGATCTATGAGAACTCAATATTGGCCATACCAATTTGCAAGTTTTTTGGTCTCAAGAATAGTCCTGGATTGAGACTTTAGTTAGTGAAGGATAATAATGGCATTGGACAATATCCCATTCAACTTTGAATTTAAGATCAACCATTTTTTCATTCGTAATAAGTGTTGGAGAGCACCCAAATTTCTCTAAGACATTTTTATGAGAAGATTCATTCCATAAGGAACATTCAACATTAAATTTTTTTTTATAACTTTTGTCTTTAGTGTAATGTTTTGGCAATTGAATAATTGATAAAAAGATGGAAATGAGAAATTTCTATGAAAAATGTTTTCCTTTTTTTATAGATATTACAAATTGAAGTTGGTACATATATTTCTCAATAGACAATAGCTTTTGCCTCAAAGCTCCATATTAAAAAAACAAATAGGCATTAGAAAGGTATTAAGAGTACTACATAGATACAAGATTTTTTTCTTCAGATTTTGCATCAACATTATTTTATATCAAAAATTATAATTTTGTCTGTTGTTGACATAGAAAGCATTATAATTTAGTAAAAGCCTTATAAATGCACTAATCATAAAGTGCTGAAATTGTGATATATTGGAGTAATTTTTGATACTAGTGAAAGGAGGGGCATTTTGTGTATTATTTTTTCACACTTTTCATTATGCTTTGCATTCTATTTTTATGCACTCATGGATGCATCTATAGTTATATTTTAACACTATTTAACTATTTTCAATGGAAATTTCAAATGATATTCTATCTCAAAAGACATGGATATCACCATGTTATATTGTAACTTGAAACTGAACTTCAAGATGCTACATAAAAGATAAAATAGTTTAACTTGAAACTGAACTTCAAGATGCTACATAAAAGATAAAATAGTTTAAAAAATCAGAACCTTTGGTACTCTATGTATACCTCAATCTCTCCTAAACTTCCTTTTCACATTGAACATACATACATAATGGTGTATGTATGAATGAAAAGAAGACATCATTTGTATACACCAAATTTACAGAAATAGTTATATGAAACTCATTTTAGACTTGAGGAGAAATATATGAGGAGTTTTAGAACAGTTTTTTAAGAGGATATTGTGAGTATATTGTGGTAGACTTATAATCAACTTATAGCAAATTTGTAGAAAAGATTATTGTTGTTTGAAAGAGAGATTCATAGAAAAAGGTTGTGAAGAGAAAGGCTACCCACCATTCATTATAGAAGTGAAATTGATAAGATCAAAATTGAAGAGAGGCTATTTCACCCTTTCTCCGTGTCCTTGTTTTGTTTTTGTTTGTGTTCATGGGTTTTTAGAGTTTTTATTTTTGTTTGTATCTATGGCACCAAAGAACTTGATTTTGGCAACTCTCTGAAGTCCTAATCTCCACTATACAACAAGATTGTAAAATTTTGTCTATATTTATGTAGACAATATCCCATATCCCAAAACATTGAACTCATAACCCAAATGCTGTTTTCCTTTATCCTTTCCACGAGTATTAAAATCAAATATCAAGCATGCCTATTGTATGGTCCCATAATTAATATGAATAATTGATTCTCATTGGCATTAGGGATGTCGTTTCCTTTGATCCTTGCCTTTCCTTCTAAATTCATTTTTTGACTTACATGATTTCATCTCACTCGCTCTTAGATCACATTAATTAGTCCATACTCATAATCACCACTTTCCTTCTCCATAATTTTTTTTAAACCTTCGAAATTTTTCTTTCCATCCTATCTTTTGTATAATTGATAGCACATGTTCTAGATATTGATCATTAAATCTTGATTTTAGAATTTAAATTGTTTTGATCTCAAATTTTCCTTTAGATTTTATTTCTTAAGAACTTGCTATCTTAACCCTTAATTCTTTACACCTTTGTACTTTTACTCCTTTCTTTTTATAAACTTATAGAATTTCTTCTACCTATTTTTTTGGCATCATTACAACAATTCTTAATTTCTCCATTCTTAAAAGCCTTCACCCTTTATGGACCTTTATACTTTCTTCTACTTATCATCCTCTTTGAAAATCATTTGCAAGGCATCTCAATAGTATGATCCCTAAATTATTTAAACATTCTAATATTTACACTTTCACCCTTTCCTAGTGGCACTCCCTTGATCTATAAAATATTTCCATACACTGTCCAATGAATTCAACCAAGTAGAATATGAAAAAGTATTATATAAAAATTGATAGGTTACTCGTTGAGAAATAGTCTTCTTGTGGACATCTAGGAATACAAATGGTAATTTCACCCCAAGTTTTTGTTTGGCTTACCTTATGTATGAATCTTGTAGCTTGAGGGATTTAGAGGAGCATGATCTCTCTCTCTCTCTCTCTCTCTCTCTCTCTCTCTCGCGTTTGTGCAAATGACAAAACATGTTTTCTCTTTATATTTGGTATATACATATGCTTAGAGAAGTATATATAAAAATGTTTAAAGAAAGATAGAGATTCATTAATTGGATATATTTGCATGTAGACTTGAGTATGGTTTTTATTTATTTATTTCAAGATTCATTAATTCAAATACTAAGACATGAAAGAATTAATTATATAATTACAATTTGTATCCATTTAAGCATTTAGTCATTGATTCAATTTTATAGTCTAAAAGTGCATTGAGCTAGTTCTAGGACACTAAATGTTGAAGTTTGAGTTCTAAATGCTACACGTAGAACGTTGATGATTATGATTTCTAGTAAGAGGTTGACACGCAGAAGATAGGTTCAAGCAATTTATGAATTACTAAATGTATCTAGAAGAACCGTTCAAAGATATACTAGGAGGAGAAATATGTTAGATGAAAACATTGAAAAGAATTGGGTAAATATTTGTAGACTTCCTCGAAAAGATAAAATTTATGAAGATGTCAAAAGATGGGTCATTGACTATTGGACCAACCACTTTTGTATTTTTTCCAATAGAAGGGACACTATACAGATGAAAGATGAAGAGACCGGTATGAAAATTTCACATCCAAAACATTTTGTAGATACAACACAAAGTGAACTATTTGAAGCATTCAAGCAAGAATTTTTCAAAAGTGAAAACATGTCAGAGAATGTTTGGGATGTTGCACCCTTTCTTTGTATGCATAAATAAGGTACGTGAAACTTGTTGTCAAAATCATGTTGAGTTTCACATATACTTGCAATCATATAAAAAAGAAATGACAGTACTTAATCCAAATATCTTCATCCTTGGTAGTATGACACAATTTGTGAAGTCCATTTATGTGATAAATCAGAAGATTTAGATGAGTTCAATGTATAGTGTATAAAAAGTGCATGCATTGATTGTGGAGATTTGCAGAAATTTCAATTACAAATTGAGAATATTGATGTTTCAACGCTAGTTGTGTGGAAGATATTTGAATATGAGACATACTGAACTAAGACAGGAGATGAATCCAAAAAACTGCAATGAAGGAGATTGAATTGCCCTACCTTGAGTTTATGAACATATTCCGTACTACAATTTATCCACATATCCAATGTTGCCATGGTGCATGATTGAAAGCTAAACAGTTTTGTGATTCCAAAAATTGTTTTCCGCCTGGTTGTATTCTTTCAATTGTTGATTTCTCTGAGAACTATACATTTTCTCCTCAATCGGAGCTTCAAGCTCAATATTATCATTTTGATCAAGATGCAATATTTGTGCAAGTGACCTATAAACACACAATTTGATTTGGATGAGGTAGACACAACTAATCCAAATGAATGCATTATCATCAAGAAGGTTCATTTCTATATTAGCGATGATAAGGTTTATGATAGGAGCTATGTAGCTCATTACTTTGCAACATTTTTTGAGGATCTTGTGAATTGTGGGATAAATGCTTCACAACACTAGATTTGGTTTGATGGTTGTGCACGTAAGTACAAATTATTCAATTCATATATATATATATATGTGTGTGTGTGTGTGTGTGTGTGTGTGTGTGTGTGTGTGTGTGTGTGTGTGTGTGTGTGTGTGTGTGTGTGTAGATTTGTATTTGATTGAAAATTTGATAAATTTTATTAAATGATTACATACATGTGCTCAACTTTATTCTAGGACAATTTAAGTCTGCAAAAGCCTTTAATTGGTTATCCATGTAACATGCTAGATGCAATGTTAAGTTTCTCTAAAACTTCTTTGAAAGTGGACATGTAAAAGGAGAGCATGATGGAGCAGGAACATGTGAAGCATGCACTTTGACAACATGAACATGAAGGTATAAATGGTGTTCAATGTTCAATGTGTAAGTACATTCTTCAATTTCCATTTACTTTAAATCGATAGTTCTTTTATGTAGGTAACAACATAGATAATTCAAAGAAAATTGTTGAATGGAGCTGAAGTCATTTTGCTAGTTGAGACACAACATACAACAAACACTTTTTTTGGAAAATGAAAGGTAAAATATTTTGTTCAAATTCTTTTTAAAAATTTCATTAGGTGCATTTCACTTTTATCATAAATGTTGATCTAAAAATGTTCAAATTTCATTTCATATTTTGTAGTAGATATTGATTGATCTAATCCTTACAATTGTCAAACAATTGTTGGTATTAGAAGTTTACATCAAGTGACGACTACAAGATACCACAAGCCTCCATTGCTTCAAGTAAGAGAAAAATCATGCTTTTGTGATGACTACGTTGAGGACAATGCAATGAGTCAATGCCGGAATATTGCAAATGGATATGTTTCACAATGAGATATGAAAGAGTTAATCATAATGCCTCCTTATGAAGAGAATGCCAATGACATAGATATTCATGATCCTATATATTCAGATGATTATGAACGTGTTTTTGATTTAGTTATTCCTTTATTTAATTTTAATTTATCACAAGTAATGCTCAAATCTTATCTTACTTTTGTTTTTAATTTACAGGATTCATTTGTATAGGTGATATTTTTGCTGTGGTTGTGGATCCTGACAATATGAAAGGTGTATATTATTATCTACTAAGATGCACATAAGTGAAATACAAGTTTCTAAAAATAACTGTAGATAGTGATCAACAGTCATATCCAACGAGTTCAATTTCTATTGAAGGCACCTATTATCAACAAACGAAGATTGACAAAAATGGTGTCCAATTTATTGAATAATGCCTGACCAAAGAGTTCTACATTACAATCACTTGGTTATAGCGAAAAAGATGCAATTTGATACATTGCCAAAAAAGGACGTGACAACCAAAAGTGGAGGTTTCCTATTGAAGAACATGAATTTTTTTTGGAGATAATAAAAGATAGATAGGATCCAAACTATATGTATGAGGATCTTTAGTCTAAACTTATTTTTGTAGCTTGTACTTTCATAAATTTGAACTAGAGTTTGAACTCATATAGAATTTGAACTAGGACTGGATATATATTTTAGGAGCATATTAAAGTATAGATATAGAGTTATAAATGTTTGGTTCGACAATTTTGATATATAAAATTCTAAATGGTTTTATGTATTCTTTGATGGTTCAATGGTTTTGTTATATAGATATATATGCATGATTGGTTCAATGGTTTTGATATATAGTTATGCATGCTTGGTTCATTTCCTTTATGTATGCTTTCATGTATGCAAATGCTTTGATAGATAGTTGTCCTTAAGACACCCCCTTAAGAAATATCCTTTAGACACCCCCTTAAGACATATGTTTTTAATACACCCCTTAATACATCCCCTTAAAATGAAATAAAGACCTATTTGATACGTTTCTTATATGCCATTTATTATATACATTGGTTATATGTCATTACTTGAAATGAAGACCTATTTATTAGTTGGATACATTGGTTATATGTCATTAGTTGATAAATTTCTTAAATGCAATTAGTTGAGATACATTTCTTATATATGTCATTACTTGAAATTAAGACTTGTTTAATACATTGGATATATGTCATTAGTTGAAATCAAGACCTATTTGATACATTGGTTATATGTCAAATTAGTTGATACATTTCTTATATGGAATTAGTTTTGATACATTTCTTACATGTCATTACTTGATACATGGCTTATAAGCAATTAGTTGAGATACATTTCTTATATGACATTGATTGATATACATTGCTTATATGTGATTTATTTTATGCCATTAGTTTAGATACATTTCTTATATGTCATTAGTTGATACATTGCTTATATACAATTAGTTGAGATACATTTCTTATATGACATTGATTGATTTACATTGCTTATATGTCATTTATTTTATGCCATTAGTTTAGATATATTTCTTATATGTCATTAGTTGATACATTACTTATTTGCAATTAGTTTCTCGATACATTGATTATCTGCAATTAATTTAACACTTGAAATCTAACGTGCATGAAATTTAATCACATGAAATGGACCTGAAATATAAACATACATGAAATATCTAGAAAAATAAACATGTACATAGCACATGAAATGTCTATAATGTCTAAAATAGGTCCATGTAGATGTCTAGAAACATGTGAGAAGTGTCTAGAACATGTATATCTAAATATGTAAAAATAAACATACATAACACATGAAATGTAGATATAATCTCTAAAATAAGTCTATGTAAAAATATGTGAAATAACATGTCTAGAACAAGTATGTAGAAATGTGTAAAATAAAATGTCTAGATAAATGTATGAAATAACAAGGGGACATCTAACAATATCAAGCTAGCTTGCATCCTCACTTGATCCTTGAGATGATCCACCACTTTCTTGAGGGGCCTACATTACATACACAAATTCCATGTTAGAATATTACAGTACAATTATTTAATTTTCAAATATTTAAAACTAGAAAAAAATAAAATGCACATGTTGAAATATATATAAATTTACTTGTGTATCTTGATGAATAGGATCACCAGGTATCTAAAAATCTCAATAGGTCGCAACCATAATAAGATCCTGTAATATATAAAAAAACATCTATAGCAAGCTATAGATATACAATCAAAGATCAAAATAAAATTTTGGTTTCTTACCCAATTTCTCACCTTGAATGCATGCTCTATGCCTGATATCTCAGAAGGGTAAAAGCACAATAAGCTATCACCCTTTTACAAAGGAAAAGACTAACAAAATCAAAGTTGTTCAACTTCAATAGTATAAAAATGACATTTATGTTTGGAATTTGAAGATGATGTTAAATAATTAAATGTGATAAAAGAGATGAAGTTTATGATTAATATTTTTAATAATTTTTTGAATAAGAATTGATATGTTTTTTTAATTTTTAAAGACGATTTTTCAGTTGCTGAAAAATGCTAAAAATTAGGGGTCTAGTTCCCACCAAATAATTATATGTAAATAAACATTTTTTTCACTAATTTCAAAATATGTCATAGATGACATATATAGCTAGTGCATGAAGAAATAAAAATTGGTTTGTGACCTATATTTTCTCTTTTATAACAATTCAAATTCCAACTCATTGAAATCGACAGTTTTCATCTCGCAACATATTTTTCATAACAAATCTATCCCAATCAAAAAAAGAAATATATATTCTTGAATAGGACTCTCTCCTCTAGTGCACCATATGTTTTTCAAATTTATTTAATATGATTTACTAATTTTTCTTTCTTTGAATCAATATCTCCTTGATTGTTAAAATACCTACTTGCAATATTTTTTTAATTACAATAAACTATGTCTAATTAAAACACTATAAAATCTATATGAGTATATTCTTGACTCTAATCTCTACAAAAGGGTATTTTTTTATTTTTAAAAAAATATCATTAAAAAGATTAGGAGTTATTGAAATGCCACTTTTCTGAAATAATTTTAGTTTTATGGTAATTGGACCCAAAGTGGTATAAAACATGCATTTAATAGATATTTCCAGTTGGAAAGGTTAAAGCACTTATCTAACTTAGCTAGAATGAATCTGGCTAGACCATATGTTTGACCAAAATTAATTTTTAGTTATAAATACTAAAATTTAGCTGTGCTGATAAGTTAGCCTAAAAAGTGACACCTGATTTTGCTTTTACCTAGAAGAGTGTAATGACATTTCATCTAGATCAATAATCTCATCCATAAGAAGAGATCAAAAAGATCCCTTCCGAACTACTAACATTTGAGGTGTCTTCTGTGGAGTAGGTGTAGGATCAATGAAAGTCTATTGCGGAGCTATAGTACACATCAAAACATCCTCCTGCCTCTCCATTCCAGGCTTTGCATCTCCAAGTCCATGGTTGGTACCAGTGGAGGGTCTCTGAATGACACATCTAATGAAGTTAGGTATGTCCTGTGGAGTGACCCTATACAATATAGAAACAACTTGATAAAAATCCTAGAGATCACTCACTAAACTTGAGCTCATGGTGCGCAGACGATCCTCAGGTAGTTGAGTAATGCCATCAGGCATTGGTAGTTCAGAACTGATGTATGGATCATAAAATGGATCAGAGGGATCAATGATATGGCTGGTATGAGATTGTAACATATACATGCCCACATGATCAGATGACATATCGTCAACCTAAGTCACGATGGTGGAAATGATAGAGTACAATCCAAGTTGCACCTCCTCACCTGCAAAATCTCCCGCTCTAGTGGCAACTTCCAAACCTTTTGGAAGAACCAAAAGGTTTGGACCCACCAATGCCCTCTTACTAGGGGGATGTGGTACATTTGACCATCTAAACTTATCTGTAAATCTCCCCCTCCCCTGACCAAAATGTTGCGAAATGTTTGTATAATCAACATCATAACCCAAATAGAATTCTGCAAATAATTATTTGTAGAAATACAATGGAGACTCATCCTTTTGCGGGAAAATATTATGGGTCACTAACCATTTGGAGTATATGAATCGTGCGAAAATGTCATCCTTGCACCTAGTCACCCAATATCCTCTAATCGTTGTCTTCTCCATGTACCAAGGGAACATGGGTTTGACATTGGCTACTGAAACATCCATGTTAATTTGTCTCCACCTAACATACCCAATGACAGTACGAGATAAAGAGGCATAAAATGTATTAATATTGGGGTCATCATATGGATTGTATGATTGAGCCTATTCAATCATACTCATAAAATCATCTCTAATGGATGTCAACTTGTCCCTATTACAAAGGACAACAACATTTTGTGATGCCCTCTCTAACATAGCTAGAGAAACATGCAATCTTTGGATAGTACGCTGATGATTCCTCTCCCTTTCCTCGGGAGTATTGTGAAAAGACCCATGTGAGGCCTCCTCACTCTTAGGATGAAAACTCTGCCGAGATCCACTAGACGCTATGATGATAAATATATGAAAATATATAAATCTACATGTGTACATACATTAAATAGAATTTAAAAACAAGTTCATATGTGTACATGTAAACAAGATGAATTTCATGTTACATAAAAATTGAAAGTTACATTGTTCATAAACATTAAACATTAGAAAAACATTAAAAACATGTTAAACATTATCTAGATCGACATTAAAAACATTACATGTAAACATCATCTATATTTAAACATTTTAAAAATGTATTGCATAAATAAATTATTTACATTAAAAAAGTTATGTAAACATTAAACATTACATATAGACATTAAAAATTTAACATTAATTTCATTAAACATTGAAAACGTAATCTATCATCATTAAAAACATGTTACATAAACATTATCTATATATTTAAACATTGTACAAAATCATTGCATTTAAACATTATGTACACATTAAAAATTAAACATTAAACATTATGTACACATAGAATAAAGATGAAGACATGGCTTAAAGAGTAAGAATAACTTTGGAGAAATATTGAATGTATGTACATGAGGTGTGAAAGCAAAATTAAAGGTCACATAGATTATATACTAGCTAGGAGTGAGTTTATGGTGATGAATGAGACTTAATTAATTTAAATTTCATGATGGGGAGAGCTCGGTAGTACATGGGTAACTCTATTGCATATATGTGCATGGGAAAATACTACAATCACAAGTTAATGTGCTTGAGGTTTAGAGGTGCTATAGATAGTTGTAATCAGTGATCATATGACCCAACACAAGTTGTGTAAGCTAGAGTACTAGTGGAAAGTTTTTTTACAACTTGGATACAATCATATGTTTAAAGTGTTCCTTGACTATAAGGTGTGCAAGGATAATGATGGGGGATCTATGATATGTATTTCAAGCTCAACATTTGAACTATAAGTTATATGACCTATATAATAGATCTATACATCTATTAAGAAGAGAATTGAGCCATTTTGGGAGCATACATGGGATGTCCTGAGAGATAGATATATACTCGCATAGACTCATGGGGAGTAGTGTTGGTGGGGACCCAATTTGGATATGGATGTGGCTATTATATAGTTTAGGGCCCTAGTAGCCTAACTATATGATAGTTACCTAACTAGATTTTTGTAGGTCTAGGTGTGATATTTTCCAATAGTTTAGTCATAGCTGAAACCATAGGTGAGGCCTTAAGAATAGCCACAAAGATAGGAATATAAGGGTTGAGGTAGCCCTTTGGGCATTATAAATGACCGATACAAGTTTTTTTAATGGTTTAATGATTTAAGTTACATATTATAGGTTTAATGGTTTAAGTTGTATTATAGGTTTAATGTTTTTATTTACGCTAAATATTAAATTTAAATCTATTCTAAACACTATATAAACATTAAGTTCCTCCCGTTACCTCTGCTATTCTGGGTGCCTCTGCCTCAGTTCCTCCCGTTACCTCTAATGTTCTAGGTGCCTTTGCCGGGAGTGCCGAAGCTACCTCTCCGTTTGATTCAGCCTCTACTTCTATGGGTGTGGATGGGGTTAAGGGCCCTCATGTGGTGTTTGCAGAGCCCTCTTTTGCTTCTAGGGAGGCAACATTGTCAAAGCTTGGGGCTGATCGTGGGCCTATTCCCATCTCTAATCCTATCTCCTTGGTGGTAGATCTAGATGTGGAGGAGGAAAAAGATCACAACATTTCTATTTTTTCTTCCCATTCCTTGATTTGCAGGTTTAGAGGTTTTTGGCCTAGTCTTCTGAAGCTTCATGAATGGATATCTTATCACTAGGAGCCTATCCTCGTGGATACGGTGCACATCTTTCCCTTGGCTAAGGGGTATTTTATTGCAAAGTTTGAAGATGTTTCAGACATGAATAATTTGCTGTGCAATCATTTTTTCAGTTGGGAGGATCATTTTATGCTCATGGTTAAGCCCTGACATATCAATTTCAACCCTATTTCAGAATCTTTCATTAGATTTCCTATTTGGGTCCGTATTCCTTTTCTTCCCCTACATTTATGGATCAACTCTCTTTTTGAGGGGATTGGTAATGCTCTTGGGGATTTTTTTTATGGTGGATGGTGATTCTTCTGACATTTTCCATTTTACATATGCTCGTATTCTTGTGGTTATTGATCCTTCTAAGGGTCTTCCTGCAGAGATAGTGATCAATTTCTCTAAAGAAAGCTGGACTCAAACCCTGGATTACGAAGGGATTCCCTTCAGATGCAAGAGATATTTTAAAACTGGGTACATGGCTGCTTAGTGTGGATTGGGTAAAAATAAATCTGCTGCATCTTGATGGAATGGTGTGTCTGCTCAACACTATTTGGTGGAGAAGAATCCTGTTTTGCCAAAAAGTTTCTCCCAGATGGCATCGCAGGTCCCCCCTACTTCTTTTGGATTGGATGGTGCCTCTTCGGTTGCTTTGTCATATGGTTTGGTGGGGATGGATGCACCTTTGGTCTCTCCTGGTGTTGCGGGGGTTTTGGCTACTAATGGTTATGTGGATGCTTCTCTTGTAGGTTCTACTAGTATTTTGGATGTCTATGCTGGGAGCCATGTTCACTCTAGTTTGGATGATGATCCTCTGCGCTGGCAAGTTAAGGCAGCAAGAGTTGAAGAGGGTTGGATTACTGTAAAAGGAAAAAAATTTAAGAAGCCCTCCTCTTTTGATATGACTCTTCGTTCCCATCTAAAGGGTGCTAAAGGAAAATCCTGGTTTTGGATTTTTCTTTAGCTTGGGTTTGCATGAAGGTTGTTTCATGAATAGCTTCATCCAGGTTGTGGGTTCCTGTTGTAAAACCCTTGCCTTGGTCTTTTTGCATTCTGTTTAGAGGGCTATTTTGAATATCATTTATGACCACTTTGTTCAGGGTTTTGGGGCCCCTTCAAAACTTGTATTTACCTCAATAAAAAATATTAAGTTTACAAAAAAATTAAAAATAAATATTTTTCCATAATCAAATATTAAAAATACATTATTTATACATCTAATTACAAAAAAATTAGAAAATAAACATTTTTCAGTAATACAACATTAAAAAACATTTTTTATAAACCTCATTACTAAAAAAACAAAAAAAAATATTTTTTTTGAAAAAGTGGGGCCCCTACCAGAGACTCGACCGAGTACCCCTTCAACCCCTCTTTGTACTCTGCTAGCCTATCACTATGAAAATGAGGGGCTTAGATGGATTTAGCGACATATATATATATATATATATATATATATATATATATATATATATATATATATATATATATATATATATATATATATATATATATATATATATATATATATATATATATATATATATATATATATATATATATATATATATATATATATATATATATATATATATATATATATATATATATATATATTGTCAAGTAATTCTCAATCGAGTAGGACTTGACCGAAGATTACTCGACCGAGTAGCCCCCACCACAGAGATGTCATAGGGTGCCTACATGTCTTCGGTCAAGTACTACTCGACCGAGTATTACTTGGTCAAAATTTTGCATTTAGCCTAAAATGTGACAGGCTATTGTGCTTTTACCTTGTAATATTTAATTTGTATATAAATGCAATATAGTTCTATTGATGTTTTACTAGGTATATTTCCTCCCTCTTTACTACTCATGACTATTATTCAATGTAATAGACAATAGTCCATATTGATGAACGATCAAACACTTCATTTGAAAAATATGTCTATCCTAGTTGGTTGCATAAGTAGATCATGATTCAATACTTCAAACTAGGGAATAATATAAAGAAAACCAGACCGACTAAATCATAAAAGAATCATGACATGCATGTTTGTACCTTTCACTATGTATGAAATAGTGAATGCAATATCCATGAAATTAAAATACTATTTTTGTATATAGCTTCATATGTAAGGTGTTAAATTATCTATAGAAGAGGTTTTATGCAAATAGTTTGTGTTGACCTAGTGATGAATATAAGAGGAAAAATGTACATTGGGTGTGGTTACTAATTTTTGTATAATCATGATACATTTTAGTTTAGTTTAAAATCTTATTAATGAAAACTTTAGGAATACCTTCTTGAGTCTAAAGATGGGATCAAATTTTAGGATCTAGAATAACCACTCACATCGATTGGATTTTAACACTCCCTGATTTGTTGACGAGCCTCTTATTTTACCTTATTAATGACACCCCATTTTATTGAAGGAGAAACCAATTTTAGGAGTTTGGAGCAATGACTTGGCACCCAAAAATACCTAAACATGGCTCCAAATATCTAAAAACTAACATCCTCACATTTTTATTCTTCTTTTTCTTTCATAAGTCTTTTTCATTCAGAACCTAATTTCCATAGCCCATGACAAAGAAAGTTATCATAGGAAAAAGATAAATTTTAATGTGAACTAGCTCCTTGAGTAATATCACATTAATAGACAAATCCTACATGTATAAGGACTTCCATATCCTCATCTAAGAGTTCATATTTCATTTCAAGTTAGGTAGATTAGTTAATTATTAGAAGAAATATAATTTGATGTTATGTAGTACTACAAATTGTCTAATACTTTAACATTGTATCACTACTTCTTAGATTTAGAATATATTTTGGTTTTGATTTATTTTCATTAGATATAATAGTAAATTTTTATTTATTACAAAATTATTTCTAAACAACACTATAATAGCAATACAATATCCTAAAACTATCTAAAAGACTACTTCTAATAGATATAAATTACTTCACATATTAACAAATCTAATTAAAGAAATTCCCACATAGGTTTGAACATTCTTCTCAAAAAATTCTAAAAACAAAACAAAATCTAAGTTCTTATTTTGATAAAAAAGAATCTTGGTTAAGATTTGAAACAAAATATTTTAATGTCCATGTGTTTAGTTATTGATTTTTTTGTGTGTTATTGAAATAATAAAAAGAAATATTCAAGTTTTCTAAATTCTTAGATTTGATTGATTATTATACTTTTATTTACATTTTAGTGAACACATCCTTCTTCCCTTAAAAAAAAACAAATAGGAAAATACCCAAACATATAAAAACCACAATAAACACAAGACATTGTTGTGCTTTACAAACCCCATCACTTAATGAATTTCAAGAATCCCATGATGGCCTTGAATTCGATGGTCTAAATGGCCATTTTTCAAAATTTTTATTGTATATTACAAGGTTTATAAAATCTTATATATGACCTTTTAAATTATTAGTAAATATTTAAAATTTATTATAAATAAATATACTACTTTAGGGTATGTGCAAGATCATGAGGGGCCAAAAAGTGGCGATGTGAAAAATATTCACTTTTCACTCGTCTAAAAGTGCATGAAAATTCTTGTTGACTTTTTAGTAGGCCTGGGTGTCAATACACCTGGGCAAACGTGACACCAAAGCACAGGCTTAATTGGGTACCTGAAAACATATTAGGTACCCGATATTTTTTTGGGTACCCGAAACCTGTGGCATAAATCAAAACCCGCGAGCCATTTTCCTCATTTCTCCTCACGTTTTAGGTTTGGAAAATGACTGCAAATATCATATACATGATATTTTTGGGTATTTGATTTTTGCAACAACAAATTCGATCTCCGTAGTATATATGGTAAGTAAATTCTTTGTATATTTTGATTATTTTATTTCATTTTGATGCTAAATGTAGTTTTTTGGTTGTATTTATTTTTGTAATAATATATGAAATCAAATTGAAATTTAGATTTGTTTTTTATTTAATCATGCATGGCTGACAACAATGAAGAAAATAACCCTCCCGCACCAAATAATGATCCCCAAAACAATCCCCCGTCTCAAAACCCTCGATCTTTAGAAGATTTGATACAAGATAATTTGAACACAATACAAGGTTTCCAAAACACATATCAGAATATACCTACATTAGGTCCCATGCTTTCCACATTAAATACTATTGTTGAAAATATTGACACACTCACGCAGCAACATAATGCTGCTCTTCATTGGTGTGATGATATGCAAACCCAATTTGATATGGGCTTGACCATGATGGGATTGTGGCCCTTAATATAAGTAA
This sequence comes from Chamaecyparis obtusa, assembly GCA_027943335.1. Taxonomy (NCBI): domain Eukaryota; kingdom Viridiplantae; phylum Streptophyta; class Pinopsida; order Cupressales; family Cupressaceae; genus Chamaecyparis; species Chamaecyparis obtusa. The sequence continues at coordinate 174,468 of BSBK01009379.1, read as the reverse complement.
GGAAGATATAGCCTCCCTTTTTGTGAATCCTAAAACCGGATTACAAGTTGACCCCAAAAAGCTCAAATTATCAATAAAATGGTGCACAAATGAAGCAATGTGCACACACTTTTGGGATTGCTGGTGGATGATTTTTGATAAACCACCCCATAGCAATTTGGAGCTCCCTTTCTATTTCATAAAAAATTGTATGCTAAGTTTGTGCTTGGTCACAATGTTAATTGTTGGAGTATGAGGCCCAACATGGGCGTAGGCAGAGGAGCTCCTCAGACTAGGCCATTTGCCCAACGCAAAAAGGCCACTACCTTTGTCCCCCCCATTGATGTCGCACCCCCTCCTCGAGTGCAACATCCTGATATCATTGCAGAGGCTGCCTCATAGACTATTAGGGCCATTCATTTTCTCAGTGATCAGTTGATCATGCAAACCAGGTCAGTGTTGCCTCCTGGTGTGCATGATGCTAGCGCATCGACATCTCGCTAGAGTTCACATGTATGCGAGCACCATATTTGCATTATATGCAAGAATATGTGCCTCAGACTGCTTACTGATGCTGATACATATCAATATGTTATTGATGAGGAGGATGTAGGAGACACAACTGTAGAGGCTGCAACACCTCATGGACTATCTACATCTCATGAGAGTGCTCAGGAGGTGTACACAAAGCCATGGAAACTTGTTGATACGGTAAGAGTAAACATTATAAATAAATTTGTCACATGACTTATTTAATTTATTTATTTAGATTAGTTTTAATGATTGCATGCACTTATGTATATATATTTTTTCCATTTATGTTCAGTCAATGACACAGGAGGAGTTGAGACAGGTTGATGAGTCCACAGTTTTGGCCATTTCATTTGGCCTTGATGCCTATATAGTATATTATAAATTATGTACCCATTAGTTTTTTTATATCATTTTGTGTACATGCTTAAATCTCTATCAATTAGAGCAATAAAATTCATACATTTACTAATATATTGTCATCATATTTTACTCTTGCAGGCTACAGCCGATGTCAGTGAGACGCACGAGGGGGTTCCTTCATCAGGTGTTGACAAAGGAAAGGTAATTAATTGTTTAAGATTAATTATGCATGCATATGTATGCCACTTGTGTGTAGTAATAAATATTTTGCTTGAATTTATTGTATAGGGTGTGGCTATTGATGATGTCCTGACATGGGTTCGGGAGCCTAGGCTGACATGCATCTCAATTCGGAGTGATAGCCCAATTATACGTAGACTTTTACATATTGTTATTTGTATTTTGTAACCAGGGTTGTTATGATGAAGTACATTTATATATAATTGACAAACTTTTTACTCTCATAGGTTACTCCTAGTGTGAGGGAGGGCCCATGAGAATCTTTCATATCTTTGTTGACCCAACCCACTATTCCAGAGGAGGGGTCACCATATGTAAGTTTTAATTTTAGTTCAAATCATCCTATTTTGTATATTTATTACTCTATGTTGCACCACTGTACTAATCTCATTATTGAAAATATATTTTTATAGGTTAGAGTTGGTATTGTTGGCATGGTCCCTTCGCTACCAAGGACTTATGCTAGGACACCTGATCGTGGTAGGTGACTGAGAGGCCAAGTACATATATTTGTATTCAGTTATAATTTTAATTAAATTAGTGTTTGAATTATGAATTATATATATATATATATATATATATATATATATGTACAAATCATATAAAGTAAGCAATCTAACTTGGGTTTGAACTCATTTTTGATGCAGGATCAATCAGAGCCAAACACTTCTTCAAAGAGGCTACGTTTTGAAGATCCCCCTACGGCATAGGATGTAGTTTTAGTTTTGTGGTCATTTAGATGCCACTTGGCACATTTTGAGATGGCATATATGCCACATTGTACACCTTGAAACATTGATTTTGTAGACATTTTGAATTGGCATGTGCCATATTTGTATATGGAGATACTTTTGATACATTTGATACTTTCTATATATAAAACATGTTCATTTTTATTTTATATTTGTGTCATCTTTTGTATACATATTTATTATTCATGTTTATAGAATTGAATGGTGAAGTTATATCTTGACTATGATTATCATTATGATTTAAATTATATCTTGTTGAAGTTACATTTACTTTTCTTTACTCTGGAATACCCTGTTCATGGAGCTTATTATGTTTGCGGTTTAACTTCTATAGATTTCCTATGTTCTTATGTTTCATACCATTATATATACTCACTTGAGCCACTTAGTACTACATTGTTTCAATACTATGTATATAACTCATCATATTGGGGTTTACTAAATCCACAGAGAAATGTAGCACTTGTGTTGTTAGGTCACCTGGGTCGAGCGTGGTCGCGAGAATTCTAGTGACTCCGTGGGTAGAATGGGGTTTTTAGTGGCATTTACCCGACCAATTGGAGCTGATGGAGTAGATGGTTTGATGCCAGGACAGACAGTTTGAAAGATACACTATTGAGCTACTTTCAACTGACCCTCACTACAAGTTTTGGCATCAACTGAGATCACCTTGCCAAATGCAAACGAAGTCGAATCACCCATAACCGAGAGAGGTTATTGTAGACCTCGAAAAGATGATCTCGTAGCCCCTAATAGTTTGTCAATACCTCTCACGAGGTCTAAGATATGAGCCTCAGAAGATTGCTACCCAATCATGCTTAGTGCACCTTGGGGCCAATTGGGTCGAGCATGGTCGCGAGCATTCCAATGACTTTGTGGGTGGAACGGGGTTGTCAGTGGCATTTATTCAGCCAATTAGAGCTGATGGAGTAGACGGTTTGATGCTAGGATAGATGGTTTGAAAGATACACTACTGAGCTACTTTCAATTGACCCTCACTGCAAGTTTTAGCATCGACTAAGATTGCCTTGCCAAATGCAAACAAAGTTGAATCGCCCAAAATTGAGAGAGGTTATTGTAGAACTTGGAAACACGATCCCATAGCCCCTCATAGTTTGTCAATACCTCTCACAAGGTCTAAGATACAAGCCTCAAAATATCGCTACCCAATCGTGCTTAGTGCACCTTGGGGTCACTTGGGTTGAGCGTGGTTGCAAGCGTTCTAGTGACTCCGTGGAGGGAATGAGGTTGTTAGTGGCATTTATCAAACAAACCATAGCTAATGGAGTAGATAGTTTGATGCCAAGACAAACAGTTTGAAATATACACTGCTGAGCTACTTTCAACTGACCCTCACTGCAAGTTTTGGCATCGAATGAGATTGCCTTGCCAAATGAAAATGAAGTTGAATCACCCAAAACTGAGAGAGGTTATTGTAGACCTTAGAAACATGATCTCATAGCCCCTAATAGTTTGTCGATACCTCTCACGAGGTCTGAGATATGAGCCTTGGAAGATCACTGCCCAATTGTGCTTAGTGCACCTTGGGGTCACTTGGGTCGAGTGTGGTCGTGAGTGTTCCAATGACTCCGTGGGTAGAATGGGGTTTTCAGTGGTGTTTATCTGGCCAATTGGAGTTGATGGAGTAGACGGTTTGATTCCAGGACAAACGGTTTGAAAGATACATTGTTGCGCTACTTTCAATTGACCCTCACTGCAAGTTTTGGCATTGACTGAGATTGCCTTGCCAAATGCAAATGAAGTCGAATCACCCAAAACTAAGAGAGGTTACTGTAGACCTTAGAAACATGATCTCGTAGCCCCTAATTTTTTTTGATACCTCTAACAAGGTCTGAGATATGAGCCTCAGAAGATCGCTGCCCAATCGTGCTTAGTGCACCTTGGGGTCACTTGGGTCGAGCATGGTCGCGAGCATTCCAGTGACTCTGTGGGTGGAATGGGGTTTTAAGTGGCATTTACCTGGCCAATCAGAGCCAATGGAGCAGACGGTTTGAAAGATACATTGCTGAGCTACTTTCAACTGACCCTCACTGCAAGTTTTGGCATCGACGTAGATCGCCTTTCCAAATGCAAACGGAGTTGAATTGCCCAAAACTGAGAGAGGTTATTGTAGAACTCATAAACATGATCCCATAGCCATTGGTGGTTTGTCGATACCTCTCACAAGGTCTAAGATATGAGCCTCAGAAGATCGCTGCCCAATGGTGCTTAGTGCACCTTGGGGTCACTTGGGTCAAGTGTGGTCGTGAGCGTTCCAGTGACTTTGTGGGTAGAACGGGGTTATTAGTGGCATTTAACCAGCCAACCAGAGCTGATGGAGTAGATGGTTGAATTCCAGGATGGACGGTCTGAAAGATACACTGCCGAGCTACTTTCAATTGACCCTCACTGCAAGTTTTGGCATCAATTGAGATCACCTTGCCAAATGCAAATGAAGTCGAATCACCCAAAACTAAGAGAGGTTATTGTAGAACTCAAAAACATGATCTCGTAGCCCCTAATATTTTATTGATATCTCTCATGAGGTCTGAGATACAAGCCTTGGAAGGTCACTGCCCAATCGTGCTTAGTGCACCTTGGGGTCACTTGGGTCGAGCATGGTCGCGAGCGTTCCAGTGAATCCATGAGAAGAATGGGGTTGTCAGTGCCGTTTACCTGGCCAACTGGAGCTGATGGAGTAGATGGTTTGATGCCAGGACAGACGGTTTGAAAGATACACTGCTAAGCTACTTTCAACTGACCCTCACTGCAAGTTTTGGCATCGACTGAGATCGCCTTGCCAAATGCAAATGAAGTTGAATATCCCAAAATTGAGAAAGGTTATTGTAGACCATAAAAACAAAATCTCGTATCCCTTGGTAGTTTGTTGATACCTCTCACGAGGTCTGAGATACGATCCTTGGAAGATTGCTACCCAATCGTACTTAGTGCACCTTGGGGTCACTTGGGTCGAGTGTGGTCATGAGCGTTCCAGTGACTCCGTGGGTGGAATAGGGTTGTCAATGGAATTTTATTTGCCAACCAAAGCTGATGGAGCAAACAGTTTGATGCTAGGATGGACAGTTTGAAAGATACACCGTTGAGCTACTTTCAACTGACCCTCACTACAAGTTTTGACATCGACTGAGATTGCCTTGCCAAATGAAAATGAAGTCAAATCGCCCAAAACTGAGAGAGGTTATTGTATACCTCTAAAATATGATCTCATAGCCCTTGATGGTTTTTCAATACCTCTCACAAGGTCTGAGATACAAGCCTCAGAAGATAGCTGCCCAATTGTGCTTAGTGCACCTTGGGGTCACTTGGGTCGAGCGTGGTCGCGAGCATTCCAATGACTCTGTGGGTAGAACAGGGTTGTCAATGGTGTTTACCTAGCCAACTGAAGCTGATGGAGAAAATGGTTCGATGCCAGGACAGACAGTTTGAAAGATACACTGCTGAGCTACTTTCAACTGACCCTCACTGCAAGTTTTGGCATCAACTGAGATCACCTTGCCAAATACAAATGAAGTTGAATCACCCAAAACTAAGAGAGGTTATTTTAGAACTTAGAATCATGATCTTGTAACCCCTGATGATTTTTCAATACCTCTCACGAGGTCTAAGATACAAGCCTTGAAAGATTGCTGCCCAATCGTGCTTAGTGCACCTTGGGGTCACTTGGGTTGAGCGTGGTCACGAGCATTCCAGTGGCTTTTTGGGTGGAACAGGGTTGTCAGTGGCATTCACTTGGCCAACTGGAGTTGATGGAGCAGATGGTTCATTTCCAGGATGGACGGTTCAATGCCAGGATGAACGGTTAGCATCTCAAAATTGTTGAATTTCATCCTTGACAACATCTGTTAGCTTCTTATCGAAACGTGGAAGTCTCCCACCATAAGCCCATGTATCAATTTGAAGCGGATCATCAAGTCTTTCTCTTCTTGTAAGTGCTCTACCCAAAGTTTTACAGTCTATATTGAAGTCAACACAAGTTTTTCTCATCAAACGAGCCTTTCTCAACTGATGACTTACTAAGGAGGTTGTAATAACCCTTCAAGAAACTCTCTTGTCTTTTTCTCTGCTAGTCTTCCCAATGCTATTGAGAGAATTGAAAAGATTCTTCACAATAATGACATTCTCTCCATTTTCTTGTTCACATGAATCTTCAATTTCACAAGCATAGGTCTCATCTTTTGCATCTTTAACAACTGGACAAAAATTTGACATTGCTCAAACAATGTCTTGTTTCCAAAAAAATGATCATAAAGTCTTGAAGCCCACAACCTAACGGTTCTATGTGACCTCTTTCCTTCCCAATTATTCATAATGTTCTCCTCAATTTCAATTAACCATATAGGTGTTCTTTCAAGCCCCGAATTTGAAGATTGATTATCTTTGTTGCAAGGGACTTCATTTTGCATATAATTTGGAGATGTGTAACGTTCATGTGGTTCTTGTGCAACATTTTCATTCCCCAAGTCTACATTTTCAATCTCCATATGTACATTTTCATCTTCATTCCATTCATTGTCATTCCCCAAATCTACGTTTTCATTCCCCAAGTCTACATTTTCATTCTCCATCTCTACATTTTCATCTTAACTCCATACATTGTTATTCACAAAATTAATTTCCATATTATTTTCAAATTAAACATCCTCTTCACTTGCAACTACATTTACGGGGTCACCTTGATTAATATTTAACATACCTTCTCTCCTTCTTCGGTGATTTTCCCTATCTTTTTCCTTATATGCTTGAATTTCTTCATCTGTCACCTTCCTCTTGTGTTTAGCCTTTCGACGACTGCTGCTTCCCATGGTGAGACCACAAGTTGACAAAAAACAAAAAATGGGCCCCAAATCACATTTTTTTTCATGTAACACGTGAAAAATGTCTGAAATCCTGTACTTCTCTGGTTTGTAGGGACAGGGAATATTTTGGTCAAAGTTATACCAAGAAATAATAGGGTACATGAAAAAATGGCTGGAGTAAATAAAAAAAATGAACTTTTATAAATAAAAAGAGATATATAATATATATAATGTATATTATATATATACTAATGTATTATATACTAATGTATATAATATATTATATACTAATGTATATAATATATATAATATATTATATATATACTAATGTATTGTATACTACTGTATATAATATATATAATATATTATATATATAATGTATTAGAAAAATACCTACACAGCTATTTTGATGACATACAGTTTCAACCCAAGTGCTCTTGAAAGTATCCAGCACATGATTTTTCTACAGACTCCTTGTAATTTCAGCAGTCTGACTATACTGAATAAGTAGATGTCATCATCTGTATAGAAACTAACAGTGGCATAAAAATTGATGTAAAAACATTTTAACCCTAGGAAGTCCTCATGACCCCTTTTGACACATTCGAATGCTCAAGTGTGTCTGAAGGCATCGTAGGACCCCTTAGGACACACTTGAGCATTCCAATGTGTCCAAAGGGGTCATGCGGACTTCCTAGGGGTCCCAACGCATGATAAGGTGTACTAGGACCCCTAGGAAGTCCCCATGAACCCTTTTGACACATTTGAATGCTCAAGTGTGTTCTAAGGGTTCATAGGACCCCTTATGACACACTTGAGGGTTCTAATATGTTGAAAGGGGTCATGGGGACTTCCTAGGGGTCCTAACGGGTGATAAGGCATACTAAGACCCCTAGGAAGTCCACATGACCCCTTTTGAAACATTTGAACACTCAAGTGTGTCCGAAGGGGTTGTAAGACCCCTTAGGACACACTTGAGGATTCTAATGTGTACAAAGGGGTCATGAGGACTTCCTAGGGGTCCTAACGTGTGATACGCGTACTAGGACCCCTAGGAAGTCCCCATGACCCCTTTTGACACATTTGAATGCTCAAGTGTGTCCGAAGGGGTCATAAGACCCATTAGGACACACTTGAGGGTTCCAATGTGTCCAAAGGGGTCATGAGGACTTCCTAGGGGTCCTAACATGTGATAAGGCATACTAGGACCCCTAGGAAGTCCCCATGACCCCTTTCGACACATTTGAACACTCAAGTGTGTTCGAAGGGGTCCTACGACCCCTTCAAACACACTTGAGTGTTCAAATGTGTTGAAAGGGGTCATGGGGACTTCCTAGGGGTCCTAACACATGATATTTGAATGCTCAAGTGTGTCTGAAGGGGTCATAGGACCCCTTAGGACACACTTGAGGGTTCCAATGTGTCGAAAGGGATCATGGGGATTTCCTAGGGGTCCTAACACATCATAAGGCATACTAGGACCCCTAGCAAGTCCCCATGACCCCTTTTGACACATATGAATGCTCAAGTGTGTTCAAAGGGGTTGTAGGACCCCTCAGGACACACTTGATGGTTCCAATGTGTCGAAAGGGGTCATGGGGACTTCCTATGGGTCTTAACATGTGATAAGGCATACTAGGACTCCTAGGAAGTCCCCATCAACCATTTTGACACATTTGAATGCTCAAGAGTGTCTGAAGAGGTGGTAGGACCCCTTAGGACACACTTGAGGGTTCCAATATGTCAATAGGGGTCATCAAGACTTCCTAGGGGTCCTAATGCATGATAAGTCATACTAGGACCCATAAGAAGTCCCCATGACCACTTTTGACACATTTGAATGCTCAAGTGTGTCCAAAGGGGTCATAGGACCCCTTAGGACACACTTGAGGGTTCCAATGTGTCGAAAGGGGTCATGGGGACTTTGTAGGGGACCTAACATGTGATAAGGCATACTAGGACCCCTAGGAAGTCCCCATGACCCCTTTTGACACATTTGAACACTCAAGTGTGTCTGAAGGGGTCATAGGACCCCTTAGGACACATTAGAGGGTTCTGACATGTTGAAATGGGTCTTGGGGACTTTCTAGGGGTCCTAACACATGATAAGGTGTACTAGGACCCATAGGAAATCCCCATGACCCCTTTTGACACATTGAATGCTCAAGTGTGTTCGAAGGGGTCATAGGACCCCTTAGAAAACACTTGAGGGTTCCAAAGTGTCGAAAGGGGTCATGGGGACTTCCTAGGGATCCTAACGCATGATAAGGCATACTAGGACCCATAGGAAGTCCCCATGACCCCTTTTGACACATTTGAACACTCACGTGTGTCTGAAGGGGTCATAGGACCCCTTAGGAAACACTTGAGGGTTCCAATGTGTCAAAAGGGGTCATGGGGACTTCCTAGGGGTCCTAATGCGTGACAAGGTGTACTAGGACCCCTAGGAAGTCCCCATGATGCCTTTTGACACATTTGAATGCTCAGGTGTTTCCAAAGGGGTCATAGGACCCCTTATGACACACTTGAAGGTTCCAATGTGTTGAAAGGGGCCATGGGGACTTCTTAGGGGTCCTGACATGTGATAAGGCATACTAGGACCCCTAGGAAGTCCCCATGACCTATTTTGACATGTTTGAATGCTCAAGTGTGTCCGAAGGGGTTGTACGACCCCTTAGGAAAGATTTGAGGGTTCCAATGTGTTGAAAGGGGTCATGGTGACTTCCTAGGGGTCGTAATGCGTGATAAGGCATACTAGGACCCGTAGGAAGTCCACATGACCCCTTTTGACACATTTGAATGCTCAAGTGTGTCAGAAGCCATTATAGAACCCCTTAGGACACACTTGAGCATTCCAATGTGTTGAAATGGGTGATGGGGACTTCCTAGGGGTCCTAACGCGTGATAAGGCATACTAGGACCCCTAGGAAGTCCCCATGACCCCTTTTGACAAATTTAAATGCTCAAGTGTGTGTGAAGGCATTGTAGGACCCCTTAGGACACACTTGAGGGTTCCAATGTGTCCAAAGGGGTCATGGGGACTTCTTAGGGGTCCTAATGTGTGATAAGGTGTACTAGGACCCCTAGGAAGTCCCCATGACCCCTTTTGACACATTTGAATGCTCAAGTTTGTTTGAACTGGTTGTAGGACCCCTTAGGACACACGTGAGGGTTCCAAAGTGTTGAAAGGGGTCATGCAGACTTTCTAGGCATCGTAACATGTGATAAGGAATACTAGGACCCCTAGGAAGTCTGCATGACCCCTTTTCACACATTTGAATACTCAAGTTTATCCAAAGGTGTCATAGGACCCCTTAGCAAACACTTCAATGTTCTAATGTGTCCAAAGGGGTCATGGGGACTTTGTAGGGGTCCTAACACATGAAAGGGTGTACTAGGACACCTAGGAAGTCTCCATGACCTCTTTTGACACATTTGAACACTCAAGTGTGTCCGAAGGCATTGTAGGACCCCTTTTGACATATTTGAATGCTCAAGTGTGTCCAAAGGCATCGTAGGACCCCTTTTGACACATTTGAATGCTCAAGTGTGTCCTAAGGCATTGTAGGACCCCTTAGGACACACTTGGGCATTCCAATGTGTCGAAAGGGGTCATGGGGACTTCCTAAGGGTCCTAAAATGTGATTAGGCATACTAGGACTTCTAGGAAGTCCCCATGACCCCTTTTGACACATTGGACTTCCAGTGTGTTTGAAGGGGTTGTAGGACCCCTAGGAACTCCCCATGACCCTTTTTTACACATTTGAATGCTCAAGTGTGTCTGAAGGGGTCATAGGACCCCTTAGGACACACTTGAGGGTTCCAATGTGTCGAACGGGGTCATGGGGATTATAAAAAAATAGCCGGTATACTCCTATACCAATCATCGGTATGCTTCAGATTGACCAGTCCTAATCATGATTCTATAAATCTCCTTTGTATACTCTTGTGCCAATTTGTTAGTCTACTTCAAAGCTTGCATCTTCTTAAACATGTCCAATTCATAATCCACCCGAATGAATTTCTTCTTCAACTTATCAACCATTGGGTTCCACTTAGTGATCTTCTCTTTTCCTCTTCTACCTCTTTCCAACTGAAATTCTCTCCACCAAATATTTGCATGAATTTTCAACTTAGTCTTTGCAAATCTAACCCTATTAGGATCTTCTATTTCTTCATACTCAAAGTATTCATCAATCTCATTAATCTAATCAATCAATTCTTTAGGCCTAAGGCTTCCAACAAATACATAAACTTCAATCTTAGGTCTTTTCCCAATTTTAGACATAGCTTTCAGAATTCAATTCTCCTTAGAATCTCTAGCTTCCTCTACAGCTTCTTCAAAATGATCTTCCTCAGATTCATCATCACTATCCTCTTTCAAGGTAGGCTTCTTCTTTCTTAATTCCTCTTGTAGGTCTTGCACTTGTTTCTGCAAAGTCCTAAAATCATCAAGACAAAATTCACCAATAGATTCTTCTTCTTCAGGGATCTCTTGATTTCTCCTTAGAGGCATCTTCAAATCAAGATCTAGATACACAAGATCCACTCGGCTCCAATAGGAACATACTCTGCTCAAACAGGAAAAAACTTCTTTCTGATACCACTTAATGCAGTCAAGCTTGGTGGATCCAATTAAGGACCGACCAACCTTGCAACCAAACCCATATGTAGCAAAAATACACAATAAGAACAATAGATCTGCAATGAAACAAAATTCTTTATTCAGAAAAATACCGATTACATCCAATGTGTCAGGCTGTAAGGCCTTCCTAGTTACGACCAATTACATAGAAGGTAACAGTCTACAAGATATCACAGGATCCAAATCTTTTCCCCAACATCAGCATTCAACTAGCCTAGGTTTGTAACACACAACATACTGGTAGGCACCTAGGAAAGATCTAAACTTGTACTCAAACTTCTAAGAAATCTTCCTGCTCCTAAGCTCACAGGCTATTAACCTTCTTCCACCAAAACTGATGCCCTAAACAACTACCCAAGCATCCTATAAATACTGATTCCTAGCCACAAGTCACCTAATGAAATAATAAACCCTTATAACAAATATTAAATGCTAAAACATTAGTCGGCTCTCACATAGCATTAAAAAATTAATAAACTCTCAAAGATGGCCCCAAACAGTCATCAGATCCACATAGAAGAATGCAACATGTTAGATCTAGGTCCCCAGACATCCAATGGTCAATCCATAACATGAGGAGCATGACCAAAATTAAATGCACCAGTCGACCAAGCCAATCTATCCAAACAATCCAGTCGGTAAGCAAGAACACCGAGCAAAAGTAGAAATAATCGAGCACTAGTTGACCGACCATGCCAAGCATGACTGAGGAACATAGTTATTGTCAAGTTCTAGTGAACTGATGCCTTCAGTCATCGAGGATTCTTCACAGACTGAGCACCCTGATAACCAAAGAAACCGAGGAACCAGTCTCCAAAACCGAGCAAGAACTCCACCAAACCAAGATCACAATAACAATCTACCTTGAAAGATAAACATATTTTTGGTTGATACAGGATTGCCAAGTATTCTAGGATGCTTCTGCATCACCTTTTGACACATTTGAATGCTCAAGTGTGTCCAAAGGGGTCGTAGGACCCCTTAGGACACACTTGAGGGTTCCAATGTGTCGAAAGGGGTCATGAGGACTTCCTAGGGGTCCTAACATGTGATAAGGCATACTAGGACCCCTAGGAAGTCCTCATGACCCCTTTTGACACATTTGAATGCTCAAGTGTGACCGAAGGCATCGTAGGACCCCTTAGGACACACGTGAGCATTCTAATGTGTCAAAAGGGGTCATGGGGACTTCCTAGGGATTCTAACGAATGATAAGGCATACTCAGACCCCTAGGAAGTCCCCATGACCCCTTTAGACACATTTGAATTCTCAAGTGTGTCAGAAGGCATCGTAGGACCCCTTAGGACACACTTGAGGGTTCCAATTTGTCAAAAGGGGTCATGGGGACTTCCTATGGGTCCTAACGCATGATAAGGCATAATAGGACCCCTAGGAAGTCCCCTTGACCCCTTTTGACACATTTGAATGCTCAAATTTTTCCAAAGGGGTTGTAGGACCCCTTAGGACACACTTGAGGGTTCCAATGTGTCAAAAGGGGTGATGAGGACTTCGTAGGGGTCCTAACATGTGATAAGGAATACTAGGACTACTAGGAAGTCCGCATGACCCATTTTGACATATTTGAACACTCAAATGTGTCTGAAGGGATTGTAAGACCCCTTAGGACACACTTAAGTGTTCCAATGTGTCCAAAGGGGTCATGGGGACTTCCTAGGGGTCATAACATGTGAAAAGGTGTACAAGGACACCTAGGAAGTCCCCATGACCCATTTTGATAGATTTGAACGCTCAAGTGTGTTCAAAGGCATCGTGGGACCCCTTAGGACACACTTGAGCATTCCAATGTGTCAAAAGAGGTCATGGGGAGTTCCTAGGGGTCCTAACATGTGGTAAGGTGTACTAGGACCCCTAGGAAGTCCCCATGACCCCTTTTGACACATTTGAATTCTCAAGTGTGTTCGAAGGGGTCGTAGAACCCCTAGGAAGTCCCCATGACCTTTTTTTACACATTTGAATGCTCAAGTGTGTCCAAAGGGGTCATAGGACCCCTTAGGACACACTTGAGGGTTCCCATGTGTCGAAAGGGGTCATGAGGACTTCCTAGGGGTCTTAATGTGTGATAAGGCATACTAGGACCCCTAGGAAGTCCTCATGACCACTTTTGATAGATTTGAATGCTCAAGTGTGTCTGAAGGCATCATAGGACCCTTTAGGATACACTTGAGTGTTCCAATGTGTCCACAGGGGTCATGGGGACTTCCTAGGGGTCCTAACACGTGATAAGGCATACTAGGACCCCTAGGAAGTCCCCATGACCCCTTTTGACACATTTGAATGCTCAAGTGTGTCCGAAGGTGTTGTAGGCCCCCTTAGGACACACTTGAGAATTCCAATGTGTTGAAAGGGGTCATGGGGACTTCCTAGGGGTCCTAATGTGTGATAAGGTGTACTAGGACCCCTAGGAAGTCCCCATGATCCCTTTGGACACATTTGAACACTCAAGTGTGTTTGAAGGGGTTGTAGGACCCCTTAGGAAACACTTGAGTGTTATAATGTGTCAAAAGGGGTCATGGGGACTTCCTAGGGGTCCTAACACATGATAAGGTGTACTAGGACTGCTAGGATGTCCCCATGACCCCTTTTGACACATTTGAATGCTCAAGTGTGTTCGAAGGGGTCATAGGACCCCTTGTGACACACTTAAGGGTTCCAATGTGTTAAAAGAGTCATTAGGACTTCCTAGGGGTCTTAATGCATGATAAGGTGTATGAGGACCCCTAGGAAGTCCCCATGACCCCTTTTGACACATTTAAATGTTCAAGTGTGTCTGAAGATGTCGTAGAATGCCTTAGGAAACACTTAAGGGTTCCAATGTGTCCAAAGGCATCATGAGGACTTCCTAGGGGTGATAACACATGATAAGGCATACTAGGACCCTTAGGAAGTCCCCATGACCCCTTTTGACACATTGGAACACTCAAGTGTGTTCGAAGGGGTCGTAGGACCCCTTAGGAGACACTTGAGCTTTCCAATGTGTCGAAAGGGTTCATGGGGACTTCCTAGGGGTCTTAACACATGATAAGGTATACATGGACCCCTAGGAATTCCCCATGACCCCTTTTGGCACATTTGAATACTCAAGTGTGTCTGAAGGGGTCGTGGGAACCCTTAGGATACACTTGAGGGTTCCAATGTGTCAAAAGGGGTCATGAGGACTTCCTAGGGGTCCTAATATGTGATAAGGTGTACTAGGACCCCTATGAAGTCCCCATGACCCCTTTTAATGTAGTCAAGCTTGGTGGATCCAATTAAGGATTGACCGACCTTGCACTCAAACCCATATGCAATAGAAATACATAATGAGAACAACAAATCTGTAATGAATTAAAAGTCTTAATTCATAAAAATATCGATTACATGTAATGTGCCTGGCTGTAAGGCCTTCCCCATTATGACCAATTAAAAAGAAAGTAACAGTATACAAGATCTTGTAGTATCCAAATATTTTCCCCAACATCAACATTCAGCTAGCCCAGGTCTATGACACACAACACACTGGTAGGCACCTAGGAAAGATCTAAAGTTGTACTCAAACTTCCAAGCAATCTTCCTGCTCTTAAGCTCGTAGGCTACTAACCTTCTTCCATGAAAATTGATGCCCTAAACAACTACCCAAGTATCCTATAAATACTGATTCCTAACCACAAGTTGGTTGATGAAACAATAAACCCTTATAATAAATATTAAATGCTAAAACATCAGTTGGCTCTCACATAGCCTTACAAAATAAATAAACTCTCAAAGATGGCCCCAAACGGTCATCAGATTTGCATAGAAGAATGGAATAGATTAGATCTAGGTCCCCACACATCCAATGGTCAATCCATAACATGAGGAGCATGACCCAAATTAAATGCACTAGTTTTCCAAGCTGATCTATCCAAACAATCTAGTCAGTAAGCAAGAACATGGAGCAACAGTAGAAATAATCAAGCACCAGTCAACCGACCATGCCAAGCATGACCAAGGAACATAGTTATCATCAAGCGCCAGTAAACTGATGCCTTCAGTCACTGAGCATTCTTTGGAGACCAAGGACCCCAATAACCATAGAAACTAAGCAACCAGTCTCCAAAACTGAGCAAGAACTCTACCAAACCAAGATCACAATAACAATCTACGTTCAAAGACAAACATATTTTTGGTTGATATAGGATTTCCAAGAATCTTAGGATGCTCCTGCATCAGACACCCCAAGTAAGAAATATTTTCTCATAAGGAAATTAGGAATACCTCAAGGGAATCATAACAACTAAATCTATTCTTCACCCATATCTCTTCTTGTCCTTCGTCCCAAGTAGTCTTCACTCCATTCATTATCTCACATAGAAAGTCCTTCTACTTTTCACTGTGCTTATCCCTTTAGTTGGCAACTGATAGCAACCGATTCTGACCACTACTGATCTCCTTAGTACCTCGATAAGGTTTATCCTCCCCAGACTCCTCAATAAACTCAGTATCATTTGAATCTCTCAGTGTCACAAATGTCACCATTTGTTGAACAATCTCTTCTAGCAAAACCATTTGTCTCTTAATATCAACAAAATCTTCAGAGATATCATTCCCCTTCTCCTTCAAACTTAACTTAATAGGAATAGGTTCATCAACCTTCTACTCCTGAGGTTTTTCATAAGGACAAAACCTGATAACTCCACATCCCTTAACCCCTATCTCCTATAAAGGTATCAGCTTATGCTGAGCTCCTTCATGCCTAACCACATAGGTACTAGCATGACCATCAAACAAAAAATTTCTATCAAACTACTAGGGTCTACCGAGCAACAAATGACAAGCATCCATAGGCAATACATCACACAATATCTCATCCTAGTAAGATCCAATCTAAAACTTAACCAAGCATTATTCGTCAACTCTAAACTTAGAAACATCTTGTATCCAACTAATCTGATAAGGATTAGGATGTTTCCTTCTTTCCAAATTCAACTTATTAACCATTTCATCTAAAACAAAATTTTCAGAACTGCCACCATCAAGTATGATATTACATACCTTTTCCTTGCACTTATATCTAGTTTTGAACAAATTCCTCCTTTGCACCAGTTTAGGAACACATGCAGCCAATCTCCTAGTGACAAGACATTCACCTTTCTCTAGAACATTCTCAATGTCTTCTTCAACAGCTAATGCAACTCTTTTCTTAGGACACTTCCAACTTCTATGACCAACTTCACCACATTTATAACAAGTGCCGGTGAACTCATTCTTCCACCTTCCTTTCTGTCCAACATTCTTAGTAACTTGACCACTACCAGATCCCACATTAGGCTTAGGATTCTCTATCACATTACTCTCAACAACTATCTCACTAGTTTTACCACCTCGGTTCCTACTGTTCTATTTTCCTTCATACTTCCTATTCAACTTCTCTTCAATCTTTAATGCCATCTGATAAGCATCACCGATTATTGTCATCCACACAGTAAGTAACTCTTCTTGAATACTAGGTCTCAAACCATTGACATACATATAAACCTTCTCTTTATCAGCTTCAGAATGACTAGTCCTAATCAAGATTCTATAAAACTCCTCAGTATACTCTTGTACCAATTGTTAGTCTGCTTCAAAGCTTGCATCTTCTTAAACATGTCCAATTCATAATCCACCCAAACAAATTGCTTCTTCAACTTATCAACCATTCGGTTCCACTTAGTGATCTTCTCTTTTCCTCTTCTACCTCTTTCCAACTGAACTTCTCTCCACCAAATATTTGCATGACCTTTCAACTTAGTCTTTGCAAATCTAACCTTATCAGGATCTTCTATTCCTTCATACTCAAAGTATTCATCAATCTCATTGATCTGATCAATCAATTCTTCAGGCCTAAGGCTTCCAACAAATGCATAAACTTCAACCTTAGGTCTTTTCTCAATCTTAGACATAGCTTTCAGAATTTGATTCTCCTTAGAATCTCTAGCTTCCTCTATAGCTTCTTCAAAATGATCTTCCTTAGATTCATCATCACTATCCTCTTTCAAGGTAGGATTCTTCTTTCTTAATTCCTCTTGTAGGTCATGCACTTGTTTCTGCAAAGCCCTAAAATCATCAAGACATAATTCACCAGTAGCTTCTTCTTCTTCGGGGATATCTTGATTTCTCCTCAGAGGCATCTTCAAATCAAGATCTAGATACACAAGATCCACTCAACTCCAACAGGAACAAACTCTTCTCAAATAGGAATAAACTTCACTCCGATACCACTTAATGCAGTCAAGCTTGGTGGATCCAATTAAGGACTAACTGACCTTGCAACCAAACCCATATGCAACAGAAATACAAAATAAGAACAACAGATCTGCAATGAAACAAAAGTCTTTATTCATAAAAATACCAATTACATGCAATGTTCTGGGCTCTAAGGCTTTCCTAGTTATGGCCAATTACAAAGAAAGTAACAATCTACAAGATCTCGCAAGATCCAAATCTTTTCCCCAACATCAACATTTAGCTAGCCCAGGTCTGTAACACACAACACACTGGTAGGCACCCAGAAAAGATCTAAACTTGTACTCAAACTTCCAAGAAATCTTCCTGCTCCTAGGCTTGTAGGCTACTAACCTTCTTCCACCAAAAATGATGCCCTAAACAAATACCTAAGAATCCTATAAATACTAATTCCCAGCCACAAGTTAGCTAATGAAACAATAAACCCTTATAACAAATCTTAAATGCTCAAACATTAGTCGTATCTCACATAGCCTTACAAAATAAATAAACTCTCAAAGATGGCCCCAAATGGTCATCAGACCCACATAGAAGAATGCAACACATCAGATCTAGGTCCCCACACATCCAATGGTCAATCCATAACACGAGGAGCGTGGCCCAATTTAAATGCATCAGTTGGCCAAACCAATCTATCCAAACAATCTAGTCGGTAAGCAAGAACACGAGCAATAGAAGAAATAACTGAGCACCAGTCAACTGACCATACCAAGCATGACCGAGGAACATAGTTATCACCGAGTGCTAGTGAACCGATGCCTTCAGTCACTAAGAATTCTTTAGAGATCAAGTACCCCAGTAACCATAGAAACTGAGAAACCAGTCTCCAAAACTGAGCAAGAACTCCACCAAACCAAGATCACAATAACAATCTACCTTGAAAGACAAACATATTTTTGGTTGATACAGGATTTCCAAGAATGCTAGGATGCTCTTGCATCACCTTTTGATATATTTGAATGCTCAAGTGTGTCCGAAGGGGTTGTAGGACCCCTTAGGACACACTGGAGGGTTCCAATGTGTCAAAAGGGGTCATGAGGACTTCCTAGGGGTCCTAACATGTGATAAGGCATACTAGGACCCCTAGGAAGTCCTCATGACCCCTTTTGACACATTTGAATGTTCAAGTGTGTTCGAAGGTATGGTAGGACCCCTTAGGACACACTTGAGCATTCCAATGTGTTGAAAGGGGTCATGGGGACTTCCTAGGGGTCCTAACGCGTGATAAGGTGTACTAGGACCCCTAGGAAGTCCCGATGACCCCTTTAGACATATTTGAATGCTCAAGTGTGTTGGAAGGCATCGTACGACCCCTTAGGACACACTTGAGGGTTTGAATTTGTCGAAAGGGGTCATGGGGACTTGCTAGGGGTCCTAACACATGATAAGGTGTACTAGGACCCCTAGGAAGTCCCCATGACCCCTCTTGATGTATTTGAATGCTCAAGTTTGTCCGAAGGGGTCGTAGTACCCCTTAGGACATACTTGAGGGTTGCAATGTGTCTAAAGGGGTCATGAGGACTTCCTAGGGGTCCTAACACATGATAAGGCATACATGGACCCCTAGGAAGTTTGCATGACCCCTTTTGACACATTTAAATGCTCAAGTGTGTCCAAAGGCATCATAAGACCCCTTATGACACAATTGAGTGTTCCAATGTGTCCAAAGGGGTCATGAGGACTTCCTAGGGATCCTAACACATAAAAAGGTGTACTAGGATACCTAGGAAGTACCCATAACCCCTTTTGACACATTTGAATGCTCAAGTGTGTCCAAAGATGTCGTAGGACCCCTTAGGACACACTTGAGCATTCCAATGTGTTGAAAGGGGTCATGGGGACTTCCTAGGGGTCCTAAAATGTGATAAGGCATACTCGGACCCCTAGGAAGTCCCCATGACCCCTTTTGACACATTTGAATGCTCAAGTGTGTCTGAAGGGGTTGTAGAACCACTAGGAAGTCCCCATGACCCTTTTTTACACATTTGAATGCTCAAGTGTGTCTGAAGGGGTCATAGGACCCATTAGGACACACTTGAGGGTTCCAATGTGTCGAAAGGGGTCATGAGGACTTCCTAGGGGTCCTCACGCATGATAAGATGTACTAGGACCCCTAGGAAGTGCTCATGACCCCTTTTGACACATTTGAACACTCAAGTGTGTTTGAAGGCATTGTAGGACCCTTTAGGAAACACTTGAGAATTCCAATGTGTCCAAAGGGGTCATGGGGACTTCCTAGGGGTCCTAACGTGTGATAAGGCTTACTAGGACCCCTAGGAAGTCCCCATGACCCCTTTTGACACATTTGAATGCTCAAGTGTGTCCGAAGGTGTCATCGGACCCCTTAGGAAACACTTGAGCATTCCAATGTGTCAAAAGGGGTCATGGGGACTTCCTAGGGGTCCTGATAAGGAACACTAGGACCCCTAGGAAGTCCCCATGACCCCTTTTGAGACATTTGAATGCTCAAGTGTGTTTGAAGGGGTCGTAGGACCCCTTAGGAGACAATTGAGTGTTCCAATGTGTCGAAAGGGGTCATGGGGACTTCCTAGGGTCCCTAACACATGATAAGGCATACTAGGACTGCTAAGAATTCCCCATGACCCCTTTTGACACATTTGAACACTCAAGTGTGTTTGAAGGGGTCGCAAGACCCCTTAGGACACACTTGAGGGTTCTAATGTGTCAAAAGAGTCATGGGGACTTCCTAGGGGTCCTAACGTGTGATAAGGTGTACTAGGACCCCTAGGAAGTCCCCATGACCCCTTTTGACACATTTAAATGCTCAAGTGCATCTGAAGGTGTCATAGAACCCCTTAGGACACACTTGAGGGTTAAAATGTGTCCAAAGGGGTCATGAGGACTTCTTAGGGTTCCTAACATGTGCTAAGGTGAATGAGGACCCCTAGTAAGTCCCCATGATCCCTTTTGACACATTTGAACACTCAAGTGGGGCTGAAGGGGTCGTAGGATCCATTAGGACACACTTGAGGATTCCAATGTGTTGAAAGGGGTCATGGGGACTTCCTAGGGGTGTTAACATGTGATAAGGCATACTAGGACCCCTAGGAAGTTCCCATGACCCCTTTTGGCACATTTGAATGCTCAATTGTGTTCGAAGGGGTCGTAGGAACCCTTAGAACACACTTGAGGGTTCCAATGTGTCAAAAGGGGTCATGCAGACTTCCTAGGGGTCCTAACATGGATAAGGCATACTAGGACCCCTAGGAAGTCCCCATGACCCCTTTTAATGTAGACAAGCTCGGTGGATCCAATTAAGGACTGACCAACCTTGAAGCCAAACCCATATGCAATGGAAATACATAATAAGAACAACAAATATATAATGAAACAAAAGTCTTTATTCATAAAAATAGAAATTACATGCAATGTGCTGGGCTGTAAGGCCTTCCTAGTTATGACCAATTACAAAGCAAGTAATAGTCTACAAGATCTCGTAAGATCCAAATCTTTTCCCCAACATTAGCATTCAGCTAGCCCAGGTCTGTGACACACAACACACTGGTAGGCACCTAGGAAAGTTCTAAACTTGTACTCAAACTTCCAAGGAAGCTTCTTGCTCCTAAGCTCGTAGACTAATAACCTTCTTCCACCAAAATTTATGCCCTAAACAACTACCCAAGCATCCTATAAATACTGATTCCTAGCCACAAGTCTCCTGATGAATCAATAAAGCCTTATAACACATGATAAGTCATACTGGGATGCCTAGGAAGTCCCCATGATGATTTTTGACACATTTGAATTCTCATGTGTGTCTGAAGGGGTCGTGGGACCCCTTAGGAAACACTTGAGTGTTCCAATGTGTCAAAAGGGGTCATGGGGACTTCCTAGGGTTCCTAACATGTGATAAGGCATATTAGGACCACTAGGAAGTCCCCATGACCCCTTTTGACACATTTGAACACTCAAGTGTGTTCAAAGGGGTCATAGGACCCCTTAGGACACACTTGAGGGTTCCAATGTGTCGAAAGAGTCATGGGGACTTCCTAGGGGTCCTAACATGTGATAAGGTGTATTAGGACCCCTAGGAAGTCACCGTGACCCCTTTTGACACATCTAAATACTCAAGTGTGTTTGAAGATGTCGTAGGACCCCTTAGGACACACTTGAGGGTTCCAATGTGTCGAAAGGGGTCATGCAGACTTCCTAGGGGTCCTAACGCATGATAAGGTGTACTAGGAGCCCTAGGAAGTCCCCATGATCCCTTTTGACACATTAGAATGCTCAAGTTTGTCTGAAGGGGTCTTAGGATCCCTTAGGACACACTTGAGGGTTCTAATGTGTTGAAAGGGGTCATGAGGACTTCTTAGCATTCCTAATGTGTGATAAGGCATACTAGGACCCCTAGGAAGTCCTCATGACCCCTTTTGATACATTTGAATGCTCAAGTTTGTTTGAAGGCATTGTAGGACCCCTTAGAACACACTTGAGCATTCCAATGTGTCCAAAGGTGTCATGGGCACTTCCTAGGGGTCCTAACACGTGATAAGTAATACTAGGACCCCTAGGAAGTCCTCATGACCCTTTTAACAATTTGAATGCTCAAGTGTGTCTGAAGGCATTATAGGACCCCTTAGGTCATAGTTGAGCATTCCAATGTGTCAAAAGGGGTCATGGGGATTTCCTAGGGGTCCTAACATGTGATAAGGCATACTAGGACCCTTAGGAAGTCCCCATGACACCTTTTGACACTTTTGAACTCTCAAGTGTATTCAAAGGGGTCGTAGGACCTGTTAATATAGACTTGAGGGTTCTAATGTGTTGAAAGGTGTCATGGGGACTTCCTAGGGGTCCTAACACATGATAAGGTGTACTAGGACCCCTAGGAAGTCCCCATGACCCCTTTTGACACATTTGAATGCCCAATTGTGTCTGAAGGGGTCGTAGGACCCCTTGGGACACACTTGAGGATTCCAAGTGTGAACTATTCTTCAAAGCCTCCATTTTTGCATAGCTACGATTTACGGTGCTTGTAAAAGCCACAACTATGCCCCTATAGGGTCTCATGGTCATGCTCAGAATCATATTATTTTCATGAATTCCCTGACATTTAATACAAAGATTTAGCTAGCCACCTTTAAAGACCTAAAAGAAATGAAAAATAAAATTTAGGCCAAAAATACATACTACATTTCTGTATGTAGTACCGTCAGCTTCAACAATCCATCCGGCTTCCTCTGCTAAGGGACAAAGAACTTCATTAATGTCTGCTCTAGGAGGAAGATTATAATTTCCATATTTCCACAAGCCTTGAAATATTTTCATCATTATCGCTCTCTACCTCTACTATCTCAATTTAGTCATCTCCCTCTCCACTGCACTCAACTTAGCCATCCTTAACTACTCTTTAACAAAGATTCTCCAAAAAGTTTATACAAATGCATCCTACAGGAAAAAATGAAAAGTTTCCTAGACAATATCTAGAATTCGTATACAAAAGAATCATATAGGAAAAATGACAAAAAATTAATAGCTAAAAGGTAAATTTATCATTAACGCTAGTGGTACCAAGGTCATACCCGCTGTCAAATCCTGGCCTATGACGTGCAAAATGAGCAAAGCAAGTAAAATGAAAGGGAAGTATGGATCAAATAGAGAAGGTGCATCAAATCAGATCAATATCATAATAAATGCAGAAAATACTGTTATGGACAAAAATATTTGCATATTAATGGGAAAGAGTGGGAAGAGCTTCCTAGACCCATGATAGAAGTTATAGTTAAGGAGGAAGAGCTAGGAAGGGGAAAGAAGCAAAGGTAAGAAGTAAGATATGCGTGTGAGCCTATGTCAGATGATGATGATGAGTACTCACTGTTAGGGATTTTTCTTGTAGGACATAAAATGATGCTTGAACTTGTGTTCCTTGAGACTGATTCCCACAAGAGAAAGACCTAATTGTTGAGGATTGGATAAGATCCTCCTTCATTTTTGAGCTCCACAGACTCATGTAGGTATTACCTTTTGATGATGACTGTCTTTATAGTATTCTTATGAGTGGACACTGACCAGCTTCTAGTCTTCTTAATGCATAAACCTATAGATCACTTTGCATATGAATGTAATCATTTTAATGCAAACTTTAACAAGAAAGAGTGTGACTGTAAGTGAAGCAAAAATCAGTGCTTTAAGCATTCTCATCCTTGTTCCTTTTAAGGAGGGACAACCTAATATGATTCTCTCTTTATAGAATTAGGAAATATGAACTAAATGCCTTGGGCACAGTCCAATATATCAAGTGCAATAAACATAAAAATAAAAAGGTAGTGATGAATGATGTGAATTTTAAACTTCTCCTCTGAGATCAATGAAAGATACAACTATGGGAAACAAATATCAAACTAGTGCCTAATCCTAAGGGCAACATAATCACAATGCAAATCAACAAGTAAACCCTAAAAGAAATACAACAGTATGCCTTACACACCAACTACAAATCCAAATAGGTTGCCTTACAAACTATTCTGTTAACCAAATATTGTTATCATCAAAGATCCATACAAATATATTTACTCTCCAAGATGAAATATAAGCACTTTTAATTCTTTCCTTGAAAGAATCTCATAACATAGTCAACCAGGTTTCCTTACAACTGGTATATTTCAAATGCCTAACATGAAAAACATACAAGAGTAAAATACATAAGCAAAGAGACAACAACAATATATGGCAAAAGATGCAGCGTATTTTTATTAAAATTATATGGCAGAAGATGCACCGTATTTGTATTAAAATCAACTTGCCACTTACATTCACAATTCCATTACTCAGAAGACCAGACACAAAGCTTGGTGATCTACTTCTAAGCAATCCGGTTCTATTTTCTATATCTTTTTAATCTCTACTCCTCTCATTTTCCAACCTCTACAAAAATGAGCTTTTAACTCTATATAGCCTTCTCACAACCACCTTGGAATTCCCTCATTAATGGGAATGCAACAAGCTTCAGGTGGTTGGAAAACCTAACTCCTTTTAAAACATAAATATATAACAAAATATACAACCAACCCTCAGGTGGTGAAAGGACAAAACTTCATCGGATTATGGTACATCTTTGGCTGCTCAAAAACTGACAACCTCAACTGCAAATATTTATGATAGCTCCTTGATTTCAATGAGACATGGTGACCATCATTTTAGGCTAACCTACACTATTCTTGAATGATAGCTTATCAATCTTGTATTCCTCGGATCATGTGTCAGGTGTGTTAGATGTCCTTTTCAATCTTCATCCA
Source organism: Chamaecyparis obtusa (assembly GCA_027943335.1). NCBI lineage: Eukaryota > Viridiplantae > Streptophyta > Pinopsida > Cupressales > Cupressaceae > Chamaecyparis > Chamaecyparis obtusa. Next base: position 149,620 of record BSBK01009379.1, on the reverse strand, counting down.
AAATATCCAAATCAACTGTGATAGATCTAGCCTTTTTGGGCTTTGTCTTTTCATCCCATGTAGTTACCTGTTCCTCTAACAACCAATTAAAACCTTGGACAAGTTGTAGTTGGGATTTTTGTCTCTCCCATTTGGCATTCGTAATTGCCTTAACATTTGACACAAACTTGGTGAGGTCCATTTCTACCTTGATGGCTTCATCTAAGGCCTTATTGAAGCTCTCTAAATCAACATCATTATTCTCACCTAAAAATGCCTCTTTCCTAGGCAGTAGAAGATCAACATCCGATCTCCAATTATCAAGGCTCTTTATTGTCCTATGTGTACTCAAAATTGAGGGGATGAATTTGTTGGTACAGGAGCTGAGCATGGCTATCTTAGCCTCAATCAAATTTGCCTTACCCTTGAAAAGTTGTAGAATGGATTTAATTCTGTCAATCTCCTCACCAACTTCTACAACTGTCTCTGGTATGTCGCTCCCCAAAGTTTGAGCAAATAGAAATCTTTCAAAAAGTGGTGCTCTGACAGACCACACTGTATAAAACTCATTCAAAATTTGCACATAACTGTTGATCTCCTTTTGCAATTCTGGCAATTTTCCATTAGCATTATAAACTAGGTCAAATTTATCCTTGGTTGTGTTCAATCTGTGCTACAAAAAACTCAATAGGGCTTGCAATACTGCCTCATTCTTTTCATCATTGATCTTTTTCAGTTTAGCTGCCACCTCCTCATCTCTCATTCCTTGTGCCTCTATTGCCATTGGTTGTTTAGGAGTTGCAGGGGCTACTATAGGGGTATTGATAATTTATAATTGTAGCTCCTCTACCTATTTTTCCAATGCTGTAACTTTTATTATCTGCAAGTCCCTATCCTTTACCAAGGCATTTTAATCCTCCAAGAGGTTGCCATATCTTTCTAACAACTATTTAGTTTTATCCTCATTTAATTTTGCAAATTGGGTCAAAACTTGAGAAATTTCTAGGTCCCCTGTATTGTGGATTGACCACACTATTTTATCTCCCTCCATTTTTTCTTTTACATTCAAAATTTTTGGTTTCTTGTCTTTTGGATATAGACTCCACATGGCCAAGGCTTGACTTTTTGGGCTATACCCAAATCGTCTTATTATGTCCCCTACTTGGGTCTTAGAAGATAGAGTGACATCTTCTTGTCTCTTTAGTTGATCTATTATGAAGTTAGTATACAAACTCCACCCAGGCACAAGCAACATATTACTTTTTCTTACTAATTGCTTGGCCTCATCTGGAGTAAGATTTTCTTCCTCAGGGTCATATTCTTTCAATTGTTGCAATGCCTCATTTGGGACTTGACCCTCCTCAATTATTTGTACACTTGAAGGCAGCTGTTACTGCTTATGCCATAGCAAAAAACTTTTGAATTCCTTAGAATTCACAAAACTATCATCCTTCATCAAGGCATCTTGTTCAATTAATCTTTCATCCTGGCCTAAAGCTAGAGGCAACTCTACATCATCTGTTTCATACCTTTGTTTCCTTTTAGCCTCTCTGACTGCTTTCCTAATTTCATGGTGATGAAAGCTAGTTCCTATGTAGAGGGCACTTACTCTATCTTTCTTCCTCCTCTTTGAAGGTTCACCAGTTAACAACTTTTTCTTTTTCTTTTGAGGCTCAATAGTATCCTCAGAACTGGGCAATTCAGCAAGATCTACATTTTCTTTCTCCTCTCCAGGCCCTTCGGCCATTGGTTATTCCATAGTGGGTGGACTGTATATGGGGTAGCCACCATCAGTATCCTCATCACATTCTGATTCTGAATGAGCCTTTTTACCCTGATTAGCATCATCAATTTGATCCTTCATGGATTCAATAAGTGTGTCAAATTGAGCCATCATCTGCTCAAGTCTTTGGAGGTAAGGTAAAGTGGGAAAGAAACCCCCAAATACCAATCCTTTTCCTTTAAACTCCTTCTCAATTTTGTGTAACCAATCCAATTGCCTAATTCTTTTTTCCACCTCATCATCCTCAATGATGTTTCTGATCACATCCTCTTCAGGATACTCTTCATGTAGCTTATTGAAAGGAATGGTAAGCATGTAGTATTTCCTTGCAGTAGCCATGAAACCTTCTGTATCTACATACCTATGTGGTGCTAAAAACATCCTGTATTTCTCTAACCAATCATTTACTTTACTGAATGCTCCCTTTCCAATTGTAATATAATGCACCCTGAAGTGCCGAGGAGTGAGAGTCCCTTTCCTGTGGGAAGCCAAGTGTTCTCTTTCTGTCAACATGAGTTGCCAGACAAACTCTAGAAATGCAACTCTTGGTGGTACATAAAATGGAAGTTGATGAGGAGGCTAAGGGCATCCATAAACCCTAATAATTGTATAGCTTATCTCATAGTAAATGTCTCCCCAATTGTGACCCTTGGTCCAATTATGAATAAACTGTTGGGGTCTCACCAGTTGTAGGAGCTTGGTGGATAATCTTGTGCAATTTACACCCAAACTCCAGAGAATGGGGTACACAATCTAGTTCTCAAAGGCACTAAAATCTTGCCTAGGGCATGAAGGGCTCCAAACTCCTAACCAGAACTATACTGGGTTAGACTATCCATTCCACATCATTTATGGTTTGAGATCATTCAAATTTATTAGACCATAATTGTGATACACAATTAGGTGCATTAGTAGGGAGTAGTGCATGAATCTAGGTTGAGAACCAAAGGTGAAATTCTTCAAGGATAGAAAACCCTCATGCATCTTGTTTATGATATAACCAATAAAGTCATACCCTCTGCTCACCATACATCTCTATGAATCCATCACTAACATCAAAATATCAGATGTAATCCTCTCAGTACCTGCATCAATTCCCAAAACTTGGCATAGCCCATATGCAATGTATTTCATGTAAAACTTCAGGGCTTTATAGGCATACAAAATCGATCCAGCCATAGGTGCAATATAATTTTTATTCTCTTTATGCATATGATTCTTAATCTCCCTGGAGACCAGAGTAGCCGCTCTGACATATCTATTTGCTAAAGCTTGTAAGTTGATTTCTGTGGCCATTGGAAACTGAATCTTGAAAGCATTCATGAAAGAATTTCGGTCTATGGTTATCAAGGGTGAACCATCCTCTTTTCTAATGGTCTTTGAGAGAGGATCATATCTCTGAGATAGCATGAGGAGAAAGTTGACATCTAGAAAAACCTCTAGGACAATCAATTTGGCCAACCCTGAAGTCTAAGGGTTTGAAACTGGTATGACACTATCACGATTCTTGTAGAAATATGTAAACAGGCACATGCCTATTATTTCTAGAGTTTTAGCATCCCTACAATAAGCTAAGTCATCAACAAAAATGTCATCATTGACCTTCTTGTTTTGGGATGAACCTGGCAAGAGAGTGAGAAATTCATCCGAGAAGCTTTCTTTTACTTTCTCCTTAGACCCCCGACAATTGGAAGCTTCGCTTGTTGTCACCTAACTCATCCTAATTGTACCTCTAAAAATTCCTCTACAAATTTTTTGATCACACTGCAAGTTCGGAAAGCTCAGAAAACCTAGCACTCTGTACTTCTTCAATAAGCTTCATAATTCTCAATTGAGCTGCCCCTAACTAATTGAACTTGCAATATTGAATGGGCCACAATATCTGACATCTCTAGCTATCAAAAGGTCACTTCCGCCATTACTTCGCAATGCACATGGTTTCAATTTACTAGCCATAGCCAAAGTTTTTAAATTTAAACATTTTGAGATCTAGTGACTAAAGGAAAAGATGCATAGTCATTTTATAATATTGGCACCTTAGAAAAGTATTTAGAGATCTGGTAACTGAAAGGGATTCTCATAGTCGTGGAACATTTTTGACTTTTCAAACTTTATTATGAGATTTCCTGACCCGGCCATCTGGAGATCTGGTGACTGAAGGGAAGAAACCTTGATAAATTTCACTCTAAGATCTGGTGACTATAGTTAAAACCATAGTCGCGGGAACATATTCATTCTTAAAAGCTTTCAGCGATCACTTGACCTAGAGATCTAGCAACAAACCTGAAGTCTCATAATCTTGTAAAACTTTAACTGTTTGACTTCTTATCTGAGAATACATGACTACCATTGATCTCACTCCTCATTGCATCTTACGACCCACATTAAGTCGTGAGAGATTTTCACTACTAATTGCTTGATTCAGCGACCCAGAGATAACCGTGTCACTGAATCACTGGAGGTTGTCTACTTAACCATCAGGAACTTGAGATCACATGACCACATAGTCACCACATCACTGAATACAATCATAACTGCCAGGTCTTAACCATTTCATTAACCCTCACTTGACCTCGGGCAAATTTGGAGACTTGGCGACAAAGAATTCTCGCTAAATCTCACAATCTTTCACTTAACTGGGGTTTAGTTCTGAGAACACATGACTGAGGAATTCTCCAACTCATGAGAACATTTCTTAACTCTAAGTTAAAATTGGAGATCAAGTGGCGTCCACACGATAAAAAACCATCAATGGTTCTCATTAAATCTAACAATCCTTTGTCACTTAACCGCTGTATTCAGAGATTTGGAGACAACCGTGCCGCGGAAAAACTAACCACGTAAGAGATAGCCACCAACATTTGGAGATAACATGACCAAAGGAACTCTCAATTTCTGAAAGAAAAGACTAACTATGAGAACATCACGAGATCTGGGGACAACCGTCAAAGAAGACTGCTGTTACATCCAGAGATTCATCGACTAAAAGGAGAACTCATAATCGCCAAACAAAAGACCATTTTAATAAAACATCTTGAGATTTCCCGACCATAGGTAAATTCAATTTGGAGATCATGTGACTATAGTCCCTTAGTGATAAATTTGATACAGTAGTCGCTAGATCTCAAGAAAATATTGTGAGATCTGGAGACTAAAAAGGGAAATGCTAAATCACTAGATAATAAGGAATATTTTGAAAAGCTCATGAGATCAGGTGACAAAGGCTTTCGGGCATTTGCTAAACAAAAGGGAATATTCCTAAACCATAGGGAGACTTAGCGACTAAGAGGAAAATAGAAGCGCACATGCTTATTTTGAGACTTAAGTCATTCGATAAAGTAACAGGAGATTAGAACATTGATGACCAAAACTAGGGTTTTTCTAATTTTCAAAGGCAATTAGACCTAGCAAACCCTAAAGACTACAATTTTTTTGAGATCATCCATAAATTTAGGGCAAAAAACAAAAAATTAGATTTTAGACCAACACTCACCATTTGGTAGTAGCTCAAGTAGTGACAAAAGCTCTTCAGTGCACATGTACACTAACATAAAAAATTCAGATAGAGAAGTAACAAGTGCTGTGGAATTATCCACAAAGCAATGTGAAATGAAGCCTCAAATTTTTTCATTAGCAGGAAAAGAATTTGGTCATGTACTTCATTCTAGCACCACAAATATTTCTATTAGAAATGCCTATTCGTCAATGGCCTTGCATTTATGGGACTTGGGAAACTAGGTTACTCATGTTGGACATTATCCCTCAAATGTAAGTTCATTGCCACCTTTGGCAAGGCAGTCTCACTCCTCATTTTACAATAAAGGGAAGCCATCTATGGTCCAAGGTTTTAATTGAGATGACAAGTGGAGAGCTTCTCAAGGTATTGATCTCTTTCATAGAGAAGTTCCTGATTGATCTCAAGGTTCTCATTTAGGTGACCAACTCCTTCGAGGTCCACAAATAGACCCATTGATTTCCCAAATTGGTAAAAGGGTAGATGCAATTTTTTTAAGAGTATCCCAATTGAAGAGAAATGGAAATTCCAGTGAGCATAAAGTTATTGTAGATCCAATGGGTGTATCTCCTCTAATGACAAATATAACTGCTTCCAGAGACTTGAGTTTAAATGGAGACTGTCTATCCCCAAACATGCCCCAATCGAGTAGATGAACTAGATGTTGCTTGAGTAAAGAAGATAGTGGTTTATTAAAGCATCTACATTATCCCACTTGCTATCAGTTACTACTTTTTGAGTGGCTTGCTAGCTACTTCTATGCGGGATTTCTATAATATATAATGTCCTCATGCAAGTACATGCCAATTTTTGTAAACATTTTCTATTGTAAAGTGTTAGTGAGAAATATCAAAGAAAAGGTTCTTGCATGTATTATTTAGACACATATCAATTAGGAAACCATTTTTCTCCCATTACATGGCAGAAATGCCTAGATTCACTTTGTCAGTATTAATAGGCAGCAAGATGAGGGAAGAAATATTTGTGAAGAGGAAGTACAAATGTTATTGTCCAAAACCATTTGGAGAGTAATATTCTTCTCCTGATTGTAATAAGAAACTCAAAATGTAGAAGACAACAAATAGTTGGGGCATTTATTTCCTATGACCTATGTCAATTTCAGTTCAATTCCTATTGATGATATTCTCAATGTGTAAAAATAAACTGATGTGTTATTTTAAAATGGTGTTGACTAAAATTTATCAACATATGTCAAATATCCATTTTTTCTAGAATTTGAAATAGAACTAGTGGTAATATAATCAAATTTGTGAATTTCACATCCAATCATTGGATGTTAATCAAAAGTACAACACAGTAATATTTTTGAGCCGATAAACAATCTTAGTCTTACTTCAAACCTACTCTCGTGTATGTGGGTTCTTGGAGGTATCTACTGAAAAATGTGTGGATCTGTAATGTCCCTATGCAGGACCTTACTCACTTTGCTTAAAAATCCTAATTAGAATTTGGATTTCTAATGCCTATTGTGATATTATTTAAGTTTGCCTTGCTCATTACTGATTAATATTGTAATGAATTGGTTATCCTTCCCCTTCTCTCTCTCTCTCTCTCTCTCTCTCTCTCTCTCTCTCTCTCTCTCTCTCTCTCTCTCTCTCTCTCTCTCTCTCTCTCTCTCTATCTCTCCTACTCTCTCCCCTTCCCCTTATCTCTCTACTACTCTCTCCCCATTCCCCCCCTCTCTCTCTCACCTTCTCACTCTCTCTCTTCCTCTCTCAGCCCCTACCACCTTCTCACTCTCTCTCTTCCTCAATGGCCACCCATGAATTTTTTAAATGGTTGATTGATTTCCTTTGCTTCTTTCAATGGCCATCCATGATTTTTCTGCAATCTTCTAACCTTTCGTACATAGTTGCAAAATACATATTAATAAATTATACATATAAAATAATATATGATATATAATGTAACAGTTAATATTAATATATATTAAATAATATTTATTGTAAAATGTATATTATATAATATTTAATATATAATTGATATTATATAATATTTAATATATATAATATATGATCTAATATATAGTTTTTGATATAATATACAGTTTTTGATTGTGATATAATCTAATATATATAATCATATGAAGGATGGAGAAATGGGAGGGAGAAAGGGGAGGGAAAGGTGAAAAATCAAAATTCTGCCGGCCTTTTCGGGTACTCAAAAATATCGGGTACTCGATTAGGCTCAGTATTTCTTTGTGCACCAAACCTACATGGTCAACTATTGAAATGTCTCAAAAATGTGTTTTTCCCTTGTTTCTCTGAGTTCTAGACTTGACCATGTAGCTGACGACTTTCTTTTCACCCAAATTTGATGAAACAAAAAGGGTATCTTAAGGAGATTATCAGCTTTCTATCAATATAATTGCTGTCAAATTTTGAATTCAGTAAGTAATTATTAGTTATTTTCTAATTGAGTTACCTCTAAAGTGCTGATTTACATACTGATTAAAAAATGACTATAACTTTTAGACGGTATAACACTTTTGAAATCCAAAAAATGTGTCATATTCTATGCTTCGCCTACTATAAGGAATTTTTTTTTTTGAATTTTGTAAAGTTTTGAATGAGTTAAGGTGGTTAGACATGAGAGTTTTTTAATTCTAAAAATGTTGTAGCAGAAAATTCATAATTAATTATTTTTTTGGAATAAAATTACAAAAAAATATGTGTCACATCCGGGCATGACTCTACTACTTATATATAAAATCTTATAATAAAATATTATCATTTGATTATAATTAAGGTGGTCAGACATACACCTACTTACTTTTTTCCAGAATTTTTTGTACTGCTGCATTGAAATCTATACTTTTCACTAATCATACTAACTTTTTTTCAAAAAAGGCCTAGTAGTTTAGAAACTACATTCACTTTTCTACAAATTCTATTGTTACAACTTTTTGATATTAGGTTGATAGCTAGTTGAAATTTTCACATCAAGTTGACTAACCCTAATTTGCTGATTTTTCATTGCCACTTAAGGGCATACTTTGGCCCCTCATGATCTTGCACATACTTTTTAATTTATAGTAATTATATTTTATGATTTATGGTTCTTATTCAAAGTACTCCCACCCATTGTAAATTTCTCTCTTCGCGCGCCCATGCTATTTTTGTGCCCGCGTCAGGGGATTTAGGGGGAGTTTATTCCCTCCCACAGTCACCTTCTTTCCATGAGGATCCTATGGTGTCTATGCATGGGGTGTTACTCTAAAAGAGAATTAATGGTTTTCATTAGTATCATTCAGTCATATAGTCGGTAAAGGAGCCAAGACATGACAATCGGTCAATACACAGAGCCTTTACACCAAGCATAACACAATGCAGATCTCTAAGTTAACTAAATGCAGCTTTGACCGAGCACTCTTACCGAGCCATATGATTACTGAGTATCGAGCACAGTAGTCACTGAGATTTCATATAAATGGAGTACCAGTAAATTATCGAGTGATGAATGCAGTGTACACAAAGTGAAACATGAAATGACATAGTAGTTTGGAATGACACAAACAGTTCAAGGCAAAGGGTTTACACTGATTAAGAAAATGGTTTACCAAGATCGAGACAAAATTTAATGTGGATTTAATCATTAAATTGTTGATGATTCCTATGTATTGTTGATCTAGGTTATTCATTTCTACCATAAATCTTAGGTTTTCTAAGATATTATAAGAACCTAATTAGGTCAAGGTCAGTTTGATATAAATTTGTAAGGATGTGATTTCAAGACAAGTATCACACATGAAGTAGCTACCGTAGTGGAATGTTAGAATGATTTAAAATAACTGAGAGGGAGGATGAATCAGTTATCCTCAAGTACAGATGTACAAATTCAACTTTCAAACTCTTCAACAAACTTAGATCTATTCATCAATTCAATCGATCTCTATAGAATAAATCAGTAACATAAAACTTGCAGTCCACTGTCCAAAAGTAATCAACTTGTAGAATATAAAACTTTCAATAACACATCAAATAATATTCACACAAGTATAACACCAGGATTTAGCGTGGAAAGCCAATATGAGAAAAAACACCAGTAACATGCTACTAATATTTTCACTCTTTTGAAGTGAGCTCTATGAGAAGCCAACCCTATTAAAGGTTTACAATACACACCGTTAGGTGTGACCTTGTTAAAGGATTTAATCACCCTGTTAAGAGTGGCCTGGTTAGAGGACTTAAGAACATTCCATCAGAATGTCACCTTGATTAAAGGGTTTACAAAATGATTGTTAGGTCAACCTTGATTAAAGGATTTTAACTGATACAATGGTTAGCAAGTAACAATAGGTTCTGATATGAAATATACAATTCACTTTGCAAATACAGATCCAATACACTCATATGCTGATTTACTGATTGACCTTCATTTCCATCTCCATCTCTGATCTTCTCAAAAATCCCTTCAAGCAATCACCTCAACTCTGTTCGGATCTTCACATATCTTCTTAGCCTTCTTAGATTCATCAGTCAATAACATCAACTTCTTCCACCACTTTACAAAACCTCACAATTAGGTCATTCTTATACCTCCTTGATCAGGTAGATTAATATTTTTTCGCTTAATCTCTTTCGTAGATCTTAGGTTTAGGTCAGATTCATTGAATCCTTCCATCTTTTTGTTCTCCTCCTTTTCCTTTAGATAAATCTTCAAACTTCTCCTTGAATCCATAGAAAAATGGTTTACTATGCATTAAATGCTCCATATAATTCACTAATAATGTCAACACATTTTACATATCCCAAGAATTCAACTATGTCAGCTGGGATTCTCAATTCCTTCACAAATTGTAAATTAGTGACACTCGGTCAATACTGTGTTCATCTACTTTGTCATCACTGGATAACTCAGTCATCGCTAATTTTTTTCTTCTCGGTAAACACTGTCTTCACTGGGTTATGTAATACCCCAAAAATGGGCTATAAGTTCATTAACCTCCTACATCGACAAATCGAACAAAATCAACATCAAAGTCCTAACCTAAGGCACATCTAAACATCATCAAATCATAATTGATTATCTTAAATTCTGCATCAGGGAATATTCCTAGTAATATTCCTAATTATCTTAATTATCTTTAATTTAATGATTATTTGGCGATAAATCACATTTATCCTAAGTTTGATTAATTGAATATTTTCATATTTAATTAATTAGATTTAATATTTGCCACTTAATTATGTAATTAAATTTAATTCTATCTATTATTAATTGTATTATTTAATTTTGACAATAAATCAAAATTCCTATCTTTAATTGATTAAATTCTTATTTAATTAATTAAAGCATGTTGTCATTATTTAATAATATAATTTTTAATAAAAGTTTGAATAAATAGTTAATTAACCCATAAATTAATTATTTATTTTCAAAAATCAGTTGAGTTAAGCATAAATCACTTTATTTATTTATTTAATTCTTAATTATTATGCATATTCAAAAGAAACAGTTAAACTCCAAATCAGAAAATCAATGCAAGTTATTGACTTTTTGGAACTCAACATCCTTTTGGAGTTCAAAAAGTTGATCTAAACTCTAATTTGAGTTAAAAAGCTGTTTTTGCATGATTTTGAGAATTAACTATCTTTTATGATCAGATAACTCAAAAATCAAGATGAGTTAATTTGAGTGATTTATGGCTTTTATCCATGCACCTCCAAAGCCCTGGATTTCTATAAATTAAAGGCTTCAGCTCTTCACAAATCATCTCATATTTTGCACAATCACGCTGAAGAATTGGAATTGAAGAATCAAAGCTCTAGCGAATCGACATTTTTGTGAGATCAATCTTATTTTTGCATTCATATTTCATATCATTGTTAGATTAGCATAGCATATCAGTTTTCAATAGCATTCATATCATATTAGTTTTTATCATTCTTATTGCATAGAAAATATCAAAAAAAATAGATTAATTGCATTTATTCCATATCTAGAATTGCATTCAAATCCTTCATTTAGGTGTCGTCTAGGTCACTGATCTCGATTACAATCTGAGAACATTAATCTCGCACCTATTAGAAGGCAGTAAATCACTTGGTTAGATAGCTTTCAATTTTGCACGATTTTGATTTTAGCTAACCTCTAATGTTTTACTGAGTGTTGTGTCTATAGATCAGGTACAATTTTCACACACACAGGTTAATTCTCTGACACTCAACAATTACTGATGCTTGGGCAACACCAAAATTACTCAACTTATACTGGCGCTTGGTCAACACTAGCATCACTCAGCTTAAACTAAATTTCTTCTCTTTTGCTCGGTTAAGCCTATGCTTCAAATCTAATTGCTTCCTCACTTAGTGTTAAAGATAAACAACACATTACCTTGTCAATGTGCCAACAAATCAAGTACCCATTATAGTATCACATAACTCAACCTTTCCTTAGGTCCTCTTGTTATCTCCTCTGTTTAAATCCTCTTCATCAATCAATAGATATGGTACTCTACTAGATAGCAACTGTCTCACCAATTAAGGTCTGACATCAATGCCAATATTTAAAAATTGTTTCAATTGTAGTTTCCAATAATCTCCCTCTTTGGAATTGATGGCAACACCATATGTTATACCATACAACCCAAAAAAGTATGCAATGAAGCAACCTCTATCAACTCTCTCTGTGTATTAGATCTTCATTAATATCCTTAGCTTCATTCTAATTTTCATCCAAGTATCAACTTCCTCTTGGACATATTTTTCTTTGTCTGTCTGAATCTCTCCCTTGCTTATGATAACTCCTTCTGAATCTCTTTCTGTATCTCCGTTCTCTCAGGAATCTCTCCCTCATGTTTACTCTTTGACAACTCATACCAATCTCCTTCTGAATCTCTCCCTCTTTGAAAAAAATGCTAAATAAATTTCATCTTCACCATGTATATATCTTCATGTTAGTTCTCTGAATATTATTACTCCCTCTATCATCTTTCTTATGATTGATCAACATCTATTGATTTTGTTATAACAACTCTTGGAAACTCCTAAAGTGTGACCTCCTTTGCATCAATTTGTCAGATATTCTAATTATTACATTTGATGCAATGCTCCTATATGTTACTAGGTAGCCCCAGTTAGGGGAATTACCCCTAACTTACCTCTTAAGTATTAATGAGCATCCTTAGGTAATTATTTTGTGAATATATCTTCTAATTGTTCCTTTGTATTCACATGCTCCAATCCCACTTCCTTGCCTTGAACTAACTCTCTTAGGTAATGATACTTGATAGCAATGTGCTTAGTTTTAGTGTGCATTACAAGATTCTTTGATATATTAATAGCACTTGTGTTATCACATAAAATAACATCTGGCTCAGTGATTTCTTCCTTTATACCTTTCAACAATTTCTTGATCCACACTAAATTTGAACAATTCACTGCTACTGCTACATATTCAGCTTCTGCTGTAGATTGAGAAATGAAGTTCTATTTCTTGCTTGTCCAAGAGACTAATCTCTTTCCTAGAAAGAATGCACCACCACTTGTACTCTTTTCATCATCCACATTTCCTGCCCAATCTGCATCAGTGTAAACTTTTAGCTCAAATTTGTCATGTTCTTCTTGTAATACAATCCATAATCCTATGTTCCTTTTAGATATCTCAATATCCTCTTTACTACCATAATGTGATTCTCCTTAGGATTTGCAAAAAATCTTGCAAAAACCCCAACTGCTAGGGTAATATCTAGTTTTCTATGGACAACATATTGTAGCTTTCCTATCATAGACCTAAACAAGGTTTGATTCACTTTAGCTGTATCATCAATTTTTGATAGTTTTTGTCCAGTAGCCATAGGTGTACTTATTGGTCTAAAATATTCCATACCAAAAGTTTTCAGTATCTGCTTGACATATTTAGATTGTGTAATATAGATACCTTTCTTCATTTGATAAACTTGCAAACCAACAAATAATTTGATCTCACTAAACATAGACATTTCAAATTTAGTTTGCATCTCATTTGAAAATGTTTAACATTGGGCATCTTGTCCTCCAAATATGATATCATCAACAAAATTTTAGCTAACAATATCCCTTTACCTTTTTTAGTCTTCAAGTACAGATTGCTATTGTCATAAATGTTCTTACAAATCCAATCTTTATCAAAGAATTGTGCAACCTCCCATACCATGCTCTGGGGACTTGTTTCAATCCATACAGTGCCTTATGCAGTTTGCAAACCATATTCTTCTTTCTTGGGTCAAAAAATCCTTCTGCCCATTCAATGTATACTTCTTCTTCTAGTATCCCATTTAGAAATGCATATTTGACATCCATTTGATACACTTTGAATCCTTTAAAAGATGCATATGTAAGTATAGTTCTCACTCCTTCCAATCTTGCAACTAGGGAAAATGTCTCCACATAGTCAATGCCTTCTTCCTGAGCACATCCCTTGCATATCAATCTAGCTTTTTTCCTAGTGACTTCTCCACGTTCATTTATCTTATTTTTGAACACCCACTTTGTTCCAATAACATTTTTTTCTTTTGATCTCGACACTAGTGTCCAAGTTTTTTTCTTTTCTATCTTTTCTATTTCTTCATTCACGGCTTGTATCCAATCTTAATTCTCTAAAGCATCTTTCACCATCTTAGGCTCAAATTCACATAACAAGCATGTTTGATCTTTCAAATTACTTCTTTTCATAACTCCAGATTCCTTATCTCCAATGATTTGTTTTGTCTTATGATGTCTTCTCACATACTGTGCCAACGTAGGCTCAAATCTCCTTTCTTCTTTTTCTTGATCTTCAGGTTCATTTTCTTACTATTTCTTGGTAGGTTCATGCTGATGCTTGACATCTTTCTTTTCTATTTTAGGTTTATTACTGGCTTCTCCTTCTTCCATGTATAAATTGTTTTTGCAGTCTTCAGGTTCATTTTTGCACTCAACCTCATTCTTTTCTTCATATTCATCAACTCTAACATTTGCACTTTCCACAACTTTGTTAGTGTAAGAATTCAAACACTTGTAAGATTTTCTCTTAGTGGAATATCCTAGGAATATGCCTTCATCACTTTTAGCATGAAGTTTTTCATTCCTATTGTCCTTTAGTATATAACATTTTTTTCCAAAGACTTTAAAATATTTCACGTTAGGTGCATAACCATGCCATAATTAAGAAGGTGTAGCATTTGTACCTTTCTTGATTTGTACTCGATTCAAGTTATAAACATTTGTACTTACAAATTCTCTCCAGTATTTTTGTGTAACATTATTCTCTATCATTAGTGTTCTAGCACAATCCATAATCGACCTATTTCTTCTCTCTACATGCCATTCTATGGAGGTGTCCTTGGTGCAAAAATTTGTTTCTTTATTCCTCTATCATTGTAGAATATGTTGATCTCATTTGATATAAACTCTCATCCTCTGTCATATCTCAAACATTTTAAGCTTTTACTTATTTCTTTCTCAACTTTTTCCAAATACCACTTAAACAACTAAAAGGCATTAGATTTATCTTTCAGAAACATCACAGTCATCATTCTAGAATAGTCATCAACAAACTGAATGAAATATTTACCACCACAATAACTTTGCACACCAATAGGTCCACAAAGGCCAGTATGGACCAATTCTAAAATATTATCAGAAGTATATGTTTTCTTCTTGAAACTAGACTTTGTCATATTTCCCAATTGACATTGTTTACACATCACATTATCAGGTTTCTTCAAACTTGGTAAACCTCTAACTTTCTTCATCTTACTAATATTAACCAAATTGTCAAAGTTCACATGACACAGCCTCTTATGCCATAACCATACATCATTAAATTGTGCAAACAAATATGTTTCCTCATATAGGTCTAGATAGAACAAATTACCTCTTGTTTGTTCTCCACTTCCAACTAGTTCACTAGTGGCATCAAATATTTTAGCCTTCTTGTGATGAAATTCAACTTGATAACTAGTACTGTTAAACTATGAAACACTCAACAAATTATAGTTAAGACCTTCAACCCAATAAGCATTGTCACATCTGATCTTATCTTATCAGTTAATCTTATTGATCCTTTTCCTTTCAAAGGGCATGGTGCATCATTACCAAACTTAACACTTCTACCTTTGTAATGATTTAAGATTTCAAACTTACTTTTATCACCAGTCATGTGATGTGAGAAACCACTATCAATAATCCAAATTTATCACCTTTACTCACATATGAAATAAGTGCAGTTTTCTTATCTTCATCAGAATCATCTTTCATAGCAACATAAACAACTTCTATATCACAATAATTAGATTCACTAGTTTCATTGTTAGTTTCTTCTTCAGGAATATAACAAGATTTATTACCTTTGTATTTTTTGTCCTTGTACCTTTTGTGATCTCTATCATTTCTTTTGTCTTTATAGTTGCTTTCCCTTCTTTCATCCTTGTCAGTCCTGTTAGGGCATCTTGCTACAATATGGCCAACTTTGTTACATGAAAAATAGATTATAGGAAGTTTACCTTTGAATTTTCCTTTTCCTCTCGATAGCCTTCTAGTCATAAGTGCCTCAAGATCATCTAGATCATCATCAGAAGTATCACTATCATTGTCACTGTTCACATATATTTATTTTCTTTTCTTAGACTTATGTAGAATAATTTGAGACTTGAATGCGGATTCAATGTTGTGAATAGTGAAATTATCGAAATTAGACAACTCAAAAATAGTAAGTCTACCAACAAGACCTTCCAAAGTTAGGACATTACTAGGAGTACATCTTGATTCATGTATTAGATAAAATCTTATAACATAGATAGGATAGGGTTCTCAAAACTTTACTAATAACAATTTCATCATCAATGTTTCCATTAGCTCTTCTAATAGCATTTACTACCTCTTTACCTCTACCACAATACTGAACAATGTTTTCACCTTCTAACATTTTAATTTCATCAAAATTACCTCTCAAGTTTTAGATTTGGCTCTTGGCACATTTGTGTCCCCACCATAGATAGTTGCTAGTGTGTCCCACATTTTCTTTGCATTAGTACAGTTCTTGATGTCTTCAAATTTAGAATAACTTAGGGCTAATGCAATCTACAACATTTCTTAATTGTGTCCTTTTTTTTTCCTTCATCTCCTCAGCAGTCATAAGTGCAACAACTGACCTACATAATCATTTTCAACATAGTATTTTGCTGAATCACCAATATCAGATAGATGCAACTTCATCAAACTTTTCCATGTAGGGAAGTTCTCCTTGTTCATCTTCAGTACCTCCTTTTTGTACATCTTGATCCTTATCTTCAAGTACCTTTAAAATTTCTCCTTACAAGTAGAAACAACTCTGATACCAATTGTTAGAATGATTTAGAATAATTGAGAGGGGGGGTGGTGTGAATCAGTTATCCTCAGGTCTAGATGTACAAATTTAACTTTAAAACTCTTCAACAAACTTAGATCTATTCATCAATTCACTCAGTCTCTATATAATAAATCAGTAACATAAAACTTGCAGTCCACTGGCCAAATTAATCAACTTGTAGAATATAAAACTTTCAACAAGACATCAAATAATATTCACACAAGTATAAAACCAGGATTTAATGTGGAAACCCAATATGGGAAAAACCACCAGTAACATGCTACTAATATTTTTACTCTTCTAAAGTGAGCTTTGTGAGAAGACAACCCTGTTAAAGGTTTACAATACACATTGTTAGGTGTGACCCTATTAAAGGATTTAATCACCCTATTAAGAGTGGTCTAGTTAGAGGACTTAAGAAAATTCCATCAGAATGTCACCTTGATTAAAGGGTTTAAAAAATTACTATTAGGTCAACCTTGATTAAAGGATTTTAACTGATACAATCGTTAGAAAGTAACAATAGGTTCTAATCTAAACTATACAAATTACTTTGCAAATATAGATCTAATACGCTCATATGCTGATTTACTGACTGACCTTCATTTCCATCTCCATCTTTGATCTACTAAAAAATTCCTGTTATACACTAAATTTGTGCCTCTGATCTCAAGCTCTTGTAGTCTTGATAATCCAGTATAACATGGGAATCATCTCAAGGTTGTGGGACCTTTGCTAACCAAGATGAGACCTCTAGGTTCTAGGCTGGTTCCTCTTGGATAGTCACCTTAGTTTGCTTCTAGACAGGAAAGTAAAACTTTTGAGGGAAAAGGATAGAAGGAATACATGGAAAGGGAAATAACAGGAAAACAAACTACCTACTAGGTGATGCACTAAAACTTGGGTTTGGATCTCAGTATAGAGGGATGAAATCAATGGAGGAATTAGGTCTAATAAGTCACCACTCACTAGATAGGTTTGCATAAGTATTTCATAGGAAGGCTTGAACAGAAGACTCAACCTATGACCTGCAAACAAACATCCTCCTCTGTAACTAGGTGTAGGAATGAGACAAGACTGCAAGGGGCTGTAGCATACCCAAAAAATATCTAAATCAGATTAGACACAGTAACACACAAAATCACAGAAAGTGAGAGGGACCAAGAACCCCAATTTCTATTGACAACATTCATAAACTTCAATCCAATAAGAGATAACTCACATAAGAAGGCATGAGGATAGGAAAAATGTCACAGAATGCTCTGCAATATCTAAACAATCAATGAAAATTTAACAATTGTAGAAAGTTAAGGGGAGAAAAAATGCCTTCAATAACCTTTGGAAAAGAAACTTTCATTTTTTTATAATTGGCAAATTTTGAGCACTACAGGCTCCAAAAAATATTATATACAAACCCTACACGCAGGCAGGAATCAAACTTTTAGGGCTACATAGATATGCATAAAATAATCCAACCCTAAAATAGTCACTTCTGATCATAAATACAATTCTACAAATATCTCAACTGATCAGATATTTCTCCTTGCATGCCCATGCCTATATTGATCCTGCCTGTAGATCAACAACCTTGATCCATCAACCTCTCTGCAAATTGGCCTTGCCATGAATGCACAAACGTACCCTGCTGGGACAAAGAATCGACCCCTGACGGTCACCCACACCTCCTTCATCAACTCCGCAACCTGTAACTAGAAAATGTCCTAGTGACATCAATTTTTTTGGAGCTACCGTACCACTGCAACCATCTCACAAAAAAAAGCCCACCAAAACTGGCCACACTGCTTGAAAATGTCACTGGTCGCATGATCGCATGAGCTAAAAAAGCCTCATGCGATCATGCGACAAGCTTCGCTGAATCTACCTCTGCTTGCCACATAAGACACCTAGACCTACAAGACATCACACCTGAGTCCAACCTTTACCACGTGGCCCAACAGGAGCTGACCACATCAGCCGAACCCATAGCAACACCACCTGAAAGCATCAGGAGGATCCAATGGTGGTCACATGATCGCATGGGATTGGGAGATCCCATGCGAACATGCAACCACCGTAGATCTTGAATCTACAGGGGGCCATGTTATCGGGCCCACTGCAACCTTCACCAACTACCAGCAAGCCACTGAGAAGTGGACACATCACCTCCCACAGACCCACCAGCAGCTGTCGAAGACCCGTTGACCGCTAGAGGCTTGTCACATGGTCGCATGTGGTTAGGAAGCTGCATGCGATCATGCGACAAGCATGAAACCACACCACTGAAACTATCAACTTGAACCCCATCACAACTGCTAATGGCTTGTCGCATGGTCGCATGGGATCAAAAGATCCCATGCGATCATGTGACCAACAAGAAGATGCTACTCGATGACCACTGGCGGCACCACCGAAACTGTTGACGGTTTGTCACATGGTCACATGGGCTCAGAAGAGCCCATGTGATCATGTGACTTCTGAGCCCATGTGACCATGCGACCAACTGTAAGATGTTAGCCACTGACCGCCACCTCGTTGGCTGCTTGACTGCTGACCGACCACCGTTGATGCCTTTTGAAATGAGACCCACTGATAGAAAGGTGAGATAGAATGGCATGGACAAATTAGGAGCTGCCAAATAGGATTATGTGGCTTGGACCCACTAACACCAGTGTCACATTGAAAGGAAGATCGATGATCATTGTTACAACACACGCTTAAATAGGTAACATCTTTCCTTAGCGGTGTAGCGACAACCATAAGATTTTGCCGAGCTTTAACTTTGCAGATGAAGAATGGGCCCACCGATAGGTGTCATCCTGTCACATGATCACAAGGGCAAGGAATATTCCTTGTGAACATGCGACAACCACAAGAATTTGAGGAAAGCCAGCCACAGGGCCCCACTAGGTTGGAGTTGCACACTTAGGGAAGTGTCGACGCCAAGGTAGAAGTGTGAAACATGAGCGGTCAAAAATAGAGAATTCTCAGGGAGAAGGTTGAAAACACACTAGGTTTTCAAACCAAAAGGCAGAAAACACACTGGGTTTTCGACACTTGGGCATTTCTTTGAAAAATAGGACTGTGGCCAAAAATGAATGATAGGGAATTTTTGGGTAACATTTTGGCAACCTCTGTAGGATGTCAGCCTGCTAGACATTTAGACCAGTAGCCTTAAAGTAATCCATTGGGCATAGGAGTCAACTTGAGCACAAAAACTTTTTGACGGGGAGAGGGACAAAACTGTGCTCGAGCACTTCTTGAAAAACAAGGAAAAGACTAAACTAGAAAGCTGGAAGAAAGCAAGAAAAACTAACCTAAGATAACTAGTTACAAAAACCTGGTCAAACAAAGCCATTCACTGGTAGGTTGAAGTAGCTACCCTTCATCCTTAGGGTATTTTGCATCAGGCACATGAGGATAGCTACGAAGATAAGAGGCATACAAAGATTTGGCAAATGAGGATGCACTGCCTCTGCAAAAACAAGATCAAGTTCACTCACCTCAAATGGATATTATGGAGGTGTCTTAGTGAACTCCTTCTGGGCCAAGTATCTGATGGGGTAGCCTCTTGAAAGTCTCAAGGTAGGACTTTCCTTGAAGGCTTCTTGTTTATTTTCATGGCTAGCCTCCATCATGGATAGCCATGTCAACTCATCATCCATGGACAGGGGACTATCATCCTCTTCCTCTTTTAAACTAGCCAAGAGCTCATCAAAGCTGTCAATGTCTTGAAGATTTGGAACTGATTCTGAATCTTGCTCATGTAGTAGCTCCTTGTGAAAAGGGCAATCCAAGACCAGGCCCCCTTCATCAGGCACATAACCTTGAATCTCCACTCCAAGGAATAGGGATTCAACATTCAGTTTGTTACAAAAAACCTCTATGATATTGGAAAAATCATACTCTTCTTCAAGGCTTTTGTCTGTGTCCTTTTCTTGGAAAGGCTCTCCCATGGCTTCATCATTCTGCTCCATAAAAAAAGGCAGCTCACCCATCAAGGACATGGCATTCTCTTCTGTATCAACCTCCTATTGATGGTGAACCTTTTGTTTTGATTGACCTTCAGCCATAGGTAATGGCATGGTCTCTTCTTCATCATCAATGAAGAGGGGAAGTTCATTAAGCAAATCAAACAAGAGCTTAGGCTGAGCATCAACCTCCACCTCCACACCTTGCTGCTCTATTTTATCACAGTCATCACTTTGCACTGATACCTCAGATTTCTTCTCCTCCTCTTCAAATGAAAGTTCATTTACCATAGGTCCTTACTCAGACACTAGACTAGTATCCTTGCAAAGGCTTGACATTTGACAACTAGGAGGGAGAGTCCATTGGGGTATCCAAATCACCTCATCATCCTGAGAGACTAGAGGGGCCTCTTGGGATAACTCACTTCTCTGAATAGGCTGCTCTTGTAGAGTGGTAGGCTGAATCTCAAGCATAGGCTTTTGAAAAGAATTTTTTGCCTTGAAACTTGGGATGTGAAATTGAGGGGGCTCAGAGGGAGATGTAGAAGGCATACCTATCTTGAAGCTTGGAAATGAAGGCTTTGTAGGCTCCACATGTGTAGGTTCTTGAGACAGATGGGCCCTCCAGCTTGGAATCTTAGGCCTAGGAGCCTCTTGTTGAGCAATTTGTGATCTTAACCTTGCTGTCTCAATTTCAGCTTGGCGTCTGATCTCTTCTTGAAACTCTCTTGCTTGTTGCTCATCAACAAGAACCTCTGTCATTTGGTAAGGAGCTACCC
Source organism: Chamaecyparis obtusa (assembly GCA_027943335.1). Classification (NCBI taxonomy): domain Eukaryota; kingdom Viridiplantae; phylum Streptophyta; class Pinopsida; order Cupressales; family Cupressaceae; genus Chamaecyparis; species Chamaecyparis obtusa. The sequence continues at coordinate 128,266 of BSBK01009379.1, read as the reverse complement.
CTTTCTCATAGCTTTGGGCTTCTATCTCCTAGTAGGGAGTTGAATCCTCTTCATAATAACCTTGAGCCTCCTGCTCTCTCTGCTCCCTGAGCTCAAACACCTGCTTAATCAAATCAAGCAATAGACTCTTTGCCTCTGACATCTTCTTGAAGTCTGAGTTCAGAGTCTGCATCTATTGCTGAATGGGTTGAGAAGGGGAGGGTGGGTGGTAAGCATGATGGGGAAGCTAGCTTTGCATCTGTTGTTGTGCCTCTTATGCTCATGATCCATCTTGTCGAAGGGCTCGTTCATAACATTGCACAAGGGAAAACTCATTTGGGGCATACTAGATATATTGATACCCTTGAGAAGTATAATAGCTTGGGGTAAAAGGAGGCTTTGGGTGACTTTGGTAAGGCTGAAAACTAGCCAGTTGAGAATTATTCTCACAATAGGATGGTGAGTAACCTGACTATCCATAGAAACTTGACATGTCTACTCGTGTATTTAGTTGGAATTCTGAAAATGAAAGTTTTAAACATACAAGAACCTAATCTTTAAAACCAGTAGACCTTCTAGAGTCGCCAAATATGCAAAAAAAAAAAATGACCTCTTCTAGGTCTGTAGCATGCTATCAGCATATTAGAGATAGCATACCTTGAACATGAATCTAAACTTCACTCCCACCTGGCATGCCAGAAATGTTATACACTAAATTTGCACCTCTGATCTCAAGCTCTCGTAGTCTTGATAATCTAGTATAACATGGGAATCATCTCAAGGTTGTGGGACCTATGCTAACCGAGATGAGACCTCTAGGTTCTAGGCTGGTTCCTCTTGGATAGTCACCTTAGATTGCTTCTAGATAGAAAAGTAAAAATTTTGAGGGAAAGGGATAGAAGGAATATATGGAAACAGAAATAACAGGAAGGAAAACTACCTACTAGGTGATGCACTGAAACTGGGGTTTGGATCTCAGTATAGAGGGATGAAATCAATGGAGGAATAAGGTCTAATAAGTCACCACTCACTAGATAGGTTTGCATAAGTATTTCATAGGAAGGCTTGAATAGAAGACTCAACCTATGACCTACAAACAAACATCCTCCTCTGCAACTAGGTGTAGGAATGAGACAAGACTACTAGGGGCTATAGCATACCCACAAAATATCTAAATCAAATCAGACACAGTAACACACAAAATCACAGAAAGTGAGAGGGACCAGGAACCCCAATTTCTATTAACAACATTCATAAACTTCAATCCAATAAGAGATAACTCACATAAGAAGGCATGAGGACATGAAAAATGTCACAGAATGCTTTGCAATATCTGAACAATCAATGAAAATTTAACAATTGTAGAAAGTTAAGGGGCAGAAAGAATGCCTTCAATAACCTTGGAAAAGAAACTTTCCTTTTTTTACAATTGGCAAATTCTGAGCACTACAGGCTCCAAAAAATATTATATACAAACCCTGCACGCAGGTAGGAATCAAACTTTTAGGGCTACATAGATATGCATAAAATAATCCAACCCTAAAATAGTCACTTCTGATCATAAATACAATTATGCAAATATCTCAACTGATCAAATATTTCTCCTTGCGTGCCCATGCCTATACTAATCCTACCTACAGATCAACAACTTTGATCCATCAACCTCTCTGCAAATTGGCCTTGCCATGAATGCACAAACGTACCCTGCTGGGACAAAGAATCAACCCCTGACGGCCGCCCACACCTCCTTCATCAACTCCGTAACCTGCAACTAGAAAATGTCCTGGCGACATCAATTTTTTTTTTGAGCTACCGTACCACTGCAATCATCTTACAGAAAAAAGCCCACCAAAACTGACCACACTGCTTGAAAATGTCACTGGTCGCATGATCGCATGAGATAAAAAAGCCTCATACGATCATGCAACAAGCTTCACTGAATCTGCCTCCACTTGCCACATAAGACACTTGGACCTGCAAGACATCACACCTAAGTCCAACCTTTACCACATGGCCCAATAGGAGCTAAACACATCGGTCAGACCCACAGAAACACTGCCTGAAAGCATCAGGAGGATCTAACGGCGGTCGCATGATCGCATGGGATCGAGAGATCCCATGTGAACATGCGACCACTGTGGATCTTGAATCTATGGGGGGCCATGTTATCAGGCCCGTTGCAACCTTCACCGACTGCTAGCCAGCCACTGAGAAGTAGACACATCACCTCCCACAGACCCACTAGCAGCTGCCGAAGACCCATTGACCACTAGAGGCTTGTCGCATGGTCGCATGCGGTTAGGAAGCCGCATGCGATCATGCGATAAGCATGAAACCACACCACTGAAACCATTGACTTGAACCCCATCGCAACTACTAACAATTTGTCACATGGTCGCATGGGATCGGAAGATCCCATGCGATCATGTGACCAACAAGAAGATGCTACCCGATGACCGCTGGCGGCACCACTGAAACCATTGACAGTTTATCACATGGTCGCATGGGCTTGGAAGAGTCCATGCGATCATGCGACCAACCATAAGATGTTAGCCACTAACTACCACCTCATTGGCTGCTTGACTGTTGACCGACCACTGTTGATGCCTTTTGAAATGAGACCCACTGACAGAAAGGTGAGATGGAACGACACAGATGAATCAGGAGCCGCCAAATAGGATTATGTGGCCTGGACCCACTGACACCAGTGTCACATTAGAAGGAAGATCGATGACCATCGTTACACCACGTGCTTAAATAGGCAACATCTTTCCTTAGCGGTGTAGCGACAACCATAAGATTTTGCTGAGCTTTAACTTTGTAGACGGAGAATGGGCCCACCAACAGGTGTCATCTTGTCACATGATCACAAGGGCAAGGAATATTCCTTGTGAACATGTGACAACCGCAAGAATTTGAGGAAAACTAGCCACGGGGCCCCACCAAGTCGGAGTTGTGCATTTAGGGAAGTGTCGACGCCAAAGTAGAAGTGCAAAACATGAAGGGTCAAAAACATAGAGAATTCTCAGGGAGAAGGTCAAAAACACATTGGGTTTTCGGACCAAAAGGTAGAAAATAGATTGGGTTTTCGACACTTGGGCATTTCTTTGAAAAATAGGACCGTGGCCAAAAATGAATGATAGGGAATTTTTGGGTAACAATTCCTTTAAGAAATCATCTCAACTTTGTTCAGCTCTTCACAACTCTTTTTAGCCTCTTCTTAGATTCGTTAGTCAATAACATCAACCTCTTCCACCACTCTACATAACCTCAAAATTAGGTCATCCTTATACCTCCTTGATCAGGTAGATTAATCTTTTACCATTTAATCTCTTTCATAGATCTTAGGTTTAGGTCAGATTCATTGAATCCTTCCATCTTTTTGTTCTCCTTCGTTTCCTTTAGATACATCTTCAAAATTCTCCTTGAATCCATAGAAAAATGGTTAACCATGCATTAAATGCTCCATATCATTCATTAATAATGTCAACACATTTTACATATCCCAAGAATTAACCTATGTCAGCTGGGATTCTCAATTCCTGAATACAAACTATAAATTACTAACGCTTGGTCAATACTGTGTTCATCTACTCAGTCATCACTAGATAACTTGGTCATCGCTAAAATTTTTCTTCTTGGAAAAAATTGTCTTCGCTCAGTTAATTCTCTGACACTCAACAATTATTGATGCTCGGTCAACACTAAAATTACTCAGCTTATACTAGCGCTCAGTCAACACTACCATCACTCAGCTTAAACTGAATTTCTTCTCTTTTTCTTGGTTAAGACTATGCTTCAAATCTAATTGCTTCCTCACATAGTATTAAAGATAAACAACACATTACCTTATCAATGTGCCAACTAATCAAGTACCCATTGTAGTATCACATAACTCAACCTTTCCTTAGGTCCTCTTATTATCTCCTCTTTTCAAATCCTCTTCATCAATCAATAGATATGGTACTCTACTATATAGAAACTGTCTCACCAGTTCAAGTTTGACATCAATGATAATATAACAATTGTTTCAAATGTAGTTTCCAACATGGAAGACATTTTTAGATCAGACAGGGTTTTTGATTGACAAAGCATTGAAGGACTATTTAGTTTTATCAGGAACAGAAGGATACTGAGCAATATTCATTGAAGAGATAAATCATATTAAGGTGATAATAGATAAGTACTTTACAGATCTAAATCATGCAAGTTTGAGCTTCTATTTACAGATAAATCCCACCATTACTCTTTAAACATTGTAGCCAACTTTAAATATCTTAACAGAGTGAACTTAACAGTTCTATTGTTAATCTCTTAACCGAGTGCACACTTGATTGTGTTGCTAAAATCCTCTAATTAGGTTGATGTTGAAAACTGCAATTGGAACAATTTTTGTATTGTCATTGATGTCAAACCTTAATTGGTAAGACCATTGCTACTTAGGAAAGTACTATATCTATTTGAGTGTTGCTAAGGGGATAGGCAAGGTTGGTAACAATAGCACCTAGGGAAAGGTTGAGTTATCTTGATACTACAAAGTGTACTTGACTATGTTGTACAATGATGAGACAATGTATTGTTTATCTTAGTAAGATTGAAGACTAAACTGGTAGGCTTGACCGAGCAAAAATGGAGAAATCATGTTTAAGCCGAGTAATGTTAGTGTCGACCGAACAACTGTTAATTGCTGAGGAAGACAGTATAAGCTGAGGAAACATTTTTAGTAATGACCGAGCTTTCTACTTGAAGACCGAGTAGTTGATCACAGTATTGACCGAGCATCAATATTTTTTTATTTGAAGAGAATTTAGTTTTGGAGCCGACATTGTTGAATTCTTGGATTATTTAAAACATGTTGACTTTATTTATTGATTGTTTGAAAGCATTAAATGCAATGTAAAACATTTTATTGTAAATATTTAAGAGATTTGAGATGATTCTAGAAATGAAGCCGAAGAACATGAAGTGGGTAGATTCAATGAATCTGACCTAACCCTAAGATCTACGAATGAGATTGAGTGGCATAAGATGAGTTAACCTAATTAAGGAAAGTATTAAGGGAACCTGAGCATTGGACATGTATGTGTATGGGTGAATAGAGGATGCTAGAACATCAGTAAAGTTTTATTGATTGTATAAGCAGAAAAGGCTGAAGGAGAATTGTGGTGGTTTCTTGAAGAAAAGTTTCGAGCAGATCAGAGATGGAGATGGAAAAGTTTCAAAGTCAGTAAACCAGCATTAGTGTACGAAATCAGATCTGATATTTGCAAAGTGAGTTGTATATTTTTTAGATAAATATTGCTGCTACTTTCTAACCATTGTAACAGTCAAAATCTTTTTAACAGAGGTTGACCTAATAGTCATATGTTAAATCCTTTGAACAAGGTTGCATTCTAATGGAGTGTATGTAAGTCCTATGACAAGGCTCACTTTTAACAGGGTGATTGAAATCCTTTAATCGGGTCACACCTGACAGTGTGTATTGTAACCTTTGACAGGGTTGGCTTTTAACCGAGCTCACTTCAAAAGAGTGAAAATAATAGTAGCATGTTACAAAGTGGTTTGTCCCACATTGGGTTTCCACTATAAATCATGGTGTTAATACTTGTGTGAATGTTTTAGTTTGAACATTTCTATGTTTTACAAGTTAAGTTACAGCTGGGTAGTGGACTGCATTGTTATATGTTTCTATTATTGAATTAGTGATGACCGAGTTTATTTTGGTTATTGGATCTGATTTAAGGAAAAGTTTTAAGTTTTTTTTATACATCAAGACCTGAGAACAACTAATTCACCCCCCCTCTCTATTGTTATAAATCATATTAACAATTGGTATTAGAGCTTTGTTGCTTATTATTAGTGTTTACAAAAATCAAGTTTAAAGGGGCATGAAGCAAATGATCAGGATGTAGAAGAAGGAGGTACTGAGGCTGAATAAGGAAAACTTCCCTGCATGGAAAAGCTTAATGAAGCTACATTTGGCTAGTATTGGTGACTTTGCAAAGTACTACATTGAGAATGGCTATGTCTCACTTGTCGCACCTTTGACTGTCGAAGAAATGAGAGCTAAGCAAGAACATAATCAGGCAATGCTGGAAATTGCATTTGCCCTAAGCTATCCAGAATTTGAGGACATTAAGGATTACACAACTGCTAAGGAGATGTGGGACACTCTTGCAAGGATCTATGGTGGTGACTTAAATGTATTGAAAGCAAAGGCCGAGAGTCTTAGAGGTAAGTTTGATGAAATGAGAATGCAAGAAGGTGAAAGCATTGCACAATATTGTGGTAGAATAAAAGAAGTTGTGAATGCTATTAGAGGAGCAAATGAGGTTATTGATGATGAAACTATAATTGGGAAAGTACTAAGAGCCCTACGTCCTATATATGCTATTAAGATATCATCTATTCAGGAATCTAGATGTAATTCTGCTAATGTGCTTACTTTGGAAAGTTTGGTTGGTAAGCTGACTACTTTTGAACTCTCTAACTATGATAATTTCACTATTGGAAGCATTGGTAATGTTGAATCTACTTTCAAGTCACAACTAGTTCTGAACAAGCTAAAGAAAGAAAAAGAAAGATGCATAAGTGAAAGTGAAAGTGAAAGTGACAGTGACACTTCTGATGAAGAGTTGGAAGATCTAGAAGCTCTTATGGATAGAAGACTGATGAGGATGAGAAAATTGCATTGATATCCTATGTGAATGAGAATGATAAATGGATTATTGATAGTGGTTGTTCACATCACATGACTGGTGACAAAAATAATTTTGAAACCTTACATCATTACAGAGGTAAAAGTGTAAAATTTGGTAATGATGCGACATGTCCTATTAGAGGAAAAGGTTTGATTAAACTGACTGATAAGATATCTTGTGAAAATGCATATTGGGTTGAAGGTCTTAATTATAATTTGTTAAGTGTTGCTCAGCTCAACAAAAATAGTTACCGAGTGGAATTTCATCACAAGAAAGCTAAAATATTTGATGCTACTGGAGAACTAATTGGAAGTGGAGATTAGACTAGAGGTAATTTGTTCTATCTTGACCTATCTGAAAAAACATGTTTAATTGCACAACTTGATGATATTTGGTTATGGCATAAAAGGATATGTCATGTTAATTTTGACAATCTGGTAGAGATAAGTAAGAAGAAAAAGGTAAGAGGTCTACCTAGATTGAAGAAACCTGAGAATGTGATGTGCAAGGAATGTCAGTTAGGAAAGATGACAAAGTCAAGTTTTAAGAGAAAATCCTTTACTTCTGAAAACATTTTAGATTTGGTTCATACTGACCTTTGTGGACCTATGGGTGTACAAAGTTACTGTGGTGCTAGATATTTTATCTTATTTGTTGATGATCACACTAGGATGATGCACATAATGTTTCTAAAAGAAAAATCTGAAGCTTTTCAATTCTTTAAGTGGTATTTGGCTAGGGTTGAGAAGGAGATAGGAAGGAACCTGAAATGTCTTAGATCTGACTGAGGTGGAGAATTTATATCAAATGAATTCAATCTATTTTGCAATGATAGAGGAATTAAAAGATAGATGTCTGCACCTAGAACACCTCCACATAATGGTATAGCAGAAAGAAGAAATAGATCTATCTTGGATTGTGCAAGGACATTGTTGATTGAAAAGAATGTGGCACAAAAATACTGGAAAGAAGCTATAAGCACTGCTTTCTACACTCTTAACCAGGTACAGATCAAGAAAGGTACAAATCTGACACCCTATGAATTATCACATGGACATGCACTGAGTGTTAAATACTTTAGAATCTTTGGAAGTAAGTGCTATATATTAAAAGACACTAGGAATGGAAAGTTTGATGCTCAGAGTGATGAAGGCATATTCTTAGGATATTCCACAAAAAGTAAAGCTTACAAGTGTTTGAACTCTAACACTAACAAAATTGTGGAAAGTGTGAATGTGAAAATTGATGAGTATGCAGAAAGAAATGAAGCTAATAGCAAAAGAGAACCAGAAGATTATAGATCTTTTGTGTACATTGAGGAAGAAGAATAGGCAAGTAACAAACTTGCACCTGATGCTGAGTCTCGGGTAAGCAATGCCAAGCAATAGACAGAAGCTATCGAGCGTCAGGAAAATAGTGCCGAGAGAGAACAAGAACATGCCGAGCTACAAGGAAATGCTTTTGAGTATCAGGAAGAGGTTTCCGAGCATTTTGAAGTTGAATCTAACAATCTTACTGAGTAACATGATGAAATAGAGGAGAGAACAACTAAACTTGTTTTGGTAAAATATGTAAGAAGACATCATAAGCCTGAATAGATAATTGGAGATAAAAATTCTAGAATCTAGACCAGAAGTAAGACTAAGGATCCAACATGTCTACTATGTGAATTTGAACCGAAGACAACTAGAAAAGCATTGGAGAATGAAGACTGGATACAAGCAATGAATGAAGAAATTGATTAGATTGAGAAGAATGATACTTGGACTCTGGTGCCGAGACCTAAAAATAAAAATGTTATAGGAACAAAGTGGGTGTTTCAGAATAAGATGAATGAAAATGGTGAAATCACTAGGAACAAAGCTAGGCTGGTATGCAAAGGCTACACACAAGAAGAAGGAATAGAGAATTGGACATGTATGTGTATGGGTGAATAGAGAATGCTGGAAGATAAGTAAAGTTTTATTGATTATATAAGTAGAAAAGGCTGAAGGAGAATTGTGGTGGTTTCTTGAAGAAAAGTTCCGAGCAGATCAAAGATGGAGATGGAAAAGTTTCAAAGTCAGTAAACCAGCATTATTGTATGGAATCAGATCTGATATTTGCAAAGTGAGTTGTATGTTTTTTAGATAAATATTGCTGCTACTTTCTAACCATTGTAACAGTCAAAATTTGTTTAACAGAGGTTGACCTAACAGTCATATGTTAAATCCTTTGAACAAGGTTGCATTCTAATGGAGTGTATGTAAGTCCTATGACAAGGCTCACTTTTAATAGGGTGATTGAAATCCTTTAACCGGGTCACACCTGACAGTGTGTATTGTAACCTTTGACAGGGTTGGCTTTTAACTGAGCTCACTTCAGAAGAGTGAAAATAATAGTAGCATGTTACAAAGTGGTTTTTCCCACATTGGGTTTCCATTATAAATCTTAGTGTTAATACTTGTGTGAATGTTTTGGTTTGAACATTTCTATGTTTTACAAGTTCAGTTACAGCTGGGTAGTGGACTGCATTGTTATATGTTTCTATTATTGAATTAGTGATGACCGAGTTTGTTTTGGTTATTGGATCTAATTTAAGAAAAATTTTAAAGTTATTTTTATAAATCAAGACCTGAGAACAACTAATTAATCCCCCCTCTCTGTTGTTCTAAATCATATTAATAGTTGATCTAGTTGATCTCATTGTTACTCCTTATAGGGTAAGATCACCATAAGTGATCACAATCTTTGTAGCCTTAACTAATAACTTTGTTACTGCAATAGTGAAGCTTTTTGGGTGTCATCCCAATCATAGTTTTTACCTTCTAACAAGGGTTTTTGCGATACCAAACTACTTGAGTTATGTGTATGAAGTTTCATGAATGGTTTATTGATTAGATTACATACATTTACATTTTAGTAATGTTTTGAATGTATGTTACATGTAATGAATTCAGCCGGTTAGTGATATTCATGTTTATAAAGATTTTGTTTAAAATTTTTGAAGGGTACTGATTCACCCCTCCCCTCTCAGTACACATATTTCCATTATCCCAACATGGGGATGCTATCTCCCCTAATCCTCAGCATAGATATGGCCCCCTGGGGTCTTCTCTTCCCAGGATGATCACTACTCCTATCGATAAAGTTGTGTCTCTTATTGAGGGAGGATCTGACTTAGGGAAGTCCTTAGCTAGGAGTGCCTCTGCTGGGAAAAATAAGGGCTTCTATGATGATTTCTTAACTAGTGGTGGTTGCAAGGGGTTTACCCTTGGTCCCAAGCCCTCTACTAAATCTAAACATTTCCTAGTTTGAAATCTTGTTCCCTTAGAGTTAGGGGAGGAATCTATTGCTGAGATGCTAAACATTGTCTCATAACTCTTTGCTAATGTAGTAATTTGTAGATTTAAGGGATATTGGCCTAATATTCCTGGGCTCAATGCTTGGATTTCTAAGCATTGGAAATCCATTATCTTTAGTTCTATCCAACTTTACCCTATGGCTAAGGGTTTCTTCATTGCTAAGTTTGAAGCAGCTGAAGACAAGAGGATTATTCTGTGTGATCAATTTTTTAGTTGGGAGGATTGCTTCCCATTAATAGTTAAGCCTTGACATACAAATTTTAACCCAGCCTTTGAGACCTTCAACAAGATTCTCTTATGGGTGAGAATCCCCAATCTCATGATTCATCTATGGTTGGATTCAGTGCTGGAGGAAGTGGGTGAGGTGCTGGGAGATGACAACTCATCTAACCTCTTTCATTATACATACACTCGTATCCTTTTGGACATTGATACTTATAAGGGGATACCTAAGAAAATCAAGCTGATGTATCATAAGGGTTACTAGATATAGCCATTGGATTATGAAGGTATCTCCTTCAAACGTAGGAGATGCTTCAAAACATGACATGTTCCTGCTAAATGTGATATTGAGAAGTGGAAACAAAGAAGCCCACTTCATGGTAGATTGGTGCCTCTTATCAACATTATACACTTGATAAACTCTCTTTAGAGAAGGGGAACTCAGGTGCTTCTATTCCTGGGGTTCTACCTTATGATGTTGATCATGCTAGTACTATTGCTATCATCCCTAAAATGACCTTTGGTGTGGCTCTTGCTGAGGATTATGTTGGAACTATCCTTGGACCTTTATGTGTTGGGGATGTGAAGAATATTGTTGTTGTTGGAATTACTATGACTAACGCAATGCTGGCTACTGGCGTTTCAAATGGATCTCCCCCTATTACCCTACACTAAGGGGATGAGATGGATGCTGCTGAAGTTGCTAGAATTAATGTGGAGATTTCTATGTTGGATAATAATAAGACTTCTGATAGTTTGACTATTGATTTCCTCCTTGCTGTGGGTGCTAGGGGAAGGTTTGTTCCGATGTGGTAGATTGAGGTTGCTAAAGTGGAAGATGAATAAATTGAGGTAAAAGGAAAAAATCTAAAAGGTTCTCACCCTCATTTGAAATGTCTCTTTGGTCCCACAATAAGGGGACTAAAAGTAAATCCTAATTTTAAGATTTTGGTTTTGGACGGCCGGTTAAGAATGCTTCTATCTTTTGTAACAATGTTCTTTGTTTTGATGGTTGGCTGGAATTTCTGATTGATTTGTTTTGTTTTCTTGTTTTAGGGGAGCATGAATGCCATATACTTAGTTTCAGTGGTGCACAGGGTTTCAGTGCTTCTTCAAAACCCACTTTTACCTTAATCCAAAAATAATATTTGTATACACCTAAAAATGGCTTCATTAATTAATTAAATATTTATTATTTAATTACTATTGACTTGATAAATTAATTAAATATTTTATTATTTAATTAATAATTATTTCTTCTATTTATTAAGTAAATTATTCAATTTATTTAATAAATTCACTATAGTCTAATTCTATATCCTAAGTCTTCTAAATAGTCTATTAAAGTGATTTAATTAAATACACAATCACCTAAATATGACTAATTCCCTTAGTCCACTTCATCCACCTAGTCACCTAACACATCACCTTGGCTAAGATAAATAATTATTATTAATTATTTATTCATATTTATCCTCACCCACACATGTCCTATTCTTAAGGGCTATGTGGCCTCATAGGACTTGGTCTCATGACCACATGTCCTCTCAACAACCAAGTCAAGAGACATTCCCTATTCCTAAGGGGCTTCTCAAGCCACCTCTAAGGGTCAAGGGTGACTCATAGGACACTTGTGCAAAGAGTCCTCATGAGGAAAAGGTCTCTCCCTCTTTCTCTCTTTGGTCTTTGTGAGACACTTGACATGTGTCTTTCCCTTCCACCTTCTTCTCCTCTATGTCAATGTGAGAGGAACATCATCCCTATTCTTTCTCTCACATTCCAACTACATCCCCCTTTCTCTCAACTCCTTCAACCAAGTCAATTCTAGCCCTAGGATCTTCCACCTTTCATTCTCAACCATAGGATTCTGTCACCTAGGCCTAGATCCTCCAAAACTCTATAAAAGGAGCCTCATTTTCCATTTAAAAGCTAATAGGTATTTTTGAGAATAAGCATTCAAGCAATTAAGCAACCAAGCATCCATATTATCATCCCATCATTTGCATTTCATCCACCATATTTGCATAATCAAGTTTTAGTTGTGCACTCATTTCATTCAATCTCCACACTTTGGAATCATCTTGGGAAAGAGCTTCCTTTGGAAATCTAAGAGCTCAACATCTTCAAGAAATCAAGGTTAGGAGGACAATGGAGACAAGCTACATTTGTAGGTGAAGGTAAATTGTTAATTTGGTTTCATTTGTTATTGTATTCTTCATTGTAGTCTGCTTATTAGATAGATTTATTAACCTTTTATTAGTTAATTCATCATTTAGAATAGTATCCAACTAATTTGCATACATTTTTTGCGCTAGAAGGAGGGCCCAACTGGGCTTTTCACTTTCAATTTTTAGTTTTTCGTGTGCAGGTTTTTCCACAGGTTATTTCTGCGCATTCGTCCATGATTCCTATGCATCTGTTCATTTCAGCTGCGCATCCATTCTCTGGCATAAAATTTTCATCTATTTTCCTCTCTGTTATAATTGCTGCACATTTGTCTATTGTTCCTATGCATTTATCCATTTTCACTGCGCATCCATAGTAACTGCGCATACATTCCACTAGGCTGCGCATTCATTAAATTATTTCACGCATACATCCATACTTACTACGCATCTATATCACTTTTCTGCGCATTTATCAGTTTCTGTAGAAAAATTCAATTTTTTTTTAGATTCATTTTTAACTAACATTTTGACAAGTGTCTGTTCATTCTGGTAGTATTTTTTTAAGCTATTTTGCAGGACGTAAATTATTGAAGACCCCATTGCTAAAAACATTTTTCTAACAATTTTATTTGTAGATTGCCAAGGGGTTTGCAAAATAAACTAAAATCTCATTTGGGCTTAAAATATGACATGTTTTTGCTTTGTGTGTTTTCCTTAGCATAGATTCACGTGTCTGTTGTGTTTTGCTTAATAGCATACTTGTAATCCCAAAATTATAACAACATATCCTCTCCCCTCGCCATTCGTGGACCTTGGGTGTAAGAGAAATTGTTATAATTTTTAGAGGGCGGTCTTTGGTGGGAAAATAGGTATTCACCCCAAGGAACGACCCAACCAGTAACAGGCTAAAGCCAAGCCCTACCAAACCGGTATATAAAAAATGCTAGTGTGATTAGTCTCACATTAGACAGGTGTGAATTTGTTGTGGCAACCAAAATCTCCTCCAGTACCCTAGTGGTGTGTTAAAGTCCTACTTAGTAGAGGTGAAAGCCTTGCTTTGAAAGGATTGGGAGAGCCCCCTTAATTGGGAAAATGACTTGATCACAACCACCTGAACGGATGTCCTTATTAACAACTTTTGTTTAGTGGCCAAAAACCTTCTATCTGTTGGCTCAAGGAGTCACCCAAGCTCGTGAAGACACCCCACATTACTCACGGTTCATAGTAGAGATAGTAGTTCTTTGGGAATTAATGACCCATTGAATTCAGAACTTGGTGTGCCTAAGAAGTGAGTGCACTGTAAGGAGGAGCCCGTGCCTCCAAGTTTCTAGGCTATCCGCTGTGGATTTGTGTGGCTGGATTTTATTATCCTAGTGGGGATTCAATAGATATCGTCCTTGCCAACCTTAGGATTGTAAGCGTGTTTGTGCATTCATACTAGATTAAATTAGATTAAAATCATCTTTGTCTTGCGTGTGTGTGTTTATGCATTTTTACTTTGCCAAAAACCAGAAAACATAAAAAAAACAAAAACAAAAAAAATTCCCCATCATCAAAACAACAAAATCATCAAAAATTTGACAACCTACGCATACATCCAAAATTGCTGCGCATACGATTCAGGTTACTATGCATTTACATTTATCAATGTGCATCTGTTAGAATTTGCTGTGCATTTGTTTCATTTTACTGCACATATATCACACTGTCCTGTGCATTTGTTGCTGCGCATTTACAACAAAGAGCATTCCCACAGGCTTTTGGAATTTCAAAATCACTTTTTCAGATACCCATTTTCGTCCTTAGTAAGATTTTGAAAAAAATAGTTGAGTTACATAGACCTCTGATTTCTAATTTGACCACTTTCATCATTTTCCATCATCATTCTCTTCTCAAGAATCAACAAGTCACTTTCTTCCAATCTTAAGATTTTCAGTGTGGTGTTGACAATTTACTTTATCTATCAGACTTTGATCTTGGTGAGCTTATCATATCAGGATATATCATCCTTAACCATCAAGCTTACTTAGATTATTGTTTCTTGACACCAATTTTTAGTGCTTATCATATTTTCTCTACCAATCATTCTCCATATCTTTTTATCAAACATCTTTAATCCCACAATCAATTTCATCCGTTTTATGGTTCAAACTCAATCTCAGAAACTCAAACAACTTATTAATGTAGAATCCCTAGACAAAATGGAAGGCAATAACAACAATGAAGAGAATCTTTGGCCCAAAGAGCCTCCTAAGAAAACTCATCTTCTCACATTTGATGATGAACCTACTGATGAGGAACTTAGGGATGCTGCACAAGATCCTAAATTTTTACAAGTCATGGAACGACTCATAGGCTTGGATAAAGAGATGTATTTCCTCATGCTTGCTCAACAAGGAGCTAAGTTACCAAGTGATTTTGATGTTACCAATCTTAGAGAACCAACTCCTACAAAAAATCAAGATATCCTTAAAGGTTCTCAAGATCCTCATGGGGCAAAGGAAATCAATCAACAATCCAATGCCTCTTAGATCAATCAACAATCCAATGCATCCCATAGTGATCAACAACAAAATTTTTTTCAAAATAATCAGCAATCCAATGCTCCTCAATATACTCAACAGCATAATGTTTCCCAAAACCCGCAAGGAAGCACATTATCTTTAGATCCCATCCTACAACAAATCCAAATGCTTCAACAACAAATCCGTGACATCCAAACTGGATCATCAACAAAGAAGTATTCCTTGGATGATATATGTTCTTATCCTTTTGATAATAATTTAGCAATGATTCCATTCCCTCCTCATTTTGAGGTACCAAAATTTGACAAATACAAAGGGAATTCAGATCCACAAGACCATATTCATGAGTTTTGTGCTACTTGTATTGAAGTCGCTCACAATGACACTTATCTTATGCGACTATTTCCATGAAGTTTAGGAGGACAAGCCATGGAATGGTTCTCCAAACTTCCCCCCGGCATCAAATCTTTCAATGAGCTTCTTGACAAATTTGTGACTCATTATTCATATAACATCAAACATGAGGTCACTATGCTTGATCTTTGCAATGCACATCAAAAGAATGGAGAACCTTTTCTTACTTTTTTGCAAAGATGGCGTCAATTGTTTTCTAAATATCCACGAACGATTCCTGAACAAGAAAAGATGGATATTTTTGTGCATCACCTTACACTAGAAATGAGTTATAGGTTACAATTGCAATGTCCAACAAATTTCAATAAGCTCATAGAAAATGGTATCAAGATTGAGGAAGCCATGGTCCGAAAAGGTGAGATAAAACTTTATTCCAAAGACAATGCTAGATCCTCAAATTCAAATTCCAACACTTATAATTCCAATTCCAACAATGACAAATCGAAATATTGGAATAAAAACAAAAACATTGTCAATGACAGAATTGTTGATAATCGTAATGTCCAACCGACAAAACCTCTTCTAAATCTCACAAGTACGACCAACGCTACTCAAGCTACATGCAACAATCAGTCGGCAAATCAAAATACCACCAAGGATTCACCTAAACCAAGATTTCCTTTTATCTCACCTCGAAGAAACTTTACTCCTTTAGGGGAATCTCTCGAATCAGCATTACGGAAGTTAATCACCAAGAAACTCATCACGCTTCCTGAACCGAAAGATTATGAACCTAGAGTGAAGCCTTCTTGGTGGAATGGAAATGATTATTGTGAATTCCACAGAGGAAAAGGACATATAAATAATGAATGTCAAAGGCTTAAAAATATGATCCAAGACTTAATCGAAAGTGGTGAAATTAGTGTTGACAGACATGTCTCGAATGAATCACATACGGCCTTCAAAGATCCACTTCTTGAGCATGAAAAAGGAGGTTCTTCCAACAATAAGGGTGACAACCAAGCCAATTATAATAACACACCCTATAGATATGTTGGTAACATTTCTGACCGTCATCCTTCTGCATATTATGCCAATGTCATTACCATAAAAGGAAAATCAAAGAGTCAACCAATCCATGCTACTACTCGTGCTCAAGCCAAGGTTACTCTCCAAGGAGTCCAGTCTAAACCAAGCACTACTCAAAACAAGTCCATTTATGTTCCAAAGTCCATACCCAATACTTCCAACTAGTACAATCTTTTGGAACAGCTCAAAAAGACACCGGCCCAGATATCCATTTTAGAGCTTTTGCATCTTTCTCCATCTCACAAAGATATCCTTGAAAAAGCTCTCTTAGAGACCCAGGTTCCAACAACTCTAGATCCTGATAATTTTCAAGCTATGGTAGGCCATTTAACGACCCCACACTATTTGTCCTTTACTGAAAATGATGATTTAGCCATTACCCAACCTCATAATGCTCCTTTTCATATCAAAGTCCTTGTCCAGAATCACAAGATTAAAAGAGTATTAATAGATGTGGGAGCTGGCTTGAATATTTGCACATTAAAGTTGGTCCTTGCATTGGGATTTTCTAAGAATGCCATTGATCCAAAGAAGAAAATCACAATAAAAGCCTATGATGAGGAAGAGAGATCATCCAAGGGGTCCATTGTTCTTCCAATTAGAATTGGTCCTATTGTCAAAGATGTATCTTGTCAAGTCCTGGACATGGATCTTGCTTATAATATTCTTTTGGGAAGACCATGGATTCATTCCATGCACACTGTGCCATCAACTTATCACCAATGTATAAAATTCCCTCATAATGGTCAGGAGATCACTATCAAAGGAGATTCTAATCCTTTTCAATATTGTACCAATGTGAAGATTTCTGATTCTTTGGTTCCCTATAATCATACTGGATCTTCTGCAATTACACCTGGTGACCCTAGTAATATAGCATCAACTTCTAAATCAGATGGGATCAAGATAGATATCAAAGAAAGAAGTATGGGAGAATATACTTTAGGTCAAGCTCTTTGTATCATTGAGTTACCTTTATCTCCTAAATCATATGGTAGGTCTTTGATCACTAAACAACAATCAGAACCCCCTTCCACATTTGTTTATAACACATTTATAAGTGGGGGCACAATATCCAAAGAGGCAGCTGAGCGTAATGCAAATTATTGGCTTAAGACATAGAAGATTGAAGAGGATATAAAACATGATTGTATATCACCTGATGTCTATGGAAAAGGGTATACTTTGCTACAAAAGATGGGATATCAAGGTGCTGGACCTCTAGGGTTACAAAGAGAAGGTGTTATAAAACCAATTTTGCAAAATCCCAATTATCAAAGAGACACTATAGGATTAGGATATAAAGGAGAAGGACCAAAAGAAACAAAAGGAAAAGAAAAAATACCACCTTTTCATGAGACATCTAAAGCTCCTGCCTTACAATTCAGAAAGCATGGTATGTATGTAGATCTAGAGAAACAAAGGATAGCTCAAAGAATCATTGATAGACTTGAAGATAATGATGATTCTGATTCTAATGATTATGAATGGGATTCCTTATCTGATGGTACTAAAGAAATAGGATTCGATGTTGTCCATCAATATAGTAATGATTACCATGAGGGTGAGAGTTCAATGAGTGACTCACTAGGATTGGTCCTACGTAATACTACTCGTGTTGATCGTGAGCAAAGTGAGCGTCATCTTGTGACAGATAATTCAGATGAGAGTATGGAAATAGACCTCACTGATACTATCATAAACCTTGACAACTTTTCCATTAATACCATCTCTACTTTTGAAACCACCCCAAATGATCCAATGCCCCTTGTCCGTCCTGACCTTATTGATTGGGATTCTCCCGATCACCTAGAACTTGATGTCTTCCATAATGATGATGCGATCATTGAATATCTTGGTATTAGGGATCATTTACCACCAGGGGATCATAAGTTAGGATTTCCAATAGAAATCAATGACATGGCCTATTTTGGAGAGAGTGCCAATCCTTTTAGTCATAAAAATATAAAAATAATCAGCAGATCTAATGGTGAAAACCACTCAGTGGCAGTATTAGATCCAAAAATAGTAAAAAGAAAAGATGCATCTGATGGTGAAAACCTCTCTGAGGCACCTGACGATGGAAGGATTGACACTCTTCCCAACTATCTTGATCGAGAGCAATCTACCATTCTTATAGAACCAACAGTACCACTTAACATTAGAATAGAGGAGTCTCCCCGCATCCTCAAAGTAGCAGCATCCTTGACAGAATCAGAGAAAGAAGCTTTTGCAAAATTCTTCAGAATAAAACAAATCAACTTTGCTTGGTCTTATGCTAATATGCCTGGTTTGGACCCCAATCTCATTATGCATCATCTATCTATCAAACCAGGTGTAAAACCAGTTAAGCAGAAGCTCCGCAAAATGCATCCTCACATTGCTCTAATGGTGAAAGCAGAATTGAAGAAGCTCCTAGATGTTGGATTCATTCGGGCTATTGATTATGCTGAGTGGATTTCAAATATTGTTCCAGTTTCAAAACCAGACAAGTCTATCAAGATTTGTATTGATTTTCGAGATCTTAATAAAGCTTGTCCTAAAGATGACTTCCCTTTTCCAAATATTGATATGATTGTTGACCTAATAGCTGGGCATGAGATGTTATCATTAATGGATGGATTTTATGGCTATAACCAAATCAAGATTGCACCAGAAGATCAGGAAAAAACTACTTTTACTTGTCCGTGGGGTACATACTGCTGGAATGTAATGCCTTTTGGCCTCAAAAATGCTGGAGCAACTTAACAAAGAGCCATGACCATGATCTTCCATGATATGATGCATACCATCATGGAAGATTATGTTGACGACATTTTAGCAAAATCCAAAGACAGAGCTGGTCATTTGAGAGTGTTAGATAGAATATTCACTCAGATGGAAAAATATCAGATTCAACTCAATCCAAAGAAATATGCATTCGAGGTCACATCTGGCAAATTGTTAGGGTACATTGTCTTAGCTAAAGGAATCGAAATAGATCCAGAAAAAGTTAAAGCAATATTGGAGATGGCTTCCCCCACTAACATCAGTTAGCTAAGATCTTTACAGGGGCATCTACAATCCATCCGAAGATTTGTTTCTCAACTAGCAGATCACAGTCATCCCTTTCAACATTTGTTACATAAAAATATCTTATTCCAATGGGATGGTACGTGTGAGGAAGCTTTCAACAAAATCAAGCAGTATCTAGTGAATCCTCCAACTCTAATGTCACCAATTCTAGGCAAGCCACTCTTGCTCTACATTTCAGCCACAATAGTCTCACTAGGTGCTCTTCTCGCTCAAAAAGATCATGAAGGAAAAGAAAAAGCCATCTACTACATCAGTTGCACTTTAGTAGGATATGAGTTAAACTATTCCCCTATTGAAAGAGCATGTCTGGCTATTGTCTTTGCTTCACAAAAGTGGCAACATTATATGTTGTCACATTCTACTCAGCTTATTGCAAAGATTGATCCATTAAAGTATTTGTTAAGCAAGACTGCATTGACAGGCAGGTTGGCTAAGTGGGTCATGCTACTTAGTGAGTTTGATATTGAATATGTAGACAGGAAGGCTATCAAAGGTCAAGTGATCGCAGATCAAATAGCTAATGCTCCATTAACGGATGAACATCCTATACACACAGAGTTTCCTGATGCTCATATCTTAGCTTTGTCTACACAAACATGGAAATTATACTTTGATGGCTCATACACTCAACAGGGTTTAGGAGCTGGTATACTTTTTATCACGCCACAAGGATACACTATTCTGAAATCTTTCAAGTTGTTATTTCCTTGCACTAATAATGTGGCAGAATATGAGGCTTTGCTGATTGGGTTAAAAATGGCTTTACAATGGAATGTATTTGAAATAAATGTCTACGGAGATTCTCAGCTGATTGTTAACCAGGTTAATGATGATTACCAAACCAAAGATGATAAGTTATTGCCATATAAACATATGGTTGATGACTTTAAACAGTATTTCTCTGTCATCACTTTTGAGCAGATTCCTCGGCATGAAAACAAGGCTACTGATTCCATGGCAATGATTGCTTCTTTATTTGATATAGAAGATACCAAGGCCCATTTTGAGTTCTTGGTGGAATCCCTGACTTGTCCTGCATATGATGACCCTAATACGAGTATTATATGTCATCTAATTGGACATGACTCCCCAACCTATGGAAAGATCTATTCTTACCTCAAAGATAACACTTTACCTCCCGACCTATCCTGTAATAAAAAATGAACTTTTCTCCGCCAAACCTCCCGCTATATTTTAATATCCGACACCCTTTATCGGTGAGGTTTTGATGATACTCTCCTGTGATGTCTCGAACATGATGAAGCTCAACTTTCCTTACGGGATGTACATGAAGGTATTTGTGGGACACATTTGAGTGGTCCCTTTTTGGCTAAGAAACTCATGTGTATGGGTTATTATTGGCCTACCATGGAAGCAGATTCCTTTCATTTTGCTAGGGCATGCAAGAAATGTCAGATACATGGAAACCTTATCCATGCTCCAGCATAAGAGTTACATCCTTTTACAACTACTTTGCCATTCAATCGGTGGGGACTCGACCTCATGGGTGCTATCAATCCTCCATCTTCCAATGGTCACAAATGGATCCTCACTACCACAAAATACTTCACTAAATGGATTGAGGCCGTTCCATTGATTACCGCCATAGGGAAACAAATATCCATGTTTATCTTAAACTATATCATCTGCAGATATGGTATACCTATGTATCTCATTACTGATCATGGGAAAAAGTTCCAAAATCAAGACATGGATGAACTATGCACCAAATTCCATATCACCCACAACTATTCCACCATCTACTATCCCCAAGGAAACAGCCAAGCTGAGGCGTCAAACAAAACAATTGTTAAAATCCTACAAAATACTATCAATGACGCTGGCCATGACTGGCATCTTCAACTTAATCCTGCCTTATGGGCTTACCACACCTCCATCCGTACTCCTACTGGAGCCACTCCATACTCCCTTGTTTATGGATCTGAAGCAGTCTTGCCCCTCGAGGTCGAGTTGCCTTCACTTCGTGTTACTCTTAAAGATTTAATTCTTGATGAAGAGTATAGAGTTGCATGCTTGACTGAATTGGAACTCCTAGATGAATGTTGTCAGTGCACCTATGATCATTTGAAAGTTTATCAGCAGCGTCTGTCCCGTCAGTACAACAACAAGGTAAAGATCAGAGACTTTCAATTGGGTGACTTAGTCTTTCGAGAAAATCCAAAGAATCAACAGCACCGTGAAAAGAAGGGCAAGTTCAAACCTAATTGGTTAGGACCTTTTGTGATTACAACAGTCTATGGTTCTGGAGCTTATCAGTTATCTACACCTGAAGGGGATCCCTTGGATGAACCTCTTAATAGTATCCATCTCAAGAAGTTCTATCCCTGAAACCCCAATGCAAGGGGCATGTATATAGGCTATATATATATATATTCTGTAAATAAAATAATAAAAAATCCAAAGTAAAAAAAATAAAAAATCACAAAATCAAAAGAAAAACTGCAATAAAAGCATATGGTGAAAACTTGGAAACAGGTGCTATGTGTGACAAGTTAGCTCCTCTATCTATTAGGATTCTTTTAGTGTGTCCGTTCATTGTATATATCCACAATAAAATAGTTATTCAATCCTTGTCCCCACCATGTATATATCATAATAAAATGGCCAGTCCATACACAATCCATTGTATCTATCCATCATAAAATCCCATCATAGCTTGATATTTTGTGATGATCTTCATCCTAGTCTTGTTGCATCTTTCTTTACCCATAATAAGTCAGTCCATCACCTAGCTGGGGGCATGTCCTCGACCTAGTTTGGGAAGTGGATCTCTGATAGTCGTGACTCTTAGAGGCCATAATGGAGTTATCTTCACCAGGCAAGGCAAACACAATCAAAATGTTCTTTCACAATGGTATCTTCATGCTGAATCAGAATCTATGATCTATCTTTCGAATTGTGACTGCTTGTCTATACATCTTGACTATACATCATCACTTGAATTGATCAATATATCCTAAATCAATCTTTTTGGCAAAAGAAATGTATATTCATGGCAGGCATGTTAGACTGATTTGTTATAACTAATGCATTCATATCTAGATTTCATTGTTATCAAGCTTCCTATGCTATTCCGGGATATCTTTGACATGAGTTTGAAACTCTCATAGGTCATTGATTAGAATAGCTGGGATGGGGCATGATATTTTCTCTGATTGCTGTTTGTGGGGTATTTTTTGATGAAATCGAAAGAACAAGTAATTGGGGTGTTTGTGTATAAGTGCCTTCATCCAGTTCATAGTATTGACAGCATGCAAATCATGTTGTTCTAAACAAATGCTATTTGTGGTGATACGCCATCGCATACCTCGATTCCAAATATTTTTTCCTCGATGGAGGGGGGGAATATTCCTTATTTGTTATGCAAATGAAACTCAGGTCATCTCGGTTCAATTATACCTAGATGCTTGTCAAGTTTGCAATATTAAACTCCATGCGAGAAGTGCTCAGATTATCCTGGTTTAATTATACCATGATGCTTGCATTTTCTTGCAACATAACGAGCTCAATGATGAAAACCAAATTCTAGTTATTATGAAGTTCTAAGATGTTACATAAAGTTGTGGAGATACTCATTTCATATTTCATTTTGCATTGCATTATACCATCTCCTAGATTTGCATATCAGTGCTCCTTTTATAGAGATTTATAGGTTACCTTTCTTATTAGGTTATCTATTCTCTTAGTCTATTCTTCTTGTGTCAGATACATTGTTATTTAAGTTGAGGACATTTGGACAACCAAACATATTATGATTTTTTGTATTTAACACTTAAATCATTTAGAGACACATGTTATCTTCATTAGGAGTGTTCATTTATATATAATTTGGTCATTTATTATAGTTATCATTTCATTTCATTTTCTTTTATCATGTTATTACATTTAATCATCTTAGGTACATTATCATTTATTACATTAGATATCATTTGCATTATATCATTCATTTATTATTCATTATCCACATTGTTCATCACAAATATTGCATTGATAATCACATAGTATTAGTAAACTCATTTAAGACATGCATTTATATCACCATCATATGATTATTAACCATTAACCATTAACAATATAAATCATTTTGCATTCTAAGATATACATTTTATGCATATGAGTGTACATCATCACATCCTGCATATGTCAGTACGCACATGTATATAAATCATCAAAGTAAATCATGATAGAACTGCATCACATACAATCCATAAAACAACAAAAATATTTGAATGTCCAATGATATAAATCAATAACAATGTGTCCATAGTCAGTGTCTGTCAAGTCAAAATATAATGATACAATGAATCATAATGATACAACAGTGTATACAATGATCTCTCACAATCTATGAACCACTGCCTCCAGCCTTTATCTATCGCTGTCTACGGGATGCAATTTGGCCCTGTGCTGCTACACTCCCTGATGCTGAGGATCCACCCCGACCTCCTAAACCTGTCGATGCTCTGGGAGGACGTGATGATACCCCTCCACTGCCAGCTAGTGCCTATCGCTCATATGCTGCTGATCTGATGCCAACTGAGCTCTCTCTATAGCTCCCGATCCACTGATCTCTCAGGACTACCTGTCTGTATGCCTCTCACCAGTAGGATATCTCCTTCCCAGCATGTATCATGGCTCTCATGATATCCCCATGGGGACCTAGGTCCTCTATCCTCTGTAACTCATCTAGTAGCATCTCTGACTCCCTGAGTCTCTCAACAGCTAAATCTCTCTCTGCCTGCAGCACATCCATTTGTCTGCCCATCCTCTCAATTTGTCTCTCCAGACTTAGAACCTAGTCTGCCTCTACCTGGATAACTGCTAGTCGGACTAGCAGTGTGTCAATATCAGGCTCCTCCTCCGCAGCATCTCTATGTAAATAGGGATCCTGTCCCCCGATGTCCATGTCTGCCTGCTCATCCTGTGCCTGTATAACTGGCATCTCCACATCTGGCTCATCCTGTTTGCCACCTTGTACCACATCAACCTGGGCCAATAGAATGTCTGCCTCATCCTGTGCCTGACCTTGTACCTGTGCCTATACTGCAGCAACTGGTATCTGTACTGCAACAATTGGTATCTATACTACAGCAACTGGTCTCTGTACTTGAGTGACTGGTACCTATAATGGTGCTCTTGTAGTTGGCTATGTTGGAGGCTGTCTCCATCCCTATCCCCTCTGCCTCACTCCACCTCCCCTCATTTGTGGGCCAACTCTCCCACCATCTCCACCACCTCCATCTCCGCCACCATCTCCACCTCCATCTCCACCACCTCCATCTCCTCCTCCATCTCCTCCTCTCCCTCATCCCCTCCTATCTCAACCTTGCCGCCTCCCCCGATGTCTGTCTGCTGGATCTCTCTCTGGAGGTCTTGCTGCTGGATCTGTAATCCGTGGCATAGGATGATCTCTCAAAAATTGCTCTAAATCTGCAATCATCCCAAGGTCAACTATTGTTTATCTCATGGACCATGCCTGGAATGGTGCATCCAAAAACTCCTGTTGCGCAACATCAAATGATGCCATGGGCCCCCAATCTCATCTCTCTTGATGTGTCCGCACAAACTCGGTCACTCCCTAAGGCATACCCTGTATCCTACCAAACTATCACAGAACCAGGCTAACCAGCTGTCTCTTAATAATAAAGGGCGTCTGCCCTATCAGCCATCGTGCCTCAAAACAAAAACGAAGCTGCCACTCATCATCCCATGGCTCACACCCTAAGTAGGGTCTCCATGTCACTGTGTCTAGTGTGTCAAAAGTGTAGCGCCAAAACTCTAAATGTCCCAGTTTTGCCTGAGACAAAACTGAGGCGTACAAATGAATATAGGGCTGTCCTGCACCCTGAAATCTAATAGCCAATGGTCTCATCACTACAATATGCTCCCATGCCCACACATGGAGCAGTGTCACCCCTGCTGATAGAGATGCACTCCCATGGTACACCACCTGATGTAAATCATGGTATAGGTGTGCTAATAAACACACCCCCCAAGCAAATCAGGTTCCCTCCATCACCCGCTGTAATGTCTAGCCCCACCCAACTACAAATCCATGTGACCTCCGATCAGGGCATACGAATCCCCCAATCACACCTGCTAGAACCACTGGAAGAGGGTCATATAAGTTGACCATATCCTCCCAGCTAATCTCCCCATCCTCTATATCATCATCCCCAAAGACGGCTCTGCACTCTGTGACTCCGCCATGTCGATCGTACTGCACTAACTCTCTTGTGATGGGAAGCCGAAGGATGCGATATACATCCTCTAGTGTCACTGTCATCT